>OX454421.1:31927006-32471557 GCA_949715475.1 Microchrysa polita
TTTCAAATAGGTCAGTGAGTCTGTTCTGAACTCTGACCTGCGAGACGGTATTAGTCATCGTCATCCTTATGAGTCGCACTAGCTTAGCCGGTATTCCAATGCAGCAAAATGATGTACAGTACACTTCGATCGATACTGTCTTATGCCTGCTTGAAGTGAACAAATATTTGGTATCAGTGTTGTGCAAATACGCGTAATCTTTAGAAGTCTACGTTACAGCGTAGACAAAACCGTAGACAACGTATACAGGGTGTCCGGAAACTGCCGCATAAACGCACCGGATTATGATTCCTCAGTTGATTTCCAGCAAAAAAGTTGTACGGAACATACCCCCTCAGCTTAACCCTTTACCTGCCACAGGCATTTAAAGATTTTTGAAAAAATCATTTTCTTGCACGACTTAAAGCCTAATATCTCCAAAGCTAGATTAGCTAGAATAGTGAAATAAAATGATTATTACAGCCAACAAATTTACCTGTAAAATAAAACTACAGTTTTTACAGAGCTTCAAAGTCAAATTTGCGTGATTTGACCCAAAAACAATCTTTTTTTCCATCTCAATTTTCTCCAACTTCTGCCAAGGTGAGTTGCTTGTACGATTCTTTTAAAAATTGGCGCATAGTCTTACCATCATATCTTTCTTACATCATTTTATTTTAGCTCCATTATTTCTAACAGTTTTTATACGTTAAGTGTAGAAAACTACGGTTAATTTTAGATCGAATTCAATACAATTCAATTCACACTGCCCCCAAAGATCTGCAATTGGTAAAATCTATTCAAAGTATGACGAAATCGAGCCAAAATTAACCCTAGTTTTCTGCACTTAAGGTACTAAAACTGTTAGAAATAGAAAAAAATGATGTAAGAAAGATATAATCGTTAGACTATGCGCCAATTTTTAAAAGAATCGTACAAGCACCTCATCTTGGCAGAAGTTGGAGAAAATTGGGATGAAAAAAAGATTGTTTTTGGGTCAAATCACGCAAATTTGACTTTGAAGCTCTGTAAAAACCTCTTATCCGATTTTAGTGCGGTTAGTTTTATTTTATAGGTAAGTAATAATCATTTTATTTCACTATTCTAGCTGGCCTAGCTTTGGAGATATTAGGCTTTAAGTCGTGCAAGAAAATGATTTTTTCAAAAATCTTTAAATGCCTGTGGCAGGTAAAGGGTTAAGCTGAGGGGGTATGTTCCGTACAACTTTTTTGCTGGAAATCAACTGAGGAATCATAATCCGGTGCGTTTATGCGGCAGTTTCCGGACACCCTGTATAATGTATACAATGCATACAATGTAAATAATGAAGACAATGAACTGTCACCTTCTCATGAATTCACCTGAAAATTTTGGTTGAGTTGAGAATTTTGAACATATTTTGAATTCAGTAAATGCTAAATTCCAAGCATGTTAAAGATTCTCGGCCAATTTAAATGCTATTGAGCTTACATTTTTGCACAAATGCTTCTTTTTGCTGCAGGTAGTTTGTATGTTTGAATCGGACAATGGGGTGATGATCGCATGAATACTCCTTGGAACATTTTCAAGAAAGCTTTTAACATCCTTATTGAATCAATTCAAAGATAGTTGTAGTGGTAAAAAATTTGGATAACACTATCTCTAAAGAGTAAAACAGACCTCGAAATTCATTGGTCAATCGATTGCACACAATTTACCGCGCAATCTGAAATGTCAGTCACACTGCCCATACAACACAACACGACATAGCGAAAATTATACAGGGTGTCCCGCATTGGGTGGTCAATACTGTAAGTGTTGATAGCGCAATTTGTTTCAGGAAGAAAATTAGCAATACAATCGGAATTTTTTTACCGTTACCTTGTTATCGCTCTTTTTGTGAAAGTCATCGAAAATCGTGACTTGTCATGCAAAATCATAATTTGCAGCCCTCCTGATGACTTAATCCAAGATTTGATTTCAGTTTCAGAAACTACATAAAATTTCACAAATATTGAAGTTTTTCTTGTTGCCAACATTATCGCGACTTCCAAGATACAGTTACTCAAACTTAATAGAAATTTTAAAACAGATTTTTCATCAAAAATTTGAACAGTAATTTCATAACGGTGCTTTATACGTACAACTCTGCAAAGTTGATAAAAGTTGCTTCAACATGTTGGCTTTCCAACGGTATATCACTTTTCATATTTACATTGCGGAATTTTGGAATTACACATATTGGATGTAAAAAAACAAGGTAATTATTTTCTTGTCGGATTATTCAGACTGAAATTTTATTAATTTATTTTTTATATTTTACTATTGCAATTTTGAAAATTTGTTAAATAAAAATGAAAATAAAGTTTTAAATATGAGAAAGAATCAATAAACTAAAAATATTAACTAATGATTACACAGCAAAAAATCCGGTGTGAATTTAACTCCGAAAATTGTCGAATAGGGTCCCTCCGTTTGGATAAAATATTGTTTTATCCAAATGGATGAACACAAAAGTGTACTTCCAATTACACCAAAAGGAGTAATACTCGATATTTTTGGGATAAAAATAAAACACAAGTTTCACAGAACATTTAACTCATAAATGAGTTTTGTATAACTAGCATTTACCTCTCTATAGGTGTTGGCGACATTTCATTTACCTCTTTACGCTCTAAAAATGCATAATAAATTACCTGCCTACAGTGGGATTCAATCCAGCGACCCTATGATTTGAAGACTAACGCCCTACCTACTACACCACACAGACTATACGGGATGACGTTCGTAATTTGCACCATCTATTACGTGCGGAATTAACTCCATTTTAAGTAATTTTTAACACCATATAAACAAAAACTGATATAATTTCGAATAAAAGTTATTATTTATCCAAATGAATTTTATTTTGAGTGTTTTATCCTAATGGATAAAAGGAAAATGTTATACTCGGGACGGAGTGAAATAAATGTATTTAACTTCATAGGTATAAACAAATTAAACCTTTTTGGATAAATTTTGGTTCACACCGCCTGATTTTTTGCTGTGTAAATGGGGTTTGTGTGATGTTTGAATAATGCTGCTGGAATCGGCCTCCTCCATTTTGTATGCAGACTCGACACCTTCGGCGCATGGATGAAACGTTCCGAAGGATTTCAGGAGGGGTTTCCTTTATGTTGTCACAAGCGTCATTAATTCGGTGCAGCAGCTGTTCCCGGGAGGTAATCGGCTCGGAATAGATATTGTTTTTTTAAGTTACCCCATAAATAAAAATATAGGCGAATAAAATTGGGACTTCTCGCAGGCCACGCAACTGTCCCAAATCTGCCAATCCACTTTCCGGGAAATTAGTTTTCCAAATATTCTTTGATAGATCTAGCATTATGAGCGAGGCACCCGTCTATCTGCCATAATGTTACGCTGGCGCGTTCCTCATATATTTCACCTAAAAAGAAACAACAATATTATGGAATTAGATTAGTTAGTTAGTTAGTTTGGCGACATTTAGGGGTGGCGTACTCACCTACTCTAATTCGGCAATCCATCATCTTGTGGCCGTCATCCGCAGTCCTGTTGACATCCGCCCTGTAAGAATCACAAACCACAAAGCAACGCACTCTAAGACAAAAGACATTAAGTATACTTATCTGAAAAAGCTCTTTGCTGCCGTCGTGACTTTTACACTTCTACGCTCTGTTACTCACTTGGTTGAACAAAATATCACAACATCACAACACTTTAAATAATGTTGACAATGACATTTGTCAAAGTGAAATTTGTCAAAGAAATGTCAATGATACGTCAAAAGTACATAAGCCTGCATAACCGACGTAGAGACGGATTCTCGTCAACTGTGCTAAAATAACTGATCGAATTTCCCCGTTGAGATTGAATCTATAAAAGCGAGTGAAATCCAACGGGAACCCTCTTTGTTCCAATATATTTCAAAATCAAAGGTGGGTTCCCGATATTTTTGTTCTAAGGATAATTGATTAATGGCTCTTTGTTCCAATATATTTCAAAATCAAAGATTCTTCCGAGCGTGAACTGGACGAGAGACTGCAAGAGAGTAACGAAAGCTTAAGATCGGTGGATGTCTACGATAAGGAGGTCGATAAGACGACGAAAGACTTGCGCAAGGTGAAGAGCTGAGAAAAGGGAATTTCTAGCTCCACGAAGGAAATCGGTTGTTGTCAACGGAGAAGCTGCTGAGTGCCGAAGACGTGTGTCAAGTGAACGACACTTTGAAGCCACGGAGAGAACTACGGGTGTTTCCCATCGAATATCTGCAGAACGACGAAAAATCGTGAGTAGAGTCGCCACCTAGGCAGGTTTAGTTTTAAGTTACGTATCAATACTAAAAGCCCGTTTAATTTGAAGTTGATCGATCAAAGTAACGTAGATTCGCGAATTTTGAAGTGCATATATGTATATTTGCGTGTGATTTCCCCAAACATAAAGTGATTTATCACAATAAAGATTTTGTATACGGTGAATCGCATCTTTTGTTGCTTAAAATCCCGCGTATAGCAAATACCGTTTCACGATTCGTACTTGCGGGAAACGGTCGCGGACGGCCGAATACAAGTACGTGGCGCCCACGACCTTTATCTTCATTGAGCTGGTCGGCCGGCCGTATTGTTTGTTCGCGTACAACTTTTCGTTGCGGAAAAGTGTAACATTTCGTTGCGGAAAAGTGTAACAATAAATAGCAAAGATTAAATTTTAACTGTTATAAGTACTGTTGCATTTGCCAAAAAATGTAAAAATTTCAAATATCTTACATTTCTGGTAAATATAATGTAGCGAGCTTCTATCCCGAATTATAATAGCCTTTGTTTGTCTTTTTTCGAGTAAAGGGAAAATTGTTAGCGATTCCACCGAAGCCTTGTTTTTTACCATTCAATGCGTGTTTCCGTAAAATTCTGCAATGTAAATATAAAAACTGATATACCGTTGGAAAGCCAACATATTGAAGCAAATTTTATCAACTTTGCAGAGTTGTACGTACACGGTTAAAAACTCTGGTGTATTTTTTATACCAACTGATGGTATAAAGCTCATTCATACATTTTTTAGTATAAATTTTAATAAACAGCGATGTATAAATTTTGTTTATATTAATTTTTATAAAATTTATCCGAAGCTTGTATTAAAATATTGAATTCGAGATGTTCGTATAAAAATTATACGAAGCTGTTACAAAATTAATCCAAAAATACTATTGAAAATTATGCAGCATTTATATGAATCTTTTATCAGAATGTGTTATTGATTTTATACTATAAATTACAACTTGCATACCAATCGAGAATTCGTTTAATAATATTGAACTGATAGAAAAATTTTATACCAAAGTGAGGTAAAGTTTATCCTAAATTGTACATTTCTGAAAAAAATCATTGCATTCGCATCTGGAAAGGTGGACTTCGTGCGTCGCTGTGGCGCACCTGGTTGAGAGTGCATGCTAGTAATCTAGAGGTGCGGAGATCGAATCTCGGCGTGGTCAAAAATTTCTGTATGTGCGGATAGGAAATATACGAGTATAGTACCTGCAACAGTATGTCCCAGAAGGGGTTTTCTGCAGGCACACATTATCCTTCAGATCTAAATGAATGTGGTTTTTTTTTAAATTTTGAATAAAAAAATTGTATAGTTTTTATCATATATCTGGATAAATACTATTTACACCTTATTCGGATTATTTTTATATTGTTAGCTTATAAAAATATTTTATACGCAATTAGCATGAACTGTATAGCTTCAACTGATAACTTCGATTAATAAAGAAGCTTGGTATAATTTTTATACAGAAAAGTCTATGGAACTATATGTATACCAAGATTTATAAAGTTTATACCATTTTTTTTTAACCGTGTATAAAGCACCGTTATGAAATTACTGTTTAAATTTTCGATGAAAAATCTATTTTAAAATTTCTATTAAGTTTGAGTAACTGTATCTTGGAAGTCGCGATAATGTTGGCAACAGGAAAAACTTCGGTTTTTGTGAAATTTTATGCAGTTTCTGAAACTGAAATCAAATCTTGGATTAAGTCATCAGGAAGGCTGCAAATTTTGCTTTTGCATGACAAGTCAAGATTTTCGATGACTTTCACAAAAAGAGCGATAACAAGGTAACGGTAAAAAAATTTCCGATTGTATTGCTAATTTTCTTCCTGAAACAAATTGCGCTATCAACCCTTACAGTATTGACCACCCAATGCGGGACACCCTGTATATGTATTTTGTGGCAATGCTACTTTCGATGGAGAATGACTGCCACAACCACAGCATGAAAGATGACTACATTTTATGTCAAAAATAAGCAAATGAAAACACATGATTTTCATGGCAACAACGCATTGGTCTCGGCGATGACACGATCCAAGATAGAGCTGCCTGTAGAAAGATGCTGAGAAATTATCGCCAAAACGGGCGATGTGCCTACACCGCAGGTCGAGCAATGCGGAATCATGGAGCGGTATAAAGAACGAGGCAAGGAAGAAGATCTTAAAATCAATATCCAAACACACTTTCTAGACGAAAAACAGTTGCTTATTAATTAATTTAACTTGGTTTTGCAAAAAGGTCGGTCCTTGTTGCAGGAGCATGTGTTAAGAATAGTTGATGCGTTCACGCAACGTTGAGAGTTTCCCGGTACAGTAATTCTGGAGCAAACGCCTAAAGAGCAAAGCATTTTCTTGCTATGTAACGCAGGTTTCGCATCAGCAATATCTTAAAATGAGTCTTAATTACCTCACTATCTACGAGACACATGTGACACACATGGTATTCATATCCCGTACTCTTTTGTGAGTCACATGTGTCTCATTGAAGAAAGGAAAACGATAAAAGAAGTTGCGGGACAATGACAGCTAGATACTTGTCAGTTGGTCTAAAGTAATTTTCCAAATACATATTTCATGATGGTGTCGATATATCCAAAAATGTTACAAGGATTTCTACAGTGGGTAAAGGGAGCCTTTGTAGTGAATGTATATGTACCCTGATGCAAAGTCGATGAAATTATTGATACAGTTTTCACTCCACGGTATGGTCTGAAGTCAACAAGTATGGGATAATAGGGACAGTGCGAAAAAGAAAGGATACTGATTATTGAGAATTTTGATCGAAATTATAGTGGAAACTCGATATAATGACCTCCTTTTCATTAAAGGAAAGGTGGTAATTTCTATAGAAAATCGCGAATATTCAGGCTTTTAGGCTTTTCTATTCCTTATTGAAATTTGTATCGATGCCTATTTGTGACATATCCTGAAAGCTGATGGAAAGTGGAGTAGGTCTTACTACCCAAACATCACCTACAAACCTAAATTTAGCCATGTCGTTTGATAGAATGTCGCGAAAAACTTCAAATGTGTGTCAACTAGTAGCTGTTGGATGTCCTTATAAAATATTAAAATTGCGCCAGATCCGACTCAAATACCCCTTCCTCTCCTACAAAAAACACGGATTTGATTATTTACGGCTTTGCGTGCCGTCTAGCCCTGGATACGGGTATAAAGAGTATGCACTCATCATGCTATTAGCACGATTAGAACTCGGTCTCGTTAAAAAATAAATCTTTTATATAATAGTTCGTTATAAACATGTTCCACTGTTAAACGTATATCTCGAGACTTCCTTTGACTTATCATAGCTCATGGGATTCCTTTCTTGAAAAGTATGAATTGGATTGACTTTGCTAGGATATGAATATGGAAATGAACTGCTGCCTGCTTTATAACCCAAATTTGAGCAGGTTCCAGGACATGTCCACAAGAATTACATCCATGTATTTTTTTGTTTATCGAATATATGGTACTCCACATATGAAATGGTTGATCCTAGAAGCACATTTTCTAAGGATCCTGACCGTGGACTTACAAGACAATACTTGTCATAATCAAATTGTATAAGAAATTGGATATAAAGGCGCAGCTGCTTGAGTCCTGGTGAAAGTTCAAGTATCTTACTAAGATGTCAAGTCCGGAAGCTCGGATTTTTAGTGGCGTATCCTAAGGTCAAAACAAAAGATATGACCAATTTTTGCAGTAAACTTGCCAGCTAAAAAGACTGGGATTATAAGAAGCAGCTACATAAACGCTAAGCCCTGACCGGTGTGCTAAATAGGTAGAAAGCAAAATGAGAAAAGCGATCCTTCTAAATCAACTATGACAGGCCCGTTTCCTTGGATCCTGAACAGAACTGATTAACCTAGCTTTCATAAAAATGATAGTAAATGTCCTGGAAAAATGGATTGGTGACATAATTTGTATGAATTGGACCTGTTCTGGGCCCAATTAAACGCACCATAATGTTGAAAAAGCAGATAATTAAATTTTCATGAACATATCCTACCCTACCTAAGACTAAAGGAGAATAATTTCATCAGCTAAGAACGATCGGAATATATGTATAGATATTTCTGAATATGCCCCAATGCATGGTGTACCATATATGGTACGTTGCAAAATTGGTGCAAACAATACCTTTAGTGACTTTTTTTGGTCAAAATCTCAAAAGAATCTAAAGAACACATTCCAATTTACTCACCAGTATTTTTCCTTTTCCAAATAACGGTAAATTTCGCCAATTTTTTTAGCTCTAAAGAATAGCTTTTAAAATTTCACAAAAAATATCGTTCGTCCACTTTGACGACGCACAGACTATTCAAGGAGGGCTTCGGGAAGCCAAAATTTAATTTATGTGAAACCTTGTTTTTTCTACTTTGGGAAAAAGTAACAAGAAAATCAAAAATTTAATAACAGCTAGACTTTTAGAGGAATCTAGCCATGCACCATATATGGTACGCTATGCATTTAAGGGTTAACGACAAGTGTGTGTATAGCCTTAACAAGGCTCTCCCCACCATGCTTCAGCAGTTCAGCTGGAATCTCGTCAGCGCCCGGGGCTTTATTATGTTTTAGTCTTTGCATGGCGAGATCAACTTCTTCTACTGTTGGGGGTTGAACGGGAGGGCCTGTTTCAGCCATCAGCTCCGGAGCTTCTTGTGTGGGGTTGTTCGGTTGAACATTGAGGAGCTCTTCAAAATGTGAGGCCCAGCGTTTATCAACGCTATCGGTGTCACTAACGATATTGCCATCCTTATCCTTACAGAGGCTGGTCCTGGGTTGGGATCCACTTTTAATTGAATTAGGCCCGTATTTATGAACATTCCTTAACTCAAGGAGACTTTTTTTTTCTATGAAAAAGTATGGGAAATGACATTTAATTTATTGAATTTCGGCATCCTTGACCCAAGGTCTCCTTGACCTGTGGACTTTCGCATAGCGGCGGTGACAACAGGAACAAAGCACAACCCTGGTCAAAGGAGACAAAAAATTCTCCTTGAGTTAAGGAATGTTCATAAATACGGGCCTTAGTCAGCTTGTACGCTTGTCTACTGTTCCTACTAGCTAGTCTTTGGTTTATTTGCATCAACTGCTCGTCAAGATGCTTACGTTTCTTACGCCTAATTAGCCTATTCGAAAATCGTCGAAGCTCGTCATATTTTGTTTTTTTTTTTTTTTGCTCTAGTTGCGCGTTCAGTCCATTGGTGATATGCCTCGTTTTTAGCATCAATCGTATTTTGACATTCTTCATCAAACCAATCATTTCGGGCTCGCCGGGCGTTGTATCCCACAACCTCCTCTGCGACCCCTTTGATGTATGTGTCTTTGAGTGTATCCCAGATCTCAAGGGCGTCTTTGTTGCTGATGTTATTTAGCAAGGGCGTCAGCTTCTCCTCAAGGGCAGTCGTATAAGTGACCACCGTGGCATCATCCAACAATTTGTCAACCGCAAAAATTTTTGCCGGGTTGAACCTGAATGATGCACCGAAGAAATTCTGCACCTATAAGTCGCCTTCACCATATAGTGGTCAGAGTCAATATTTGCTCCACGATAGGACCGAACATCCATTATGCTCGATGCCCATCTCTTGCAGACAAGGACATGGTCAATTTGGTTGACGGTATGTTGATCTGGAGATCTCCAGGTCTGCCTGTGAATGCGACGATGCGGAAAACAGGTAGAGCTAATGACCATATTTCTGCTGGTCGCGAAGTCTATTAGTCGTTGGCCATTGTCGTTACAGTCTTCATGGAGGCTGTAACCTCCAGTAATCCCCCTATGCCAACTTTCGTTTCCGACTTTGGAGTTAAAATCCCCCAGCAGCAATTGACATCGTTTGATTGAAGTGAATCGAAGAGATTTTCTAGGCGGTGATAGAACTCGTCTTTAACCGCGTCTTCACTGACCTCGGTGGGGCATGCGCGTTAAGAGCCAGAGGTTGAAGAACCGGGTTTTAATGCGAATCGCACACAGCCGCTCGTTTATGGGCTTGAAGTCGATAACATGCGGCTTAAGTTGATTGTTTACAATGAACGCCACTCCACTTGTGAAAATTGTGTACGAATTTCGGTCACCAATCTCGCTACTAAGCCATTTTGTTCCTGGAGTGCAACTAGGCTCAGCTTATATTTTTCAACCTGATCCAAGAGGGCCCTTAAGGCCCCTGGCCTATTCAGGGAGCGTACATTCCAGGTTCCGAAAGAGTAATTAGTTGTTCGTTTGCGATGTCGTCGTTGGGTTGCCTCCGTCCAATCCGAGGCTTTCATTCCAGGTTTCTTCACTTAGAATTTTTTCCAAGGATGGGTTGTCGGCCCATCGCTTAACAATGATAGTATTCGTAAAACAAAAGAGGTCTATCATGGAGAGGCCTCGGAGGTGCTGCTTCGGTGATTGACTATTTGTTTTTTGTCACCCTATTACGTTTAGTAACCTGAGAAGCTGATGTTGTTAATACAGCACTCAGGCGCAGCGGTTACTCGGATAATGCAGGAAAGTAACGCCCCGTAGAGAAACATAGGAATTGGCCGGAGCCGCTCACCCTATGAAGCTCCTCCTGCATAGCTAAGGGTCCGCAGTTATACCACAACTGAAAAGGATATAGGAATCAGCCGGAGCCTTTCAACCTTTATCCTCCCCCTTACGGGAGGATAAGATCCTGGAATTTGGATGTCACTAAAACATCTGCGGCTTTAGTTCAATGTTGGACTGTCTGCATTTATTTCTTAAGAATAGAACATAATATGTACGCAAGCGGGTGGGGCTCTGTTTTCCCACTTCATGACAAACTTAATATACCCTTTCACTCTATGAGCGAAGGGTATAAATACATATAACGATACAAATTATGTTGCCGTGATAGATAAATTTCGCAATAATCGGACGTAGTTCAAATTTTCTGTAGTAGGAGACACAGGCGAGTCTCCAATAGTCCAAGCCAGTCACTATAAATAGTACAGTTGGACCAAAATAGAGAACGATTCCAGGAAATCATCCAATCGATTTTCAATACAGTACAAACTAACTTTTGTTTGACCAAAGGCTGCAAGTCTGGCAGGATTGTCTCCATATAGCTCGACTACGTCGGATACAGCCGATGGAGGGTCCGAATTGGCCAGACATGGAGACATAGTATCCATATAAAGTGTAATTATTATTACAATTATGAGAAGATCATTAATTTGGCCTATGACTTTGATTCGATTCGACGAATCGGCCATAGCGCGTTCCGAGTGTATTAGCAAAATTAATGTTTGTGCGAGTTATGCCAGGCAGGATAATTAGTCGTATGGCTGGATTGTGTATAGTCACCATGTATTCATGTCGCTATAGAATTAGAGTATTTGATGGCGATTTATGGACGTCTCGTAAAAGAGTTATGTGATCTAGTCTAATTTGAAATGAAATGTCGAATTTATGGGAAATGATTTGTTGATTGGATGACGACGATGGGGTTCTGGGGAGGATGTATCGTTGAGAAAAAAATATATATTAAAGTGAAGCTTAAAAATGATTATTTCAGAAGATTTAGCAGTATGCGTCCTCACGTTTTAATAGGAATAAAAAATGAATGTTGTTTGTGACTTTAAAAAATGGAGCTCGTCCGCTGAACTGTGATTTCTATTTCATGTTTTATGGGGAGCCGAAATTAATCGTTTGAACCTAAATTAGGTAACATTATCTAGGAAATGCAGTGACACTTCTTGGAGAAAGAGAAAATTATGTTTACTTACAACTGTTATTAATTTTTTCCTCAAATAAATAGAGGGATATTTTTTACAATTGAATTTATTTGGCTACCCTTCTGCTTTCTGAGTTCAATCGAATCAAACTAAATACCCGTCTTCATTCAAACAAAACCACTTAGCCGCAGATTACCGACCGTACAACAGACAACAGCTGCATCCTTTAGTCTCATAACCCCCAATTTCCCATGAAATGATGCTAGTTTTCTCATAAACATTCCGAAACCATTGTAAATTCCAAAAAGAAAAGCAAAAAAAAAAACAACCCAAGAACATACAATTGAAAACTTTTCAAAAATTATACTTCATTCAATAACAAGACAAATAATAACAAGACACCGCGCTCTCTCTCTCTCTCTTCTTTTCCCCTTAATCTGCTTAGCCATTCTTTGGTGGCCGCATTCATTGCCCACTTCGTCGTCTTAGTCCTGCGAAGCATCCAAATCCAATATGAATGAACGAACAAAAGTTACTCTAGTATATAGATCTGAAACCCTCGAGCTGTTCTGTTTCTGTTTTCATTTCAAATTAATTCAAGTGTATTACCACGACCCATTGTATACTATACACAGTAGTCGCGCGTATTCCATAAGCTGCTGATTCTCAACGGTTTTTTTCTTCGTGCTGAACTTTTGAATAAAACAAGTATAATATGGAAAACTTAAGATTTTTTCTTCCAATGTTCTTTTTTTTTATGAAAAAGAATTTTGTGTTCCCTATTTTATACAGATTGGCTCAAGTGGGAATCGTGAAACAGGGATCAGGATAGGAAACCTCGTAGAGACAAAGCGAAACCTTTCTTTCGTTGTTGCAGGCTTTCAATGAGTTCCTGTTCTTCATCTATTCCTGGGGTTACGTTCACTATTCTTCAAAAACAAAAATCCTCAATGCCAGACGTCTGCCGTACGCTGTAGGGAAAATTGTAAGAAAGCTGTGAAATTCGGTCATGTCTTCATTTACAATTTAATTGAATTTTTCCTCATTTTTGTATGCTGCTGCTCATTTTGATAGAAGTTTCTTTCACGTCAAGGCATACAGTTGGGGGCTGAAATTGTTTGGACATTTTTGATAAGTAATTGACGGATACACACGGAGCGTTTGTGATACTATATAGGCACCTGATGCGTTCCTATCTTCACTCGCCGGTTGTCCATTATTGAAAATAAGCTAAGCTAACTCTGAAAACCACTCCAGGAACATCACTGTATAGGAACCCAGAAACCGCGGCGTCCACATACTTCTTCACATAACTGCATACTACACATCCGCACCCGCATTCAAGGCATCGTTCATAAGGATTCTGTGGTGCTTATTATGCACGAAGGCTTAGTGGAAATTGAATAAGTTTTAAAGCTTCTTGTTTTGTGCTTATATCCAGTATATCGTACGCTCCTCTAAAGCGAATTAACCCGACTACGACCCCAAGAAAACATCAACTGTGTGTGTAGTACAAAACCGCTTCAGTGAAATTATATTGGCCCCATCGTTTTGTATACGGATTATATTTTATACGGCGCGGGCCACATCTGATAGCGAATTGTTCTTTTGCGCATATATAACCAACGAAAGACAGTCTAGAAATAGTCCTTGCCGGCTCAGGCACCAACTGAGGGTCCATGCCATAAAAAACCGAAAACGAGTCTACCAAGCAGGCCGACTTGTCTATATAGTGACTGCGACTGAATCACTCTGAGAAAATGTTTCGAGTGTTTCAAAATGTATACGGAAATGTGTGTGCGGCATAAAACGCCCGGATCCTGTCTCCGAGCAACAATAAATGCAAAAGTTTAAATAGGATTAGGTTGAATGCTCTTTTCAACTTTCCGGAACCGCACGGCAATAATTATTGTGTATTCTACGATAATAATATTCACACTCGCAGGTCCTATAGGACAGGAGTGCAGGTGGTTAAGAGAGATAGAGAGAGTTTCTAGTCCATGCTTGTTGAACTTATTTCGCGGTACGAGGCTTTGTGTGTGGAAAAGGGACTTCATGTATGCAGGCAAATTCCTGGCTATGGCAATTGCCATGAGTATGAGCATGTGAGCCAGTAAATGAAAATCGCAGGCTATTGGAGATGTACAAAAATTTAAAGTTTGCTAATGAGAGTGCAAATACTTAACAGACTTTTGCATTAAATCCGGAGGATATGTGTACAGTTCTGAATCTATGCAAATTGACTTGATGAAGCTATAAATACGTTAGTAAGCAGTCCGCAGTCCATTTAAATTTAGAGTGAGAATTTAAAGTTATTAGTATTCAGTTACAATTAGGATTCCTTTGAATTTATGTTTTATTAATTTTGGCAATTCAGTTAAATAATTCAAGGATAATCACGTGGGAGATTTTTCAATTGTTTGGATGTTATTAAGGACAATATAAATAATTTCCAAACCCGTTTTCAAGCTGTCGCCGTGGGTATCCTTGACAACAGCCGAGCTTACCGTACTGTTACCAATAGGAAATAAGAGAGCAACCTGTAGCTCCGTGGACTATATTAGTGGTTAACAAATAATAAATTGTCATTTACTGGCAGTGATCAGTGATTCCATTTTTATGTTGAATGGTCAGTCCTCTAATGAGCTTTCAATCAGCCACTTCATTCGTGTTCGGCTGAGCAGAGTGGGACGACCAGTAACATTCAGTTTTTTGTTATGAAAGTTTTGAAGATTTAAGAGATTATTAATATGCAGAATAAACCTATACCTTAAAACTAACCTAAGGCCAAACATGGGCGTATTCTTATTGCCTTGTTCCCTTATCCAAATAAGTTTAGGTAAATGTAGGGAATATTTAAATACAATTTTCATTTTGCCAGTTTAGTGGTCCGCGATTATCAATAGTTTTCCAATTGGTTCTCATGAGCAAAAGGTTAAGAACTGCTGCTTTAGGCAAATGAAATGTGTCCCAGTGTCCCAGTCTCCACCTAATGTCCTAATATCCCAATGTCCAATTGTCCTACTGTCCCAAGGTCCTAATGTCCCAATTTCCTAATATCCCAATTACCAATGTCCCAAATGCCCCAGTGTCCCAGTGTGCCAATATTCCAATGTCCCAATATTCCAATGTCCCATTGTCCCAATATCCCGATGTCCCGATGTCCCAATGCCCCAATATCCCGATGTCCCCACGTCCCAGTTTCCCCAGTGTGCCCAATGCCCCAATGTCTTAATGTCCCAAGACCCTAATGTCCCAATTTCCTAATATCCCACTGCCCAAAGACCCTAGTCCCCCATTGTCCCAATATCCTAATGTCATAATATCCCAGTGTCCCAATGTGGCAGTGTGTTTTATAAAATTCTCAATGCGATGAGCCGAAAGACGCAATTGTTGGAAATCGTTTGTTAACTTTACCTACTAATTTACCGTTATTCCATCCACTTATCTAAATGGAAGACATTGATTCTTTAGAAGGACCACCAGAGGGGCATTCATTCCAAAATTCATAACAATCCCATCACGGGGAGAGACAGTAGAAGCAAGTCTTTCTGCAACTGTAGACTCCAGTCTCAAAATTGAGTCATTCGCTTAAGTCTGTGAGGGTGAAAATTTCGTTTATTGCATATATCTTACCCGTTATTGTGCCGATCGGAGATTTTTTTTTTGGAAAGGAACTAGAACAGGATATGTGGAATATTTTGTTAAAAAATTTTTTTGGGGGATGTTGCCTGGAGGGCTGTAGCCCTGTCAAAGAAAAAAGCAAGTTGTCTCCGGTAATCATAGATGTTCGCTTTCGTTTTTTTCCTTTGGCGGGCGATACGCTCTCGCGTCTCTTGATAAAAAATAATATAAAAAATATGGTTCAATTTTAATTTTTTTTTCCTGCTCGGTCTGCGGTCTGGTGATTGTTGTACAGAATAAAAAATATAAAATCCTTAATTTTCCAATAAAATATATATAATAAAAGAGGACAAAGTGCCAATTAGTCTTATTTTTAGTGCTTTTTCATATTAACTTACTTAGGTGGACAAAATAGTTACTTTTTAAAATGAAAAGTACAAAAAAAGTTTGTATTCGCAGAATTCAAAAAAAAAATCTTCGGAATGGAACATTGAGCGAGAGAATGCAGTTAAAAATGCCCAGTTTGTGGAATTTCAAATTTAGCCTATTTTTGGGTACCGAATATTCATACTCTTTTACACTGGGAGTACAGTTTCTTGCTAGAAAGCTAAATATGTATATTGTAAGTCAAATTGACTGAATTTCTACTTACAATATTCAGATTAACTGTTCTCACAATATTTACGCTATAATTGATAAAAATTTCATCCAAAAACTAAGTTATGTTAGCAACATGTAACAGATGCACGCTGTAAGAAATTTTGAATTCGACTCCAGGTTTTTCGTGAAAATAGTAATTTATTTTTTGTTCATTTATCTTGAAACCGTTTTTTTTATGTCAAACATTTTACTGTTGTTTTTTTCTACAATGTTTTATAATAACATTTTTATTTTAATGGATATCTATGAGTACCAAAAAAGTTACATGAATGGGCGCGCGGGCTACACTTGTAGCCCAGTGGACTTTGATCGCAAAAGAATATTAGTTTATAGGCTCAAAAAATATTAAAAACATTCTTATTCGGTTAAGAAGCAGCATTTTAACAGCTACTGAGCAGTTCGAATGAATTCGGTTCATATCCTGAAAATGGTTGCCATTTAAAAAAGTGTGGGCTACAATTGTAGCCCGCACGCCCACTGAAGGGTTAAGGGCTGAATTAAGATCGAGAGTGAAATTCTTCATGCTGAGATTTTATCAATAAAAACTCCGAGAAGTTTTCCCTTAGGGGAAAAATCAATAGATCATGTACATATATGTCTACGTTATTGCTTACAAAATTATCCACATTGCATCAGCCGTTATCTTTTTACTCCAGAAGCCCAAAAATCCTTTCAAACCGATTACATACAGTACCCCAATTGTCGACTTTCGAACGACAACCATAATGCCCATTCTCAGTTTCCTTAGAGAAGTGTCCTTTTTGGTATCCATATGGATATTGTGTATCCTTTGAAAACCCAAAATGAGCTTGTGGTGATTTTAAAGGGTTCAACTCACCGAATACTGTATTTTTATATGCATATCGACAATGCATTCCTGAAGAAAATGGGATCTTTTTTGTCCATGGACATCTTCCTCATAACAAGTTCCAACACCAAAATAATAAGGAACGCACCACTTAACTTCCATCCGAGTTTCATCCAAATCGGTCCACAGGGGGAGCCAAGAGAACCAATAATTGAAAGATAACTTTTCATTCGCTTCAACGGTGAATTTACCGCTATTCCCGCAACTCAACAGTGATTATCGATTCTTTGTAAGGGCAATGACAATTATGTTCTGCCTGCATGAACCGACCTGTGCGAGATAATCTGTGATGATCGCTAGATTTACTTGCCATCATCGAGGTCGGCATAGCCGAGTAGGTTGGATGATAGGTGTTTCGTGCATGGGTGACGTTTTCGAGTCGCCACAGGGGCGTTAATTTTTTTCTTTTTTATTTAGTTACCTGAACATTCTTTTGATTTTGGTGATCTCATACTAAAACGACTATTGATTTTCTACTCTTTGTAAATTTACGCGATAAATCGTATGCCTTTTGGATACCTCTTTTTTACGCGCGCGTTTTACATGTGACAAATTCGAAAGTGCACGCATATGCAATCGAAAATTCAATTTATATCTGCTCGCCATTTGCAATTGAACCAGGCAATTGCATCAGCCATCCGTTGCACGTCTCCACACATTGTTAGTTGCCAATATTTTAAAACGTATGCTTATGCATTATGATTATAGAGGTACGGATACTTCGCCAAAAAGTGAAATTTCGCATAAAAAATTTCTGAATATTGGAAATTTTGCAAAAATTCAATTCAAATGCAAAAATCAATCTGAGATGGGAAAATATTTTCTCATATCAGTCTTAACTGATTTTTTGAAAGAAAATTAACTTTTTCGTAGAAAAAGTACAAATGGGTGGATTTCGCATTTATTTTATAAAACAGCATTTTTTCGCTGAAATTCGCATCTATTTCGTAAATTTGAAATAGATGCGAATTCGGAACTTAATTATGATTTTCATATTCATACTCCCGTGTATTTATTTACCATTTTATATGTACAGTGATGGAAAAAAATATTGGTCACCTAAATTTTATTTCAATTAATTTAATGGGATGTCCTGTTATTGAGGTAACGGTATTTTCAAAGGGACATCCTATAGAATTTATAGGAAATAACTATTGTCCCAATAAGAAAAAAATATTGTTTTAATAGGATGCCCCATTACCCATAATATAGGATAAACTAAAATTTCAATGGGAAAATCATATTAATTTAATGGGATGTCCTTTTATTGAGGCAATAGGATAACATGATTGCATTAATAGGATATCGTATAACATTAATAGTATAATATCACATTGATTTAATAGTTCGATCTAATTATTTTAATGATGTTCCATCCCATTGAATTAATGGTATCCTATTAACCCAATAATGGGATTTTCCCATTGTCTAAATCTAATGGGATAAAATGGCCAATTCCTATTGGTCTAATGGGATTTTTTTCTCAGTGTACCTATCAGTGTTCGCAATTTACAAACCGCACTTTTGTGATTTGAAGCTCGCGAATCATTGCATGAGAATTCAGAAGGTAAAATCATAGGGCACCGCAATGGCAACTTCTGATGAAAAATTGCCTCAGCGTTTGAAATCTACAGTCGGCAAAAATGCGATTTGAAGTGCTAAGCCCCTGTGACAGTGGTCGAAAAATGCGGCTCGCACGTACCTCTTTGGCTACTACACTGCGGCTCTTTAATGACTCAAAGCAAATTGAAACTTTAGTAAAATTTTTACCAGCCAGGAATTCTTTTAAATAAAACTGTAAAATATGTATAAAGCTTTGAACAAATCAAATTTGTTTGCGTTTTAAACAATCTATACAAAATAGAAACTAAGGAAACTCCGTTAATTGGTAAAATATATTTTCGGATTAGCATTTTTCCGTTTTATAAATGGTGGTAATTATTAGCCTCCCTGGCGACGAACATCCTGAATTGTGGCCAACATTTCCCAAAGCGGTTGGAAGTCATTTAGTCATGGGGGCTGTCCTAAAATCTCAAAAGTGACGAGCAATGTAAAATGTGTTGCTCCCCTATTCATATTTATTGGTGCATAAAATGAACGATAAATAGTATTAATTTTAAGTCTATTTTCAACGATACAAAAAACTCCTTTATCTATTTCTGGGGGGCCAAATTCAACAGCTTGATCATTAAGAAACTCTGTTTATTTTCACATATATAAATCCAAGCTAAATAAAAGAAAAACTAAAAAAAAATTCGTTAAAGGATTGTTTGCAAGGACGTGGTATATCACAGCCCATTTTACTGAAAGTGGTACCTTTGGAAGTATGTTTTATTGCCAATCATACAGAGTGGAACATTGCACAAGGAACACTTCCACTTCGTTCTGCGCTGATGATTCGAAACACTGCACAGAGCGCATCGACGTGATGATGTCCTTTCTGGTAAGTGCTGGCCAGTTTTACGGAACGATACTTCTCCAAATGGCTTAATTTTGCGTTTCTCAACTGACGTTGATGTTGTTTTCGAGCAGGGAGCGAAGCCCCCTAGTGTTTATAATTTTACCAGAGAATCTTCCACGTTTTGGTTATGTTGGACCAGGTCGGAGAATGGTGTTTTGTTTAGCAGCTTTGCTACTAGTTTCACCTCAACAATTGTATATATGTAATTATATTAATCGACTGTCAGGCGGCCAAGGCCCGACGTCGGGCTATCGTCCCATAAAGATGTAGAATCGTCGACTGTCAGCATTTTTTAATATGTACATTTAAATTTAATCTGTTTTATAAAAAAAGGTTCCAGACAGCCTTTTTTTTAATAAGAATAAAAGTAATTTCTCTGAATTTAGAGCTTATCAAACTAGGAAATACTTCGAGAACTACGGGAGGACAAGCCCTTGGTCCACCAAGTATAGGTACTCATCTTGATTTACTCTGAATCTACTAAAACTGAGAAGATGTCAAGATAATTTGTGGGCTCCTCGTCCGGGAGCGTTCCCGTTGAAACTGCGACCTGAAAACTATGCGCATTGTCATCACCGTGAGAGAGACCAACAACGCTTTGCACATTCTCTGTGAATGTGTCGCGTTTTGACATCATCAAAATCTCTAGAAGAGGACATCAGGTCTCTTAACACAGGTCAGCAAAATCGATTCATCGAAAGTAACCGGTTAAACTAAGGTAGATCGCCCTCAGTACTTATGACACCTATCATAAGCTAAGGCCATACTTTTATCTAAATTCAATAGTAGGGCTAGCGTGGCCAGATGCCCCGTATTTAACGGGTTACCCCGTTTTTTGGGCACCGAAAGTCTAAAAACCCGTAATCCAAAAAATAAAATACGGGGCAAATAATGGATAGTTTAAGAAAAAAACTCCCCCAAAGCGTTAGAGACAATTTATCGTATTAAAGTCAACCAAATAGTTCTACTATCTGCAACCCTTAAATTTGCAGTACGAACGGAAATTTGAGGAACTGGAGAGAATAGTCGGATGCCTAAACATAACTATACAGTGAACTTGGATGACCTTTATGAGAAATTTTGATTAACTTCGCCCCTAATTAATAAATACGTTCAGGAGATGAAGAGATGCCGATGAAGTGATAAGGTCTGACACACGGACCAAATTATTTAAAGCGGTCAATAATAGCAGCAAAATACGATTCGATTTTTGAAACTGGTCTTTTCTATCTCTCTCTCTCTCTCTGGTTCCTTTTAACCCCTAGTGGGGCATAGGGCATTGACTACGCCTCTTTTCCACCTCTGCCTATTTGCACCCATCGCCTTTAGCTGGTCCCACGATTTGCCTATAGATTGCCTATAGTTTTGGCACTCGAAAAGTTAATCGATTTCGTCCCCAAGCAGGTGATGAACTGAACAGGGTTTCCTAAATACTCGTCCCAGCAATTAATTCACCGTCCGAGAGAATATTCTCGCTTTGCGGTAACGCATGGACAGATAGCCGGAACCAACTAAATATTCACACTGCTGCGCCTCAAATAAAATGCACTTTATAGTGCAAAATTAAGAGTTATTGGGGACTGTATCTTCAAATAGGAAATATAACTAAAAATAAATGATATACATATAGGCATAATTTTTTTTTAACCTTCGGGCAGGGCAATGCATCTGACAGATTAAGTGACCAGTTTTTGTTGCGTCAAAGGGAGAAATCTGAAACTCACAGTAGCTTAATATTTATCGATCAACTACCCAAAGCCGTTTTCAGTTTCTATCTACCATATGTCTGCGGGGCGGGAGGGGGTGAAATAATCTCTCAGATGTATTGCGCCCGATTGTGTTATTTTTCCTTTTCTATGGAAATTTCCACGTGTTATACTCTTCACATTAAGTAATAACGTTGTGTTGACTTTTAGGCTCACCAAATCGTTCAATAGTGTGTTTTTAGTAAAATAAGCTCACATTTTTTAAGCGGTCGAGTTGTTGGAGGTTTTTCATATATTGAGGCTATTGAAAGCGGAATATTCTTAGAAAATTGTAAATGTGAAGGGTATCAAACTTTGTGAGCCAGTATTTGTTTCTAAAATTTCGTAGAACTGTTTCAAAAAGATAATTCAACAATAAATAAGAGTGTAGAATATACAGAAACTTAGTTTCATCCTATTTTCTGAACTTAATCTGTCATATGCATTGCGCCCGATCGTGTTAGGATTAGTATTGCGCCCGCCGGAAACTTAATCTTTGCCCCGTAAAAAAATCGAAACCCCGTATTTTATACGTTAGTGACCCGTAAATCGAAGGCAGGCAGGTGGTTACCCTATAGGGCATTGGACGGCAACGGTCAGATCTGTAATGAACTCTCGACTGACGATGTAAACTACTTCCCAAAAGTTCCCATTTATGAAATCTTAGCTAAACATATGCCGTCCTGCTATGACGATCGATAATCTCTCCATTTTGGCCTCTACTGAATATGTACAAAGCCAAACAATCTCGGTAATACCTTGCACAATTTACATCCTCAGATGCAAATACAGAAGGATACCGTATAACATCCATGGGAGCTAGGATACATTATCTTTGGCCTGGTCCCGTTATAAGCTACGAAGCAATGTACCAAAAAGTACACACTTTTCATCCATTGGGTATGTGTGCTCCATTATCTGGAACGATATTACGAATTCTGTTTAGCATTAAACGTGTATAGCCAGTGTGCAAACACACAAACGGAATTCGAAATTATTATCCATCAAATATTCACTTAGCGCCGTTTGCAATGCTGCTTTTGCTCTCTGATGATGCTACCGTAAGAAAAGTGCTAGAAAATCCTTTGAGAACACCACGAGCAATGGGCTCGTGCTAACTCACGAGGCGAATGAACACGAAAAAAAACATCAGCTCCTGAAACAAGGCAAAAAAATCAGAGTACAGAGAAAAAATGCTGAGGGGATTTATCTATGGTAGGTGTATGTTCTTTTATTGCAAAAAAAAAATGTAAAAAAAAATATAAAATGTTGACATTCGCTATGTTTGTTTCTGACATTTCGCCGAACAGAGTGCGCCCTCTGATTTAGCGCAATGAATTTCCAGAAGAATAAATTTATAATGTGAGCACCGGTGTAATGAGAAAAATTGATTTCGTTGATTCTACGTCGTCGGGGCCAGGGCATAATAATGTTTATCCCGAGGTCATTTCCATTTCCGTTTACGATTTTATTAATGTTGATGTTGTGAAGCGGAGGATATAGACTTTGAAAAGTACTTTTCATATATAAGGAATAAACAAGCAGTTTTCGCAAAAATTGTTTGCTTCGCGCATCCAGTTAGTATTTGTGTTTTAATCGTAAGAAATAATAAAAACAAATTCTTCTTACTTGCTTCAATACTATAAAATGTTCAAGGTTTACTAACATTAATTTATAGGCAAACAGAGCAACATAATTTGTAGAAATAAATTTTTAATTCGTTTTAGAAAAAGTCCAAAGAAATCTAGTGAATGCTAAACAGGATTTGAGTGGCTGATTGAAGTGATATACATTTTTTTTGCCGCTTTTTCCAACTTGTTGTTCTTTTTTTGCTGTATACTTTCCTCTACAAGACAACTTAAGTTAACACAATTACCATTGATGTAACATACTTTCAATTTAGTTTGGCAATTACCCTCAAACTTCCCAATTTATCCGATACTATAGACTCCCCCGAAAAAAAAACGGTCACACTATCAGCTGCCATCGTTAATGGCAGACGTTGATCTTTACTCGTTTTTCGAACCCAAATACAGTCATTTATTCGTTTCCAATTCCTCTACATATTCTTTTTAGTACCTGCACCCAATCTGTGGAGTTCCCTTTTTCCCGGGTCCTGCTGTTATTCTGCACCCTGAAACGAATCCTGTATCGGCTGCTGGTTGCCGTAAGCATTCCGCCCGGACGCTTGTTCGATTTTCTTTGCTTGCTCATCTTGTCGGTCGGTGTCTCCTCGACTATGTTGAGTCCTTTCTACGGTTCCATCTGGCCAACCTTAATATTGTTGAGTGGAGGTATTTTAGGGTAAATCCTTTCTGAAACTGACAAAGTAATGCTTGATTTGCTTTAATGGCATCTTATCTCTTTTTCCAACGATAGAAATGTGTACAACAAATACATTGAGGGAAATACAAAATAGAGCGAGCACAAGGATGACACTAACCAACTATATATGGTACAACATATAGAGCGGACGACAAAGTGGCACACACAAAGTAACAAAAGTGGCTAGGACATTGCCGAGGTCAAACCCTTAGGCAATCTTCTTGTCTCCTTTTTGGTTTTCAATGTTTCGTTTCGTTTTGGTTTCTTTTTTTTTTTGTGAATTCTCTTGTCGGATCCAAATCAGATGTCGTTGAGTTTGTGTGTATGTCTGTGTGTAGTGGAGTGTATCGTAATGTTGTGATTTGAAAATGAGTAATGACGACATTTCATAGATTGAATGATTAAGCTTATAGAGTGAGAGTGGGTGGGGGAAAATTCGTTGAAACTAGGTTGAAAACGTTAGCGTGCTGATGACACAATAGGTGATAAATTCTAGATGATTCGTCGCTTTTTTGGCAATAGAATGTCACTGTGAATTTGACCACCACTTATTCCACTTCTATTTTATATTCATGAATACAGGGTGTCCCGTCTGACCTGTGGTCCGCGGGTAGGGTTACCACCTACTCGGGCCTCGCCCGGCAGTGACGGGCCTAGAAGGTGCTGCCGGGACGCCGGGTTCAGGAAAATTCGGCCGGGGCCGCGCTCTTTTGGTGTAAAAAATTTTGTCCTCCCGAAAAGTCAGTACTATACTCTAAAATGTAATTGACAGTTCAGTTTTGCCACATTTCTTTTCATCGGGGACGTAGCTGCAAATGTTTCTTTAAGAGCCGCTCGTAAATTTTATAGGAGAGGTGTTGGGAGATTTAGCTAAGCTTTTCTTAAAAATGTTCACCCTTACGACGTTCGCGAGTTTGATTTAGTTTTTCGATGTCTTAAATGTTTGCCCGCAAATAAAAAAACACTACTTCGGTGGGTTTTTATCCCTAGGTATGGCGTTCTTACCATGTTCAATGGAAACTAAAAATCTCGTCACACATTTCGTGTCACTTTGCATCACTGCAAACTTAAGGTCTGTGTTCGTAGAGACAACTCATGGGATCATCGCTCAGCGATCGTAATTTTACATCCAATTTCGAGCCGTATTTAAATATTTTTTGAATGGTTCTACTTTCCTAGTATCGACTTTGGACTAAAGGAATATGTCTGTATAGAAAATATACCCACCGGTGGTTTCACTTCGATCGCTGAGCGATGATCCCATGAGTCGTCTCTACGAACACAGACCTTAAGTTTATCAAAGGCCACAGAAATTTATTTGGGCGTAATTGTTGTTTAAACCAAAAAAAAATTTTGAGCTTGATTGCCTTGGAATGGCTGTACCTCACAAGATTGCAAAACTCCTGCTTTTGACCGAATCGAATCTTTATTGAAAACACTGCTGCTCTAATTTCTCTTCGTAGACATTTTAAACCTGTACGACGGGTCCCGTGGGTTACCTGAAACATATTCTGACATTGCTAATTATCGCTCTATAGAGCCGGCATGGTTGAGACTCGTTTTTGAATCGATTGTGTGTACGTGCCCTACCAAACTTCTCTCTGTCATTATAGAAAGTTCCTTCAAAGGATTTATTAATTTATCAATCGAAAAGTGGATCTTTTGGAAGATTACATCTGACCAATTAAGCTTTTATTCCATAGGACAGCCTTAGAAATTGCGCCTCAAAAATACTCTCAAAGAATTTTTTGAACACATCCCCTCCCTTCCCTTTCCTTCTTGCAGGTGCCGGGCGAGGGTCGTCGTCGAGGCGATAACCCTATCCGCGGGTGAAAATGCAGCCCGCAAGTAACCTCGAGACTTCGAGACTTAAGCAACATTTTTAACACGTTTTATGCGAAAAAGCAAAAAATTATAACAAATTAGCAAGACAGAGTAGTTTGAACAGTCAAAATGTCTAAAATATTGAACGCTTCACAAACATTTTTCAACTGCTTTGAAAATAACTTTGCAGGGACCACAATCATTTCTCCTTGAATTGCGTTTTGAGTTCATTTTGCCTATAATTGGGTTGTAAAGATATAACAGTTGGTTAAAAATTTACCGTTTTCATCTAATCGTGTTTTTTTTTGTATAGGTCAATGAAAATCACTACTTGTCTCGTTAAATTAAAATGTATCACTCCCCCAATCGATTCATGAAAAATTTTAACTGGATATTAGACTCCTTAAAATGACGCATAAACCGAGTTTTAAACGGTTTAAATTTTTAACGTTGTTGCCAAGACACAGATATTCAAACTTATATGCATTTTCAAAATTGAATTTTCATTGAAATTTTATAACGGTACTTCGAAACTGTAAAATCTGTACAGTTGACCAAACTTACTTCAACGTCTTGGCTTTCTAACTGTCAGAAGCATAACGTACGGTGTTCCTTGTATTCAGAGGATCACGGGCCTCCGAGCCATAGATGGGATCCCAAATCCTATAACATAAAAAGAAATCTTTCATAGATTCTTGCAGTGTTGCCAGATAGCCTCGTCACTTCCCCCTAAACGAAACTTGATTTTTCCCAAAAATGATGGTCTTTCCCAAAATTAGTACAAGCACAAAACATTACCAAAAAGGCCTCACGCTGGACACCAAAAGTGATATGTGGACGAGGAGATGAAGCCTAAGAGGGTACCGTGAATGTGAATGACTCAGCTCTTTGGGGCATTTGGGCCAATGAAACAATCGCTCTTTTGCACGAGAAATTCAATGGCCGTGTTATCTCTCGTCTTGGCGATGTTAATTGGCCGCCACGATCATGTGATTTGACACCGTTGGACTTCTTTCTCTGGGGATATTTAAAAGAAAAAGTGTACGTCAATAAGCCAAAAATTATGTCTCAGAGTCATTGAAAATATGGACCATCGGATAGAAGTATGCCATGGCGAGCATTTGGCCGATATTTTGTTTGACACATCATTCTCTAAAAACTTTTTGTTTTATTAACAATTAACTTCGTGAATTCACGTTGGACCACCCTTTAGTTGACAAACAAGCACTTAGCTTAGCTGATCAGACTACTCGTATAGGTGATACTTTCTAAATGGGGCACTGTCTTTTATCTTTCGTTCTCCACGAAAATAATGACGCTGGACAAACAAATTTTTTAAATGACTATCGCAGACACATATTTTGATAGAATTTGATGGTTTGCTATGAAACAACCCCCGAAATTGCACTTAAGAAATTTATGATCCTCCCTAAATTGTCCCCTTAAAAATTATATCTCCCTAAAATTCCCCCTAGGAAGCCTAATAAATGCCTAATTTTAGGGAGTTTTCCCCTAAATTGGTAACACTGGATTCTTACGCGATTGTGCTTTAAAAAGCATTCATTTTTATGATGCTACCTTCTGTTATGTTTCAAGCATAAGTCTGCAAAAAAACGGAAGTCAGCTGCAGAATCTAAGTGCGTACCAAGAAGCTTGGACCTCGTATTGCATTAAACTTTATTCATGCTGGAGAGACCCAATTTATTGGTCAGCGTCTCTCCAGCTTGAAGTCATTGCTACATGATCAGGAAAAATATGTTCACAATGTTAACAAAGAGATATCTGTCGATCTATTGACCGAAATGGCTAAACACGGTTACTAAGATCGTTCAATAAGGCTTAAGTCAGACAGTCTTTTTCTAACAGAAACTCGAGAGATCAGGAAACAGATACCTGCCGATTTACTAGTGAGTGCAGATACTACATTATTAATTTCCCCTATATGTTAGGCATCTTTGAAGAATCTCTAGCATAAATTTGATTTCGGTGGAATTAGTATTATGTGCAATTACTGTATTAATTCTGGTTCCCAAATTTCGTGGGTGCGAATTATAACTAATTGTAGAAATCTTGACATATCGTTCCATTTCCGAAATTGAATAACTCGATATTTCTCCCGCTGGGGCTCTTCTCCTCCAAACAGACAAAGTTCCGCGTAGTTCCCATAAAGCTGGTAAGTTGCCATGCCATAAATACTACAGACATGCACCGCAGTTGGTGTATAGAATGGAACGATAAGTCAAGATTTCCACAATTAGTTAAAATTCGCACCCACGAAATTTGGGAACCAGAATTAATACAGTAATTGTAAATTCGAGAGGGAAAAATATCTAACTACCATCCAAAGCAATGTGAGCATTCAACACCGGTACAGACCTGCATGGTCGAGCGTCATGGTGGTAGCCTTCACGACAAAATCAAAATCTCCATAGAATTCTCCCACTAAAATTCAAGTGGTCGTCTTGTGCACAGATAGACAACGGACACAAGACCTGATGAGTGTGTCTATCTGTACGAAACCACCAAACTTTGGGAAAAAATACCAAAAATTGAGGAAATTGAGGAAAAAAAAATGCGTCCCAATCGGGATTTGAACCTCCGACCTTCAGTCACTAGATCAGCAGCTCGACCTACTGTGCTATAGGCGCTTAGAGGTCTCAATGCAAAGATTCCAATGTGACATTTCCGAAATTGAATAACTCGATATTTCTTCCGCTGGGGCTCTTCTCCTCCAAACAGACAAAGTTCCGCGTAGTTCCCATAGACCTGGTAAGTTGCCACGCCATAAATACTACAGACATGTACTACACACCGCAGTTGGTGTAGAATGGAACGATAAGTCAAGATTTCCACAATTAGTAGTATATGTGTTTTGAACTACATGCTGGTCGTAGTCACTTAACTTGGACAGAATCAGAATCGTCAGAACTGTTCACCTAGTTGATGTGATCCTCATCTAGGACAATCGCTTTTGGTCTAGGATCAACAACAGTTTCGTGACAGGTATTCTTCAAGTTGATTTCTTTACGCCTCTTGGATTTTGTGATAAATAGATGGTCTCACAAGTTCTCCTGTAATTATTCA
The DNA here is from genome assembly GCA_949715475.1 of Microchrysa polita. Taxonomy (NCBI): domain Eukaryota; kingdom Metazoa; phylum Arthropoda; class Insecta; order Diptera; family Stratiomyidae; genus Microchrysa; species Microchrysa polita. The sequence continues at coordinate 31,955,593 of OX454421.1, forward strand.
AATTTTAATTAGTTTAAAAAAAAAACCTTTGAAACATGTTGCTAAACCCGAAATTTTTTTACTACTTCAATGTGAGTTACGTCCTTAAATTTTTTTCTGACGAAAAAAAAATTTAACGCCCCATTTCGATTTCGAACACTAGAAATTTTAGAAACGTTACGCCACTGCCAACTGTAGGTATAACACTTTTGACACACACTTTGAAAGCCAAAACTATTTTTTCTATTCTTTCGCGAAACTCCGAATATCCCATACATTTCTCAGTAGCTCATGATTTCACAATCGTCTATGATATGTTTTAATGAAAATGAAAATAGCACATCGTATACCCCATAACCAATTTCGTCTATAATTCTGTTAATGATCTCCTAATGAGCGCATTTAACATGCGAATATTATTACTTTATTCCTATGTCGTTTTCATTCTCGTAAACGCCGACAAACGGAACAAATATCATCAGCTGAAGGATGTCGGATGATGCTAGAAGAGTAAAATGGCTTCGTGTAATCACCATACCGTAGGTATATACGCGATTACGATGATTCTGGCTAAAATAAAAACCAAACAACACAAAAAAAAAACAGATCAGAAATGAAACGGTTGTGACGGTACAGGAAATGCAACACAAGCAGGACTAGTACCTACTATTAAATGAAACAGCACAAAATGCACAGACACCACACAGAAATTCGAAATTGAAAGGCGAACAGTTTTCAGACTGCTGTGTTTCGGTTCGGTCGTTAGTCGGCTTTTTACAATGCTCTCGTAATAACTTTGATGTCGTTAAAGTCGGAATTGTTCCGATATTCTGTGTTGTGTGTACCTGATGTTATATGCAGGGCCGTGCGAAGAAAATGTGGCGACCGGGGGCGGAAGCGATTCCTCTTTGGTAAAAAAAAAACACGGTATGCTATGCATTTGGGTTAATTCATCATCATCATGTCCTTCTCTACCGACGTAAATTTCGAATCCTGCACAAATAGTTGAACTTAATATTATATGTATATTTTTAGCATCAGCATCTTTATCTCTTATTTTATATATATTTTTAAATAAATAAAATAAATAACAGGCGTGACAATCCAACATTGGACTAAGGCCGCAGGATATGTTAGTGGCATCCTATTTCCAAGATCTTATCTGCTTTTTGATGAGGTAATGGGATCACCATCACACTCAGCAGTGTTATTTATCCCCATAAATGGGTAGGTACTCTTTTAACATCTGAGTGAGATCATAGTCCCTGTGCACCGAAGGTGCGCGCACTAACCGCTCGACCAGCCAGACTATTATATATTTTTAGGATCATCTTTATCAATGAATATAACATTTTTCATAATCTTTACTACCCCAATTAGAATAAAACTTAAATTTATCTTATTACAACAGTAAACTCCTGTTGACGCTATTATGACTAAAATTAATCTTCTACAAGAAGTCAATTTTACTTCAGACGTGCTTCATGGAAAATCTACATTAATAAATGCAATTCAAAAACTCCTGATCACCATCATTATCGTCGTCATCCATAAAACAGCATACTTGACCCATTCCCGGCGATAGCTGAATGATAATAACGTCCTTCTCTCCTGGATGGATACACGTGACGCGTCAACATCGTTCCAAATTAATTCAAAAAACAATCTACGAACAAACATCAGTCACAGTCATCTCCTTTCGTTTATACTCTGACTCGTATTACTATAAATAAATTCATTTTATAAAAGAAAATTTAATCGTAACAAAAATTAGCATTTTTGTTTAAGCGCGCCCAGGACACATTCGTACATACACAGTTACATGACGAACGTCTTCAAAATGTCTCTCTCGAGAGTCGGATTACAAATTATTACTTTTTATCATGTCTTGCATAATTCAAATAAGGGAGACGACTATGCTAAACACAAGTGAAAGCAACGGGGCTCGGGGCCAGCAGCAGTAAAGGAAGAAGTATATAGGGCAAAGTAGCCTCGGACATTTTTGTATAGCTATGAGAACTTAGTCATTGCCAGCCATCACCAACCAACCACCCTCTGGTTAGAATATAATAGAACAGCAGTGTCAAGATTCTGAATTGTCGGTGCGTGACATTGCCAGTTAGCCGGCCCCCGTTCGGGTTCTATAATATGGTTTCGGGGCTGTGCTGTGACGTGTCTGCTTTGCCCATACGACTGTACAGTTACAGAACAACATTCATTCGAGTCTCAGGACTACTATAACGTTGAAAACAAATGAACATGTCGCCTGGCGACAAGGAAATCCCATAAGCCAAAGGCTAGAGAGCGAGAGTCATGTCAACCATTTACTCATCTGATTAGATACGCTAAACACGTACGAATGCTATTAGTCATTATTTAATTTTTGCCACTCTATTTTGCGCTGATGTTGCTGTGTATGCCAAAAAAGGGTTGACTGACAATGTCCTGGGTCCTGGCTATAGAAGGAATTCAGCAAGGAGTAAGGATGGCATGGTCGGTTACTTGTGATCTAGAGGTACGGCCGGAGTCCACCACCAATCGGATGATAATTTAAAATAATTTAACTATATGAGCGTTCCTCTGTTATGTGAGTAATCAGGGACAGCAGGCGACGATTTTCCACCCCGTTTCTCCCGACTTAGAGCTACAGTTAGCACAGGGTGAGACTAAACCTGTAGAGTAGCCATTTGTAGTCTCGGGTTCATTCGCTTAGACATCTTAAATTTCGGTCGAAATTATATCACAACTGTTCGGAAGGAAATGCACTCAATAAAAAAAAAACATCTAGATCAAAAACATGTCACTTAAAATCAATCAGTTCCAGGGCCACTTCAGACTTACTTTTTTGATATTTACATTTCGCACTGTAACTTTTAACCCTCAGACTCGTAGCTATCACCGTTTTAGATATACTGCCATCTAAAGTTGGGGTAATAAATGCCCAGGCTGACCCCTGAAAACGCTTCCGAAGGCCACAAAATCGCATTTTCCGTATTCAGATAAAATTTTTCGAAATTGGGGTTTTCCAAAAGTCGATGAAGAGCAACTCCAAATCTACATTTTGATGAAAAAATCAGAGTCCCAGCTATCATCGTTTCAGAGATAAAGCAATCTAAAGTTAGGGTAATAAATGCCCAGGCTGACGCTTTTAAAGGCCAGCAAAGAAAATCAATCAGCTCCAGGGCCACTTCAGACTTACTTTGTTGATATTTTCATTTCGCATTGTAACTTTTAACCCTGCGGGAGACCTTTTTTTCAAATTTTCGTTTGAAACTTCATAGATATAGTAAATAAGGCCTCCCGAGCACGAATCTGCTGTCGGTTTTTTAATCTGCTTTTTAGTTTAGCTGTATTTAACTGATGCCATATGGCATCAGCGCAGGTTCAAGTTATAGAAACTTGTGAAGTCATCATTTGGAAATATTATAGGAAGACAAAGTTTTTTTTTGCTTTAACAAAGATAAATTGGCTGAAGTATATTATTACATGATACACGCCAAAGAAAAAAGAAGAAATTTGAAAAAATCAAAAGTGAAAAGCGACTAAGACTATGTTTACACGACGGTACAAGTACGGGTTTTCGGACCTCTGTAGCTCCGACCCTGGTTGGTCCTGAGTGTTCAAATACTATAGGTTGTCACTTGCGCCGTCTTACGAAGTGTAGAAAATTTCAAGAAGATACGATGAAAAACACCGGAGATATAAGAGTTTGAAAATCGCATTTTTTCGAAAATCTTGTTCTCGTTGTTCCCGTTGTTCTTGTTGTTCATTAACAGGGCTACAGACTTACAGAGAGCATCTCGGGATTTGGTTTCTTTTCCCATTGATAGAGTCTGTCGTGAAGGTGTGCATAAGCTATCGTTTGCTCCGATCCGTGGAGTAGAAAAAAAGATACAGCGGAAAATGTGAAAAAACGCATAGAGTTCCTCGCTTAAATCTTTTCATATGTTTTAAAGGAAGCATTTTGCAAAAATCGGTGATAGGCGCGAAAAATGCCAAGAAAAGAATCGTAAAGTTTTGTGATTTGGCAGGACTGTTTCGAACAATCCCTTGTATATGTTCTCTAAAGTTTTCAGTTGTAAAGCGTCTGCGAGAGCGGCGGCAAGGGGTCACAACTCCAGTTTTTATTCGTCTTTTATACGAGTTCGTACATATTACTATAATATTGGATGAACAAATAACATCCCGATGAGCCTAAAGCTTCCAGCAAACGGTAGAGGTTCACAAAACACACACAACTCAGGTTACGAAGGAGGCTAAGGTTATCAAGGGCACAAAGGTTACCAAGAGGGTTGTTATTGTTATTATGTTCTCAAACAAAGTCGTGACAATAGAGCAGTGAATATTGGAAACTGCAAAAAAGAATTTATATCTCACAAAAACAACTCTGTTGTAAAAAGTTTCCGCCAAAGAAAAAGTTGTCAGCCGCAAAAAGGATTGATATAATACAATCCCGCCAAAAAGCTCGCAAGGATATGCATTCAAAAGTGATTGAATTAGTTTATAGTTTCCACCAAACCAGCGTGGTGCGGTACGCGTCAGAATTTGTGAAATAATTTCCGCCGCGGTAGACCACGCTGAATTTGCCAATTCGTGTGGAGTCTGTGTTGTGTGTACCGCGTACCGCACCCGCGATGGTTTGGTAGAAGCTAATTTCTTGCAATGCTGTTTGGAGGGGAGTTTTCATAGGAGTAATTGCAGGATAAAACCAATCTTAAGAAAATTACGAAAGAACTTTATTGTATAAAAAAGTCGTCTATACGAAGGAAAGCAAAAAAGTTTGTAAGAGATTTTATTTACAAGGCTGGATAAGATTCGAGATTAAATCTGATCAGAAAAGAGCATAGCAGCAAATTGCACCCTCCACCACGACATGTCAGGCGTGGTTTACGAGGCCTTGAGAGAGAGGTTCAGGGATACAAACGGAACCTTCACGATAAAGTTACATACCGAGCCGCCATTGCAGCGATCCACACTGAAGAAGTGAATCGGTCTATCGCGAGTTTAGGTGCGAATAGAGTCCTCTCAGAGCGCCCACCACCAATTTCGCCTGAGGAGATTAGGCTCCCGAGAGCCACTAGAGTAACACTAGCTGAACTTTGATCGGGCTTTTGTTCACGCCTTAATTCGTACCTTTCTCGCATAAACCCGGACATCCAAAACATCTGTCCAAACTGCAATGGTACTCCTCATGATGTGGGTCACTTGTTTCAATGCCCCGCTGCGCCCACTGATCTTACCCCTATATTGCTGTGGGAAAACCCTATCGCAGCAGCTATGTTTTTGTCCTTAGACCTCACGGACACAAACATTGACGAACCATAAATCGTACCCACATAGATGCAAAGAGGTTTCACGCCTTTTTGCACCGCTAAAAGAAGAAGAAGACCGACAAATGAATTGGTATGGCCATGTTCAAAGGCGTCCACCTGAGAACCCCGCAAAGAAAGCGATATCAATGGAAGTTCCACTTGATGAACCCAAGGCCAAGGCCAGAGGTAGACCGAAGAATACCTGGATAAGTCAAATGAAAAAGCAACAGCATCGCATTGGTCTCGGCGATGATACGATCCAAGATAGAGCCTGTAGAACTATGCTGATATATTACCGCCAAAACGGGGGATGTGCCTACACTGCAGGTCGAGCAACGCGAAACCATGGAGCGGTATAAAAAACCAGGCAAGAAGAAGAAGAAAAAGCTATTTCCATATTAATATCCATTTCGTTCGTTAAAATCTCAGAAGCCACTTACCAAATATTCACGCTAATATCAAAACTTTCAGTCGCATAATTTTTATCAAATAAAATTTTTCCATTTCACTGCAAGTTTAATAAATACTTTGCATGAATGCATGCAGTTTCTCATTTTCCCGGTTTGTTTTTTCAACTACAGTTGGACAATAAAATTTATCGCCCCCTTCAGTAAATTCTCACTATTTAGCAGAACTATTTTATGAAATTAACTCACGAATATGATTTCGTTGCCCTGTCAAAGGAACAAAAATGTGACCGAAACGAAGGGCTTCCGAAATAAGCATAACTTCAATATTTGCATGAATAAAATCGTATAATCAGTTCGGCACCCATTTGTATAGGGCTTAGCACGTTGAGTTGGAGTCCTTTATTACTCCAACATTTCGAAAAATTAAAAGTGAAAGCTAGTCGCAATGCTAGAACAATATGAAAATTTCCTTAACAACGCAACGTCTGCAGAGCACACAAAGGCACAAAAATATTAGCACCGTGACAAGCGAGACGTGATTATGACCAATTTATTTCTCGTGGTCGTATGGCTTTGTTGTTTCACTGCTCAGACATCTCTTCAAATATTATGAATAAGCAGTAACCCTCCGATAAATTGCGCGAATATTTTCGATTCATTTCGCTGTTGATTCGCTTCTGTTGTTTGCCTATGATGGCAAAGTCCGATCAAATGCTTAACACGCCATAAGATGTTGGTAAATATTATGAAATGCCTAAAATACTATACAGGCAGGCCACAATCGAACCAAGTGGGCACTCTTTCACACCCCGCGGCCATCTTCAAATGGCGTGTCCTGTTCAATATCGAAGCAGTACTGTGCAGCGAAGTTTGGTCATGAATATCCTGACTACTAATTAGGCATAATAATTCTTTCGGCTTTGCAACAAAGCATGCTGTGGATATAGGGTAGGCGACTTTAACCTCAAATAAAAGTCGTGAAGGAAGCTAACTTAAGCCTATAAAGGATATTATTCCCCTCGGCAGACGTACGACTTTTCGTGCACCGGTGGATAGCGAGATTAATCCTATTTCTTTGGAAGTCGTGATACAGAAATGTTTGGAATGATTTTATTGGTATTTTTTTTTTATACTGCTTTGATTGTGTGGTAAAATAACTAAATCTTAATAGAACGGTACTAAAACCCAAAATTTCATTTTTGCTATTAAAAAACTATCCAATAATTTCTTTTCTCAATTGGTAGTCTGTATAGTCATATTCATTTCTTTCATTTTCATGTTCATACCTCTCTTCCATTGTTAAGCGCCCGATAAACCTCGGGTGGAATGAAAATGAAATTTTTGTCCGCTGCGATTTTCTCAATGAAAATGCATGCTTACTGTCGTGGAACATGTCGGAAATGATGGGGAATTCCATAAGCTACAATCCGAAAATGATTCCAACCTTTTTCTCGGCCATTTTATGTATTATTTTTCGATTCCCCGGTCATTTCACCGTGGAAAATATCTAATGACCGGGGAATCGATAAATAATACATAAAATGGCCGAGAAAAATTATGGAACCGTTTTTGGATTGTAGCTTATGGAATTCCCCAGCATTTGCCATATATTCCACGAAAGTAAGTATGCATTTTCATTGAGAAAATTGCAGCGGACAAAAATTTCATTCTCATTCCGCCCGAGGTATATCCAGGCCTTTAGGTGTAATAATAAACCTAATAGTTCAGTCATATTAGCATTTCAAATAGAAAAAAGTAGAGTAAGGCAAATTTTTGTTGTTTTTGAATCATAGTGGGCTCCCAAGAATCCAAAACTCATTTTCCTAAAAAAAAATGTTGATCGGAAAGGTCCCAAAGAGGACAAAAAAGGATACTCTTTAATCCTTGAGTGGAGGTCTGCATGCGGGGTATAATATCAAAGGGAGCGCCGAGTACATTGCATATCCGGTGTTTGTTTCCTGTTTCAAGGACCCTCAACGGAATTAATGGAGAATTATCGTGTTTTCCGTGTATCTTTCCAATGATTCAAATTGTCAATACTCTCAATTTTCAAAATCTATAATAGCAGACGATTCTACGATTAAATTTGCTAAGAAAAAAATTGATCGGAAAGCTCTGAAAAAGGGAATAAAAGGACACTACACATTGATCGGACGTGGGCATGCGGGGTGTCATATCAAAGAGGACGTCGAGTACATTCCATATCCGGTGTTTGTTTTGTGTTTGTTAACCCTTCCAACTAGGGTACACAACTTCTGGCGAAAACTTTATTACAACTGCATGTATTCTGATAGAAAGCGGAGGTTGAAGCCACCACCTCCTAGCTATCAGAGAGGGGGATCAATTCCGGCCTCTACTCACGTCTCAGAGAGGTGTCTCCCCTCAACCTCTCCAAGATACACACAACACTGAGAAGGGAGACACCACAACCTCTCCAAAACGTAAACTTTTTGTAAAGAGGGAAAGACACTAAAACCTATCTACAAACCCAACGCTGAGAGGAGGAAACCACAACATCTCAACAACTCAATCCGAGGGGACCTAACTAGTTTACATAGAGGGAAGACACCACAGTCTCTCAAAACAACAAACTCAACGGGGAAAGGGGGAAACCACAACCTTTCCAAATACAAGTTACACATTCCGAAACATTCCAATACACATACCGCACATACACAGCAAGACTTAGTCCACCATCTCTCACCAATATCTCAGAGAATATACTGCATATCTATAGGACAACGTAATAAACAAACTCTGTGCACTCACCCAATTTTTCACTGAGATAGAGAGTAATGGCAATTGTCCCCGAAGAGATGCTTCAAGTGTCTAGCTTTAGCCACTTCGCAAGCCGCTGCAGTAGTCAGCACGATCGGTCGTGTAGGTACTTCAAGTGTGGAGAGAATGGCAAAAAAGCAGCACTGTACGCTGAAATGACACATACCTTGAGAGCTTTCTGGTCACACTTATGTACGATGCGACTACTCACATTATCGTAAGGGAGACTTCACGGAGTGGAGTCGGGAATGGGGCAGTCGTGAGATAAATAAGCTTCGACGCTTCTGGATGCTTTCTCACGACCCCGATGAACTCGGTTGGCGTCAACACTTTTAGAAGAGGAAATACGGGGACCTGGTCCATCATCGACCACACACTCGTGAGCAGTTCGTTGCTCACAGCAAGTAAGCGAGCATTATACGCATATCGCAGGGAAATTTGCGATAACGCACAGATCGCTGTAGGTATAATGAGAGCTCCAATTATGGAAAGGTTTACAAGAAGCTTCGATGAGGCGTCGTCCGTTTGTTCTGATTCGGGTACAGTTAATGGATCAGCGGAACAGAGGACCTTGAAGCAGACCGATCGATATAATGCGACACCTCCATGGCAAGAAGGACTACGCACTACGGTAACTTGGAGAGAAAACTATTGGTGGACTGAGGCGAGTGCTTCAAAACTCGGTGCCTTTGCGAAAATTCGACACGAACACCAGTATACAGCGATTTGCTTGAGGCTTGTAATTCAGCCCATAAATCCCTAAAACAAAACAATTAAAAGGAGCAAACAAAATCGCAACAGCTTTATGTACAGGGTATACCCTCATAGACCCTTAAACGCTGGCTAGCTTAGGTGTGATGTTCGTAATAAACCATATCACGTAAGGCCACGTGGATGCCGTAATAATGCCTTCGCATGGTGGACGAGATCAGCACGCTATACAGCGACCGCCAAAGCGTAAATCCGGAGATACATCGGGGCCGAAGAAACAATGGAAGGCAGAAGTCTGTGAGATGTTGGCAGGTCCGATAAGATGAGGCCTCTACTGGCCAATGGACACATACCCTCATCCCAGACCGGGATGACAGCGATGTAAATTTCTATATGACCCAGTTTTTAACCGGCAATAGACGATACCGACAATATTTGCATCGGCTTAAGCTCGATGGCTCGCCACAAGTACCAAATGTAAGGGAGTTGTGGAAGTTGCAAAACATGCCTTGTTCAATTGTCCCAGATTTGTAGATATCTGCATTCAGTTGGAAGCGAAACTGGAAGAAGAAGCCCCAGAAGCTGTAGTGGCTCTAATACTGGTATCAGAAGGAAACTTTGATTCCGTAAGGCGGGCAATCTGTATAGTTCACCTGGAGCAACAGAGGGAGGAGCGTTGATGGCTCATTATAACAGTATAACTGGCGCTGTTATATACAATACTGGAAATTGGTACAGCAGAGTCTAGCCCAGACAAAACAGGTGTTTAGGTTTACTCGGTGAAAATCCAACAGAGCCTGCATTTTGGCGGGTCTTTGCTACTCACCATGTAGTATCTTTCAGGACTTCCCATCTCTATGAAGAAAAAAGCCTCGGTCTCTTAACATTCTGTGGTGTTTCCATTTACTCTTAAAGCATGAGCAAAGTGGCCCAGTGAAACTGATGAGTTTGTCACTCATGCATTAGTGCAATTATGTATTTTTCTTCTTGGGGGCAATTGAGGGCTTATCGGTTTACGTCTGTTGATGTAAAAGCAAATAACATCCACCAGTTTAAATTTTGACTTTGATTCCTTTAATGTCCTTTCTTTAGAGTGCAATTTGATTTTTCATTTAATTGCTAAATAAAGGCTGCACTAGCTGAATGCCCATAGTTTGTATTTTCCTACTCTGCCAAAGGTACATTGCAAACTTGAATACAATCAAAGTTCATTTCCGTTAAAACTCACCATATTGCTAATTTCGAAAGATTACCCAAATTACAAAGTTCAAAAAAGTTTCCGTGGACTGGAATTTACCAGAAAACAATTACTAAAGTTTCCGGATAGCAGAATGAATGGAAGTTTCAAACACCGATTAAGAAGCGAAACCCGCGCGTCGACCTAACTAATTCTAATGAGGTTAAGCCCATTTCAATCGTGCCTTTTTGCAAAATTGCAATGCAACCGTGACGATGGCGGGTTTTTCCTTTCTTTTTCTCTCTTCTCTTTCTCTTTCATTATTTCCCTCAATCGACCTCTCAATTCAACATTCATGCTGATTTTCTCTCTCCGCGCGTTGCCCTCGATAAAGGGAAAACATACAAAGTCGAAGTTAATGCAATTAGTTTGGTGCATATACACCAGAGCTCACAGTCTTAAACTCGTCGGAGGTTTTGTGCTTGTTCTTTATGCTCTTCAATCGACGGAGGCTGAGGCTGACTCGGTATGAGCGTTTCAAGTTTTCCCGACAGAGTTATTTTGTGCCCATTTTCCTTCAACTTATACATACTAGTGGCTAGAGAGAACAAACTCTTTTTATTTGCATCCCCGTGTCGTTCGTTGTGTCGCTTCGCTCTATGTATATGTTGGCGAGTTTGTTGAGTTTCCTCGCCTTTATCGCAAAGTGAGTGAGTGCGGTAGGGTAGAGTGTTAAACCGCAGACCACAAAAGTGCAGGGTACAAACAAATGGAATTACCATTTAAAGGGTAGGTGAATGTCCATGGTAAATGAAACGTGGCTTGGTCGATGGAAAAACAGTCATTTCGTGCGAAGTATGGAATAATGTCGGAAGGAGTGTGCTGCAAAGTGTTGGCCTTCGAATGAGCGAGGGGGTCCTTGTTGAAATTCGGTCTGGCACGCTATTGTGGTAGAGTTTTCTGCATCCCCATTTCGTATCGAGAGCTAAACCCAGGCACTGATGTGCTGAGAACTACACAAAAAACCTAACGGACGAATATCCCCTATATGTACAGTTTCGGATGATGTGGCAGAGAAACTGTCGACCATATCGCATTCCGGGATAGTGTATTTGCGGAGGTTTTGTGAACGGACACAAAACCAGCACAGTTTAATTCTGGACACTCATCTGAAACGTTTCGCACAAGTGGAGTTGATTTCATTTCGCATACATGTACGAATCACGATGCATGATCGGCATATGTGTGTGTTGTATGTTCTCTCACCAGAAATGGTTTTACCATCAAACTCGGAGAAAATTAGATGAATTGAGTTGAGGCGGAGACGACATGTGAATGGTGAGAGGCGATGGTGCATTGATTAACGAACCAATTGTAAATTTATGGTTTTGACTTGGACGTAGATTGTGTCCGATTCCTTATTCTGGTTCGGAATAGAGTTAGCTCTGGAGCAGGATTTGCACTGAAATCTGCCTTCGAAAAGTTTGTTTAGACAATTACACGGTGCTAGATAGGTAGATTGGTATAGCTCAAATTACACAAAATGAGTTTTTTTTAGCACTATTGAATTCGTTCTCTGCCACGCAAAGCTGCACGTGAAATGTGTTCAAACCAAACCATCAAACCATTTGATTATACAGGGTGTCCCATTCATGGTGGAGAATATTTTAATGGGAGGTAGCCTGACTCATTTGGGGAAAATTTATGTACAACGGGACCCCTCTATTTTTAACCGTTACTATGTAATAGCATTTTGTATCAAAATGCCCGACTTCCTGAACAAAATCAAAATTTGCCACACCATCAAACATTTCATCCGAGATATGACTTCACTTTCTGAAACTACATAAAATTTCCAATAAAACGACACCTCGCCCGTTACGAAGTTGCTCGTATCTTCCGAGATACACCCATTCAAATTTTAAAGAAATTTTAAAATTGGTTTCTCATCAAAATCAAATCAAATCAAATAATAAAATTGTATACGTACAATTTTAAAATTACTTTAAAGTTTGAACGAGTGTATCTCGAAAGATACGAGCAACTTCGTAACGGGCGAGGTGTCGTTTTATTGGAAATTTTATTTAGTTTCAGAAAGTGAAGTCATATCTTGGATAAAATGTTTGATGGTGTGGCAAATTTTGATTTTGTTCAGGAAGTCGGGCATTTTGATAAAAAATGCTATTACATAGTAACGGTTAAAAATAGAGGGGTCCCGTTGTACATAAATTTTCCCCAAATGAGTCAGGCTACCTCCCATTAAAATATTCTCCACCATGAATGGGACACCCTGTATAGCTGATAGTGTGAAGGAAAGTCTTATTGTAATGCATGCAATTAGAAGAGAAAATTCCAGCTGCTCATCTGGCTTACCGCATATGTGGTAGCATTTTTATTCTGCTTCCACAGTGTTATTATGTGTCCATAAAAGCTGATCCAATTTCATTTCAGCAGTTTTAGGCTAATGATAGAGGGTTTTTAGGTGAAATGGTTTCGCAATGTTTCGTAATATTCTCAAAATGCAATCAGAAAGAGTATTGGATATTTTTTAAGCGAGTAAGCGCTATGGTCATCGTATTTGAGATCGAGTCCATCCCACTATTGCTTTTGCTAAAGTAATTAATTAAAACGTTCACATTTGAATAAACAGCTTCTTTTGGAATAACAATTTCTACTAGGGATATCATAAACCGGCCCATAACCCGGTTTTTTCGGTTCCTTGCAAAGCCGGTTAAACCGCCCGGCTTTTTATGTAAAAAATACATACACACTCGTTTTGCTGGTGTTATGGGTACAGTAGTAAGATGCATTTTTAAAAAGAAAATCTCCAAACATTTTTAACAGGGGCTATCCTAATTTTGCATGCGCATACCAAATCTTTTAAGGACACGATGAAACGCGGAATGCACTAGGGATGTCAAAAACCGGACGGTTAGTCCGAAAACCGGTACTTTCAGAACGGTTAACCGTTTTTTTTTGTTTTTCCTCAATCCGGTTTTAACCCGGACGGTTGTTTGTCCATCCGGTTAAAACCGGAAAAAAATACTCTCAAAATTCATACAATTTTTCATATTTTCTTGATTTTTCAGTCTGCAATTCTATTACTTGTCCCTTATGAAAAACTTCGTTCTAAAATTTCAGTCCTTAAACATATTTTTGAACATTCTCCTTATAGCAATTACTCGTTGAACGCTTCGTCAAATATCTCTCCTAATCTTTTCCAAGGCAGATATGTACTTACATTGCGTTTCACGTGTCTTGGTTGTGCGTCGTGAATCTGATCTGACCAAAAACAACAAAGTTGTAAAAGTTACCCCGCCAAAGAAAAATTCATCTGCCACAAAAAGAATACATATTACTCCAATCCGCTGCTCATATCTAATTTTGTTTGCCGGATGTACTTTTGTTTTAGGTGTAAATGCTGGAGAAGTTTAAATGTACAGTAGTAATTTGGTGGGAGCTTTAACATTTTATTCAGTGCCACTTTGACGGCTCCCTCCAAATTACTTTAAGAAGTAGCCCTGTACATTTAAACTTCTCCAGCATTTACACCTAAAACAAAAGTACATCCAGCAAACAAAATTAGATATGAGCAGCGGATTGGAGTGATATGTATTCTTTTTGCGGCAGATTAATTTTTCTTTGGCGGGGTAACTTTTACAACTTTGTTGTTTTTGGTCAGATATCATATATTTTTGCATACTTAAATAGCCAACTCATATTTTTGTAATTACTGTATTAATTCTGATTCCCAAATTTCGTGGGTTCGAATTTTAACTAATTGTGACTTATCGTTCCATTCTATACACCAACTGCGGTGCATGTCTGTAGTAATTATGGCATGGCAACTTACCAGCTCTATGGGAACTACGCGGAACTTTGTCTGTTTGGAGGAGAAGAGCCCCAACGGGAGAAATATCGAGTTACTCAATTTCGGAAATGTCACATTGGAATCTTTGCACTTGAGACCTCTAAGCGTCTATAGCTCAGTAGGTAGAGTTGCTGACCTTGTGACTGAAGGTCGGAGGTTCGAATCCCAATTGGGACGAAACTTTTTTCCCTCAATTTCCTCAATTTTTGGTATTTTTTCCCAAAGTTTTGTGGTTTCGTACAGATAGACACACTCATCAGGTCTTGTGTCTGTTGTCTATCTGTGCACAAGACGACCACTTGAATTTTAGCGGGAGAATTCTATGGAGATTTGATTTGCCGTGAAGGCTACCACCATGACGCTCGACCGTGCAGGTCTGTACCGGTGTTGAATGCTCACATTGCTTTGGATGGTAGTTAGATATTTTTCCCTCTCGAATTTACAATTACTGTATTAATTCTGGTTCCCAAATTTCGTGGGTGCGAATTTTAACTAATTGTGGAAATCTTGACTTATCGTTCCATTCAATACACCAACTGCGGTGCATGTCTGTAGTATTTATGGCATGGCAACTTACCAGCTCTATGGGAACTACGCGGAACTTTGTCTGTTTGGAGGAGAAGAGCCCCAGCGGGAGAAATATCGAGTTATTAAATTTCGGAAATGGAACGATAAGTCAAGATTTCTACAATTAGTTAAAATTCGCACCCATGAAATTTGGGAACCAGAATTAATACAGTAATTGCACATAATACTAATTCCATCTAAATCAAATTTATGCTAGAGATTCTTCAAAGATGCCTAACGTATAGGGGAAATGGACCTGCACGGTCGAGCGTCATGGTGGTAGCCTTCACGGCAAATCAAATCTCCATAGAATTCTCCCGCTAAAATTCAAGTGGTCGTCTTGTGCACAGATAGACAACAGACACAAGACCTGATGAGTGTGTCTATCTGTACGAAACCACAAAACTTTGGGAAAAAATACCAAAAATTGAGGAAATTGAGGGAAAAAAGTTTCGTCCCAATCGGGATTCGAACCTCCGACCTTCAGTCACAAGGTCAGCAACTCTACCTACTGAGCTATAGACGCTTAGAGGTCTCAAGTGCAAAGATTCCAATGTGACATTTCCGAAATTGAATAACTCGATATTTCTCCCGTTGGGGCTCTTCTCCTCCAAACAGACAAAGTTCCGCGTAGTTCCCATAGAGCTGGTAAGTTGCCATGCCATAATTACTACAGACATGCACCGCAGTTGGTGTATAGAATGGAACGATAAGTCACAATTAGTTCATATTTTTGTTTTGGGAAAAGTTTCAATAGGTTTTTGTTCAGCATATTCCATAAATTTAATATCATAAGTTATATTCACAGGGTCTTCTTTAAAATAAATAGATACTGCAAACGCAATTGCAAATACGCCACAAATGGCTGTTGCTGAGCTTTTTTAAAAATCATTTTGGGATGAAATGGGTATAGTTTATTAATATGTATTTTGGGCATAATAGATTTGTGTTATCTTTGTGTTATGGCTCTGCTTACATTCTGTTAGTAATCTGTTAATTTGTTGTTAACTCTGTTAATGCTCTGTTAACGTTCTCTTAAAACTCTATTATCTTTTCGTTAATGCTCTGTTAACGTTCTGTTAATGTTCTCTTAATTCTCTTTAATCATTCGGCTAATGCTCTGTAAACGGTCTGTTACCTTTCTTTTATTACTCGATTTACGTTCTGTTAAGGCTCTGTTAATTTTCTGTTAACACTCTGTTAACTATCTGCTAACGCTCTGTTGTTGCCTTGCCAACGCTTTGTTAACGTTCTGTTACTGATCTATCTTAATGCCCCCCTGACCCAGTGTCCCAATGTCACAGTGTCCCAATGTTCCAATGTCCTAATGCCCTAAAGTCCATTGTCACAGTGTCCTCATGTCCCAATGTTCTAGTATCCCAGTGTCCCGATGTCCTAATATCCTAATGTGCCAATGTCCCAATATCCTGATGTCCCAGTGTCCCAATTTAGGTCCTATTGTCCCAATGTGCAAATATCACAGTGTCCCAATGGTTTAATGTCCGAATGTCCCACTAGCCTAGTGTGCCAATGTCCCAGTATTGGAATATTCCAATCTCCCAGTCTCCCACCTAATGTCCTAATATCCCAATGTCTAACTGTCCTAATGTCCCAAGGTCCTAATGCCCCAATTTCCTAATATCCCAGTACCCGAATGTCCCAAATGTCCCAGTATCCTAATGTGATAATATCCCAATGGCCCAATGTCCTAATGTACCAGTGGTCAGTGTCCCAATGTCGCAGTATACCAAGTGTCCCAAGGTCCCAATAGCCTAATGTCCTAATATCCCAGTGCCCCAATGTCCCTGTATCTCAGTGCCCTAATGTCCCAGTATCCCAATGTTCCAATATCCTAATGTGCCAATATCCCAATGTTACAATGTCCCAATGTTCTAATATCCCGATGTCCCAGTGCCCCAATGTTCCCACTTCCCAGTTTTCGCAGTGTACCTAAATGTCCCAATGTCCTAATGTGTTGATGTCCTAATATCCCAATGTCCTAATGACCCAAGACCCTAATGTTCACATGTTCTTATATCCCAATGCCCCTATGTGCGAATATCCCGATGTCCCAATGTCACAACATTCCGATGTCTCAGTGGTCCAATGCCCCTATGTACCAGTGTCCCAATGTCCGATTGTCCCAAGGTCATAATGTCCCAATGTCCTAATATCCCAGTGTCCTAATGTCCCAATCTCCCAGTGTCCTAATGTCCCAATATCCCAATGTCCCAATATCCCATTGTCCCAATGCCCCAATATCCCGATGTCCCAATGCCCCAATATGCCGATGTCCCCACGTCCCTGTTTCCCCATTGTGCCTAATGTCCCAATTTCCTAATATCCCACTACCCCAAGATCCTAGTCTCCCAGTCTCCCGGTGTCCCAATATCCAAATGTCCCAATGCCGCAGTGTGTTTAAAAAAATGGTCAATGCGATGAGCCGATAGACGCAATTGTTGGAAATCTTTTGTTAACTTTACCTATTAATTTACCGTTATTCCATCCACTTATCTAAATGGAAGACATTGATTCTTTAGAAGGACCACCAGAGGATCATTCGTTCCAAATTTCATAAAAATCCCATCACGAAGAGAGACAGTAGAAGCAAGTCTTTCTGCAACTGTAGACTTCATTCTGAAATTAGGTTACTCACTTAAGTCTGTGAGGGTGAAAATTTCACCGTTTATTGCATATATCTTACCCGTTATTGTGCCGATCGAAGATTTTATTTGGAAAGGCCTAGAACAGGATATGTGGAATATTTTGGTAAACAATTTTTTTTGGGGGCTGTTGCCTGGAAGGCTGTAGCCTGGTCAAACAAAAAAGCAAGTTGTCTCCGGTAATCATTGACTTGTTCGCTTTCGTTTTTCTTTTTCCTTTGGCGGGCGAGACGCTCTCGCGTCTCTTGATATTCGTGTATAGTGTATCAGTGAATCAGTGCATCTGCGTTTTATCGTGTCGCTAAAAAATGTGTTATTCCACCCACTGGCCCCTGTTGCAAATAATTCGAATTTTTTTTTCAAAAACTAATAAATTAATGAAATCATTTCTGATAATTTTATTTGATTATCTTTTTTTGTTCAAAATGTTTCTCTTTTAAATTAGCTGTCTTACCACATCATGTACATGAATTTTGATTTGATTTTTCATACAATACGAACACCAGCCATACGAGTGAGTAAGCATTTTTTTAAAGTAAAATTCTAAGCAAATCAATGAAAAACTTCGGTTAACCGGAAAACCGGTACTTTGAGCCTGGTTAAAACCGTATGGTCTAACCGGCTTTGCAAAAAAAAAAAACCAAAAAACCGAAAACCGGGTTATGGACCGGTTTTGACATCCCTAGAATGCACTGATACACTTTACACAAATAATAATTCGCATTCACGACACGACGCACAACAAATAAAGATACACGTGAAACACATGGTCTAAAGCCGGCCCCATACCGACCGGAGTGTGGCAAACACCGCACAAAAGATTGATACGAAAAATCGTGCAGCAGCAGTACAGCAGTGTGACTCCAAGGTATCATTCTTGGAACCGGTATTTTGTGCGGTGGTTGCCACACTCCGGTCGGTGTAGGGCCGGCTTAAGAAAAATTGCATATTTGGGCTGAAAAATCCTACATCGGAATTTTTTTTGCATTATGGTTTATGGATGGTCCCCAGATTAAATGTCCCAAATGCCCCATTAAAAGTCCCAACCAATTGGGGGTCCGCAACCTTTAAAAGGGTGGGGGGGAGCTTTTTCCGGTTTTTTTGCGATTATTTGAAAAACGGTAAGAGATACAGAAAAATGGTCTGAGGATGAAAAAAATACATCAAATTACCTTTGCAATGATACAAAACACATTAGAGTTTAATTGAAAATTTCGGCGTTAGGGCTCCATTACACAGTCATATTTATATTATAATATGTATGTCATATGCCTAAGCCTACTCAATTCATTCAGTATAATTTTTTAGACGTGCAGGAAGCGAAATCAAGTAGGCTTAGGGATATGATAATATCTATTATAATATATATTACCAATATATGACTATGTAATAGCGGCCTTAGACTAGAAAATAAATTAGAATATTTTCATTTTAGACCTTTTTTAAAAGCTCCATAACATTTTAAAGAATGCTAGTTCAGCTGTAAAATGTTGTATAAGTATTGACAATAAGTGCAAGATTATTTTAAGGTAAACATTGAGACGCTCCGGTCAAGAACCCCCATTATCCCCCGATTTCAATTGGTCAAAATGGCATGTCCTAATTGGAGCAGAGTGGTAAATTTTGGTTTGTTGTGATTGCAGTTCACAGTCACCCCAGTCACCGAAAATCAGCTCATTCGGATAAAAACTAAGGGTATCTCCCATACAAAGTGACCCATCAGGAGTTTGTTCTACGTACTACTCATTTTATAAACTGTAGAACAAAGTGGTCTTGGGTCACTTTGTATGGGAGGTACCCTTAGTTTTTATCCAAATGAGCTGATTTTTGGTGGGTGGGGTGACTACGACCTCCAATCGCAACAAACCAAAATTTAGCACTCTGCTCCAATTTTCGGGGAATTATGGACATGCCATTGTGACAAATTTAAATGGGGGATAATGGGGGTCCTTGACCGGAGCGACTCAATGGTTACCTTAAGATAATCTTGCTCTAATTGTGAATACTTATACAAAATTTGTCAATTGATTGAGAAACAACCGTCGGGGTTAAAAACGGGAGGAGTAAAAAACCGAAAATAACCCGGTTAACCGTTTTGAAAGTACCCCAGCCCTACGACTTAGTGTTGCA
Source organism: Microchrysa polita (assembly GCA_949715475.1). NCBI lineage: Eukaryota > Metazoa > Arthropoda > Insecta > Diptera > Stratiomyidae > Microchrysa > Microchrysa polita. The sequence continues at coordinate 31,975,191 of OX454421.1, forward strand.
ATTCCAATATTGTTCTTATTTATGTTTCTAAGCTTCATTGAATACATATTTAGTTGGAATTATAAGAATATTGGTCCGTACAAAAATATCTGAAGTTTTCTTTGACGAACTTATTTTTTCAGAGTTGGTTTCTATGGCAAACCCATTGTTACAAGTTTGATGAAGTACCTTGACTTCAAGTGAGATTAGGCCAGTCATTTTATGATTTTAGGTCGCAAAAAATAGCTCGGCTCTGGTTTTTTCGGATATTGTTAGGGTAGATACCAGAAGTGTACCCCCGTGACCCTCAAAAAACCTCAAAATTTTCGGATTTTTTTTCATATTTTGGTTTGTAATTTCCAAAAGGTGCTTCCTACAAGAAAGTCGCCCACTGGATTTTTAAAGCTAACAAAACCTTCTTTAATTTAAGCCCACTTTCAGTTTTGTAGGGGTAAAGGATCCCAAAATACAGCACTTTAAACATTGTTTTCTTGTAAAAAAGTTCAAAATTGTAATTTTAGTCATCTTCCGAACTAAATATCGGCTCAAATGCGCATTCTACGGAGAAAGTCATGTGACACGAAGTTATAAACCAGTTATTAGCTGTATATATGTCGGAACGAATGGAATCGGACCATGGGGTCTGCCCCTGAAAATTAGGTATTTCTGAAAAAAAAAATTTTCTTTATGCACCAATATTAACCAAACTTCACCCAAGTGTGTTCCTGGTTAAGCCTCAAAAAATATCTAGTACCGGATGAAATCGGAACACTACGTCATAGGGCTGTCATACAAACCAACTCCTGGAATTTAGGTTCTTCTAAGAAAAACTGTTTTCTTTATGAAACAATCTTAACCAACCCTCACCCAAATGTGTTCCTAGTAAAGCCTCGAAAAATATCTAGGAATGGATGGAATCGGAACATTACGTCGTAGGGCTGTCATACAAACCAACCCCTATATATTAGGTTCTTGTAAGAAAAACTTTTTCTTTTTGAATCTTAACCAAAATTCATCCAACTGTGTTCCTGGATTAGCCTCAACGCATCCAGGAACTGATGGAATTGGAACACGACATAGAGTACGTCGTATTACAATTTCGAAATGCTGTATCTTGGGATCCTTTGTACCTAAAAAGCTGGGGTTGCACTCAAGTTAACCCTAGTTTACCGCAACAATTTTCTTACTAGTTTCATGTTATGGGGTGCAAATGCACCCCACAGTACGTATGCCCATATTTCTGCATTAACTGACTTCCAATCTTTTTTAATTTGATTCATTCTGATCGTCTGTTATGTTAATTAAATAGGGAAAACAAAAGTGAGATAGTGAGTGCGAATTCAGAAATGCGGGAGGCATACATGTTCAGTTTGGTTAGACGGCAGGCACTGATATTCATACTATAAATGACATGATAAACTCAAATAAGAGTGATGTTCATGAAATTTCCGTATGGTAAGCATTCGATTCACTGATTTTGCGAGTGTTATGCATCTCTTCGGGTTCCTCATCATTTGACGGTTTCAGCAGAACTTATTACTTCAGTTACAAAAGTGAAATCGCTTCGCATAGATAAGAATAGCAGGCCGAGACTAGTGGGCTCGAAGTGGAGTTTTGTTCACAAATTCCGAAATGCAGCTCTTTTTCGAAATCTTAGTTAGCAAACTCTTCTCCAATTAGTATCTCTGATCATTGACTAAGTTTCTGTTGTTTATTTATGAAACTTAGAGAAATATGGAACAGTTTCAAAATGAAATCGTGTCTGAAACACAGCCACATTTGGTGTCCCAAAGGTCATTCCCAAGAAACTATATTTAGTACTATTATTAACATTTTTCAAGTTTATTTTTCATCCCAGATGAAAGTTTAGATATTATTATCTTTATTTTAAAATAAATATTAGTTTAACATCAAATTAAATAGTTCTAAACTCAAATAAATTATTTGGGGTGCAACTGCACCCCACGACAGAACCAATGCCTTATTTCCACAAAAAATTCGTAAAAAATAAATTTATGTAGCTAAAATTGTACAAACATTAAAAACTAAAACAAAACTAAATTTTGTTAAGCTATTGAACAATTTATAATGAAAACTTGAAAAATCTCGACGTTATATTAAGTGAAACATGCGATGGGGTGCATTGCACCCCAAACAGTAAACTAGGGTAGAAGATTTTGTTAGCTATAAAAGTGAAGCGGACAACTTTCTTGTAGGAAGCACCTTTTAAAAATTACACACCAAAATATGAAAAAAGTCCGAAAAATTTTGAGGTTTTTTGAGGGTAAGGGGGTTAGCACATGTTTTTTGAAGTTGCAAACTTGGTGGTACACTACTGGTATCTATCCTAGCAATATCCCAAAAAAAACAGAGCCGAGCAATTTTTTGCGACCTAACGCCTTATATTTCGGTTTATTGACTGGCCTAAGAATGACTATAGACAATTTCAAGGTCTCCTTGAGTTTCTCCTTAAATCAAGGATGCGTTGACTCGTGAATATAAGTGATTTCTACAAAAAAAAGTATGGAAAATGACAATTAAGTTTTTTAATTTCTGCATCCTTGACTCAAGGTTTCCTTTAGTTAAGGTATGGTTATAAATACGGACCTCAGTGCTCAAAGATATCTGTCAGGTTAGCATTACCACTTTCAAATTTCAATGGTCCCTCTAGTTCATTAAATGTCACAAATTTGCTGTGATTCAATGGCAAAAGCAAAAACTTTGGGGCGCGCCGCCTTCCCTTAAAAATCAACCCCTAAGTGTTTTCCAGCCCCAAATAGTGTTTATGGCATCTAAACACAAGTTTTAACCATTGTAATGAACATAGTGTGCCGCTCCTCTCTGCTTTCATTTTCTGGATTTACCTCGTCGTTCAATATTTCCAGCAGTAGTTAGAGAATTGGTTCGGTTCGTTCCACCGTGTAGTAGTAGGAAGTAAGTTTTCAGTTTTTGGTTCGGGATATGTTTTGATTTATTGTCGTTAGTTTTTTTGAATGTGCAGATATCTTAAGTTACCCCTGTAGCATTTAACTGAGTAAATATTGTTTTATGTTGATTCTTAAATCTTGAGTTCTTGCGCCATAAACGCGCTTAGGGGTACTTTTTGAGGGTATGAAAGGGCGCGGCAAATCATGTAAAAGTGCAAATGTCTTAGGTAACCCCTGCAACATGCAAGTGGATACAATCTGTTTCATTGCGATGCTTTAAAACTGTGTTTCAAGGTCATAAACGCTCTTTGGGGCTAGAAAAACACTTAGGGGTTGTTTTTAAGGGAAAGAGCGGCATTTTTTTGCATTTGCCATTGAATCACGGTGAATTCACGACATTAAATGCAATATAGCGATCATCGAAATTTGAAAGTGGTAATGCTAACTTGACAGACATTGCTCAAAGTCAAATTGCTGAAGTCAAACCGTCCGATAGGTCCTTCAGGTTGTTCAACCAGACCAGGTAGTGGTTACCTGTTTCCAAACTGAATCCCCTCTGTGTACGGTTTAACATTCTCGACTGGCCAGACCACCACTTAGCACTCCCTCTCAGTAGTTGAATACTTATTGTTCACCTTTCGATAAGTTTTTACAAGGGGAACAAATCGTCTTATCGCCTTCGCGATGATTTTAACCTTCCGGCGGGCGCAATAGTAATCCTAACACGATCGGGCGCAATGCATCTGATAGATTAAGTGCAGAAAAAGGGATGAAACTAAGTTTCTGTATATTTTAGACTCTTATTTATTGTGGCATTGTCTTTTTGAAACAGTTCTACGAAATTTTAGAAACAAAAACTGGCTCACAAAGTTTGATACCCTTCAAATTTTAAATTTTCTAAGAAAATTCCGCTTTCAATCGCTTCAATATTTAAAAAACCTCCAACAACTCGACCGCTTAAAAAATGTGAGCTTATTTTACTAAAAACGCACTATTGAACGATTTGGTGAACCTAACACAACGTTATTACGCAATGTGAAGAGTATAACAAGTGGAAATTTTCATAGAAAAGGAAAAAATAACACAATCGGGCGCAGTACATCTAAGAGATTAATTCATCCCCTCCCATCCCTCAGACATATGGTAGATAGAAACTGAAAACGGCTTTGGGTAGTTGATCGATAAAGATTAAGCTACTGTGAGTTTCAGATCTCTCCCTTTTCGTATCGCTGATTGGCGCAAGAAAAACTGGCCACTTAATCTTTCAGATGCATTGCGCCCGCCCGAAGGTTAAAAGAGTACCGCATCCAAACCCATATTTGAAGCATCTGTCTGAACAGACTGTAATATGGACAAGTTGAAAAAGGGGTAGTTGTTCATGAGCAGCTGCGTAACATGCACTATTAACGAAGAAATCTCCGGGATAAATCGGCGCGCCGGTACTATAGCACCATACCCTAGAATTGCATTACATCTTTGATGATCGTGGATCTAGCAATTTTCATTCGAGATTTGACCTTGCCCGAGTCCACACCTCCGCTAGGATTTCGATGTATGTATTTGTTAAAAGCTTGTCCGACCACTATAATGTGTAAGGTAAGTAAAGACCTAAGACTCCAAGTCCCGAACTTTTTGGCCTCCGCAGCCTTTTCATAAGTCAATCGTAGATAGATATTTCCCCTAACTGAAATTTTATGGCGTCAACAAAATATGTGGCAGCGGATATGCGTAGCGTTCTGATACTGCATCTAGCTTCCTGAAGTCCCCACAGAACCGGTAGCTTCTATCCATATTTTTCATCAAAAGAATCGGAGACGCCCATCAACTTCAGGATGGTCCAATATTCCCATCTCCAGCATCTCATTCAGTTCCCTATCTGTATGAACTTGGAACGCGGGAGAGACTGGATTGTAATGTTGTTTGATAAGTTGTGAGGTTGTTTTGATGAGCACCACCAAATTGGTTTATCTTACTAACTCCCATATCAAATCCTACACCGTCACAAGTAGCTCCTACAGTTTGGCTTCTTGATCCCTAGCCAACATGTTTCGGGGTTGCAATTTGTCCGTTATACTTATCTCTAACGCTCTTAGGAACTCCCACTGTTCATCCCTCAAATTAACTTCAACTTCAAATTGACGAATAAAATCAAAACCTAATATCTGTGTGTGATAGTGAAGCAACAATTAAGACCTTAAGCGACTTCACTTGCTTCTTCAAGCGAAGAGGTATCCGTACCGGTCCTTCAATACCACACCATGCATTATTCGTTAGCCGGATTGTAGTTTGTGCTACGGGAATAAGTTCGACACCCGTTTCTTTTAGGACTTCCCATCAGCCTTGCCCAGGTATGGAAATTGATGCCCCAGAGTAAAAAAATGATTTGCGGTCGAAATCAATGTTTATGTAAGGGTGAGTGATTATCCTACATGGTCATGGCCCGATTCTACTCGTTCCGACGTATTTTCTGATTACAAAAGAAAGACCCTTAAATACAAAATGTCAGCCCGATAGCCTCGCAAAACTGAGATTACACAAAAACATGCGGACTGAGAGACAGACAGACTTTGCCCATTCGACTTATCTCCTCACAGTGATCATTATATGTGTAGTCGGAGGCTCTTACTTTAGTGCGTTGCAAACTTCATGTAAAAATTAATAATATCCCTCACATAATGTGAATATTGTAACCATGATGAATAGGAAGATCGGTTTCAGTTAATTAATTTGGCTTAAAACTATGTAACGTTCGGTTAATAACGAGAGTGAGAGTTGTCTGTTGAAGAATTTATCGATCTACACGTTAAAGTTTGAAAAGCTGAATATTTTCACCTTCCATTAACTTCGGCACTAATCAATATCCATGTCTAGATCAAAATAATATCCGCATATAAAATCCCTTACAACTTTCTCGTCGCAAACTACATTATCTACATATAGCTTCCCTTAACACCGAAGCAACGTAAGCAAAACACGAGTGTGTACGTATCCTATGTGCTCCTTGTTCTCTAGGTACTCCAAGAGGGTTCATAAATTCTATCCGAAAAACCAAAAGACCCCACTTGAGTAATGTACAAGAAGCTTAATATTGTTCTCAGGATTAGTTCGAGTGAGTTATTTGCACTAAAATAATAGATATAAGCATGAGAGGATACAGGACTATACACCGAAGAAGTAAAGTATGATGATGATGACGATGATGCTGATAAAGCTTACGTATGGATGTTGTACGAGTAAGTACCTTACCTAACAACTGGCTTCAGTTTTACTGGAATATACACGAAACTATCCCTGTACGGCTAATGTCAAGACAGTGAACATTTTAGGTTTTTCTTCAAGAAGACAGCATACTAAATGCAGTGGTTACCGCATGGTTCAGTTGTTTCAATAGTATAGATCAAGGTTTTTCAGGATTAGAGTCATACAGTGAATCACAAGTGTTTGATAAACGGCGAATAAGAGCTTTACTTAATTAAACTGTTGTAAAAGTATAGTATTCCGGTAACAAGGACGTAAATATTTATTTATGAACTTACACCCCAAGCATGGGGTTTGAATCCACAATTTTTCGCGTGCTTGAGTGCTCTTACGATCATTCATACCTATCATCATGTAACAAACTAATTCCAACGGCCTAATCAATACAAAATGGAGAAAATATTTTGATGATTCATTAAATGATCAACAATACATCATCAAAAGAATGGTAAGCTCAAAACTATATTTTCTCCATCAATTTATCGCCAGTCAATAACATTCAATTTGTCCATTTTTGCAAAAAGTCAAAAATAACTTCTCCATTTGTTGCCTACATGTTGGCTTTAAGATGTGTATCACTCACATCCATAGTGTGAGCTTTCAAAATGCGATTTCCGTCCCCTTCAATAGGACAACGATATGTTCGATAAATGGCGCACACAAGTAAAAAAAGAAAGGTCCTAAAATTTATTCGTCCCTAGCAATAATACCTTACGACCTTAGCCATTAATTCAATAAGAGTCCTTTTCGTATTTTGATATTATTTCCCATCCTTAACCGTTTAGCCATAGAACGCCATGGTGGCAGAGCACCCCCCCCTCCCCTGCCTCTCTCTATAACTGTTGACTCTAAGTGAAATTCCTGTGCGACACGATTCGGCTTAGTGCCACTCTCGTTATACCACCTCTAAACCTTGTTCCTTGTATGTATATATGTCAGGACATTTCTGGTACTTTCTCGTTTTCAATTTTTTCCCTATCAGCTTTCGACGGTTCTCTGTGCAGAATATCTATTCTCGAGTATTCTGTCTGATGGTATAAATGTTTTATCGAGAAATGTCAACTGAAACCACTCTTCTAAACAGAGCAAGTGCTGGTATACGGTGGCGGTAGCGTATAAGAAGTTTAAAAAGGGACACACTTGGATTTGAAGGAGGAGGAAGTATAATCGAAAATCCTTAACCACGCTTTCAATATATCGGCAAAGATACAGCAAAACTTTTATATATACGAGTACTACGCTCAACTTTATGTCATTTTAACATTTAGCGTTCTTCGATCTTTCTTCTGTTGACTGTTGAGTGCCTGGCTATGGTGTAGAGCTAAAACCTCTTCGGTTTAGGTTTCGAATGTTGGATGGTGTCATCGGTAGTTGTTGATTCTACTAGCAGGGAGAAAAGGTGCAACATTTTCAGAGAAGAGTTCAATTGTGGTTGACGTGCACTTGTGGAGGAGGAGTGGCCACATTGGCCTGATATGGCAGCTCAGAGTACAGATATCATCAGCATCAGGTGGATGAGATGGGACTGCTGAAACATGGATTTATCAAGTTCAAGTAAGGTCCAGACACATCTAAGAGTTTTCGGCCCATCAGTCTGACATCATTCTTCCTAAAGGGACTCAAAAGACTGGTATACTGGTATATTAGGGATGTGCGCCTTCCCAGACCGAATTCAATCAACACTACGGCTAATGGACAGATGGAGTAAGCAAACTGGGCTATCAGTAAATGCCGAGAATATTGTCTTCGTTATGTTTACCAGAAACCGAAATTGGATACTGTCTTCGTTATGTTTACTAGAAACCGAAATTAGGGAAACTTCACCTTACCCAGGCTACACGGTGTGGAACTTCATCTATCTCCTGCAGTCAAATATCTAGGGATGCACTTGGATCCCAAACTTACATGGAAACTTCATATTCAAGAACAATGCCATAAAGCCACCAGGCTGCTCTGGTGCTGCCGAAGTGCATATATATTGTAGATATATTCGCAGCCAGAGTTGTTCCTTTAAATGTTGAAAACTATTTGCTTTTACAATTAGCCTTAAAGACTGGTAAAATAGCGAAAAATTATATTTTTTTCATTGAAACTGTCAACTTGTTATACAGTTTTAGTTGCGGCATCCCTACTTAGAAAGTTCTAGCAGTATAAAAGTACATCAATATATGAATTTTATTCTTTCGTGGACTAAAAATATTCTAAAATATTTCAATTCAGTGATCGAAAAAATTGAATGTCCAACACACACTGTCGGAATAGTCCAGGTTTCTGCCCAATCGATGCTGGATGTCGATGGCGATTCGAGTGTTGTTTCTGAGTTTCAGTTGTGGGTGCTAGGTGCTTCGATGCCAAGACAAGAATGCTGCCGGCTCGTTGTGTGGCTCGCTTTTTATACTGCTAGAGCTGGCTTAGTTGCAACGTCGCATGCTATTGATCGTCTTGTGCTGTATGATGCGTACTAGCTGGACGTTGCATGCGATATTGTTGTGCTATGTCAGAAGATTTTGTTAAAAATGATGATGTGTGTTGTATTTTCCAAATTTCAAGGTAATTTTTGTACAAAATTTTGCCCATATATGTATACGAGTATTTGGGGCCAATTTACAAATTTGCACGAAAATTGAGTAAACTTTTGTACAGATATTCGAGCTCGTAATTTTGCAAGATATTGACCAAAAATCGACTAAATCTACCGAACGGCCACAAAATATTGCGAAACTATCTGAAAACCTATCAAAGCATTCAGAACATTTTTGTGAAGCATTAAATATTTTGAATTCTGTTTTTTTTTGTAGAAAAATCTCTTTAAACTTTCAATTGTTTGTATAAAAACTTTGATGTAAGGGGCTATTTTAGGTACAAATCGAAAATTGAATCAAAAAATTTAAACTTTCTGTTGGGTTTGCGTTCCTCTCTCTCTCTCTATTTAATTTCAAATACCGCCGCCTTCTTATTTCATCTCACCATAATCTAGGACACTGGAAATAAAAATAAACAACTTCAAATATTTATATATGCAAATAGTTTCTCTATACGTATCTTGCAAGCCAATGTCCCCAGGCAAAAATATCGAAAATAGAACAGCATGATTAGAATAAGAAATCAGCACACAACACAACGCACAACGCTCATATCCTGTTCCATTGTCCTGTTTGCAAACTTCGTTTCCTGGACAACGAATTCTGCGTGTATATACGTCGAACGAGTATATCGTCATTCCCACGGGTGAAATAATATAACAAAGTAAGTACATTATATCTAGTATCTAAATTGTCTAGTATCTTGACTAGTGTATCTAATAGAGTCATTTTACACATCTGTGTGAAATAACCCGCTCGTCTGATACTTTGCCATATCAGGCCATACCATCCGATGTATGTCCTTTATGGTAAGTATCCGTATTGGAGTGCAATTGCTAACTAGTTTCACAAGTACCTACTATGTACAATCTGTATCTGTATGTTGCCATCTTGCGCTACTCAAAGGGTACACACTGAACAGTGTCTGACACCAGGGAGTCACAATTATTGTGCTGAGCGCAAAGAGAGGCCATATTCCAAGTGTGTGCGGGTGCCATCGACCAAAAACCCAAAGTGAAGATGACGATGACGTCGAACAAGGATCATTTTAGCTCAATTATAGAGTGGATACTCTAGGAGTATGGACCTCTGCGTACTTACACTCTCTTTGGTTCTAACGTTATTAGGTTAGAAAGAGAGAGAGAGAGAAGAGAGTAGAGAAATACTAGGATCATAGCGTAGGCGTTTATGTATGTTCACCGTTGTGCATCTTTCTAAGTATCATATTGACGCAAAACCACTTTTCGCAACATATACACACACACTTACAGAAATAATGTGTAACGGTCCCATACTTGTCTATAAAGAGTATCAAAACCAAGTTTTCGGGAGAGCAGATCATATAAAGTGTTACGATAATAGAAGAGCAACTTAAGTGCCAGTTGAAGTTGTTCGTAGTCAAACTATTTGAAACGGAAGTGTTAGTTTCTAATATGATGCGGTAAATGTTGCCCGCCACATACGAGAAAGTAGGGAATATACTGAGACAGAGAGAGAGCCGACGACGCCACATACTTCAGAGGAAGATATACAAAACCCCAAGTTTCAATGCGAAACTTATAAAGGAATGTAAATTAACGGAAGAGTCAATAACTCTATTGTATGCCAGGCATGGAATTTATCGATTTAGTGTATGCCAGAAGGATGAAGAAGGAACAAATTGTCAAAAATGCTAACTTCTTCCTATGAGGGGAGTTTGAGTTACAAAGTATTCCTGGCATAAAAAAAATTACAATTCTTATCTATAGTTTTAGATACGTTTTTACCATTTGTTTCTTTTAATGGAAGCCCCAGTATAGTAGCTTCCTTGACTAGGAAAAAGTCGTCTCAAACATATCCTTCACACCTCTCTGTCATCACAAGTCAACACAAACATTCATCGACGATAGGTTCAAGCGATAGTTCTTGTGCTGTCAATATGATTTTCTGTGCCAACAACCACAGACGTCAACGACGTCGTCGTCGTCTTCGTCCTCGATGGTTTTAGCCTAACCCTTTGCCTTTATAGCTGTCGAACCGAAGAATTTTTCCTGCCATTCAATTCACCAAAACGGCAGACACTACAATGCTGGGCTGGCTATTCTCCGCTAGCATGTGTTCAGTGAAATTGTCGAATGTCGAGACTCATATGTGAGAAGCCCTTGATGGGAAGACGGGCGCCCCTATCTCTCGAATGCCAAAGCAATGTTTGATTTGGTTTAAATGGTGTCTTATCGGTTGACAATGTGTAGGTACAGGGAATGCTGGCTCCGGCCTTGGTTTCTGCTCATGGAAAGACCATGCCTGTGGAAGGGTCTTGTTCAGTGTAGTTGGCAACGTATCATGTCGCGTTGAGGTCAAACAAGCAAATCCTCGAATTGACTTTTATTTACGAATTCTTTACGATGGACGGAAGACTTTCGATGCTTCTGTTTGGTTTGGGAGCTCACAGTTGACTGAGTCTTTGAATATGGTTTTCATTGTAACGGCTGGTCTTGGTGGTTATTTTTATTTGATATTGAACATTTTTCTGCGCTAAGGGCGCGTACACATACAGTGCGACGCCGAGCTTTTCCGGGCCGGGCGATGCGATGCGACGCGATGTGATGGCATGTGTGCACACTTCCTGCGATGTCGGGCGGGGCGATGCGATTTGTTGCGAGACAATGCGATTCGTTTTTATGACAAGAGAACCTGATTTTTCAATGGATTTTATATCGGCGCTGCTTCGTGTGGTTTGGCGCTGTTTGATAATTTTATATGATTTTAGATCGGCCTTGTGAGTTAGCGCTTCAAGTGTAGCATCATCGGTATTTTCTACACTTACGGTCAAAAGTATCGACTCAACCTAAAAGCGCGTGTATTTGTACGTGTTTTTCGAAAAGTATAGCAGTTATCCATAAAAATCGTATGTCATTGAAAAGCTTAAGGCCTCCGCTTCACGTTGGTACCATTTTAACCAATATTTGGTGAGCACTTTTAAAATTGATGCTCTTTGAACGAAAACGTAGCGAAAATGAGCAAATATGAAAATGGATTTTGGTTAGGTTTTTTGCAAAAAAAAACAAAAACTGTTGGAAAATAAGTTAAGTATTTATTATTTTAGTATTTGGTATTTCCTCCTCTTGCTCTAATGACAGCTTCCAGTCGATTTTGCATTGATTTGATCAAGTTGCTGATGGTATCTTGAGGCATACCGTTCCACTCCTCTAATAGGGCTGCCTTCAATTCTTCAGTGGACGAAGGGACTGGATTTCTGGCTCGGACTCTTCTCTTGAGTTCGTCCCATAAGTGTTCAATGGGATTGATGTCGGGACTGCCCGCAGGCCAGTTAAGTGACGACATATTGGCTTCATTCAAGAACTGCCGAGTGAGGCGCGACGCATGACACCGGGCATTGTCGTGCATCAAAGTAAAGTTTTCGCCAATAAATGCTGCATAGGGCACAACGTGGACACGGAGAACATCGATTACGTATCGCTCAGCTGTCAGCCCTCCTCCTCGGCCTCCTGCGGGCACGAATACGAGATCCGTTTTTCCCTCCAATGAAATGCCAGCCCACATCATACAGGAACCGCCGCCGTATGCAACCGTTTCAGTGAAACAGCACTGCGCAAATCGCTCAGTTGGACACCTGTAGACTTGACATCTTCTGTCACTGCCATGTAGACACATTCTCGACTCGTCAGTGAACAATACTGAGCTCCATTCCTTATCGCTCCAAATAAGATGATCTCGAGCAAATAAGAGGCGCGCTTGTCGATGTCGTGCAGTCAATTTGGGGCCCCTGGCAGGCCGTCTTGGATTAATATTCGCTTCCCTTAATCGTCTCCTTACTGTGCAGGCACTAACAGCTACTCCGCGAACACGCCTCAGGTTCCGCTGCGCAGCAACACCCGTGAGGAACTGATTTCCTAACGTACTTGTAACAATGAAACGGTCGTCTCTCTCTGAAGTGGATCGAGGGCGGCCCGCTCTTGGTCTCGAATTAAAGCTACTAGTCTCTCGAAATCTCCTGCTAACTCTCGAGACAGCAGACTGACTCATTCCAAGACGGCGAGCGACGGTTCGCTGACTATTATTTTCCGACAATAGGGCTACAACTTGTGCCGCCTGTTCTGGCGTCGTATCCATTGATGACCAAACAGTGACTGAAATTACTTCAGATGTAAGTTACCTAACTTTCCTGATGCAACTGATAATGAGAAACCGATTACGGGCGGTTTTATCTCTCTCTCTCTGGTTCCTTTTAACCCCTAGTGGGGCATAGGGCATTGACTACGCCTCTTTTCCACCTCTGCCTATTTGCAGCCATCGCCTTTAGCTGGTCCCACGATTTGCCTATAGATTTTCCCTCTGCCTCTACAGATCTTTTCCATGTATTTTTGGGTCTTCCCACACGACGCCTTCCATCGGTTCCCTGAGGATTCCAATCTAGAGCCTGTCTTGCAATGTTTTTTGGCTCTTTCGAAGTGTGTGACCTATCCAATGCCACTTCCGCCTTTTGATGTCGATGCCTATCCTATTTTGGCCAGTAATTTGGAGGAGGTCCTCCTTAGAGATTACCTCAGGCCAGCGAATTTGTAGGATGCGTCGAAGGCACTGATTCACGAAAGTTTGTAGTTTGGTTGTTATATAACAGGTCACCTTCCAAGTGGAACACCCATATAAAAGCACGGATTTTACATTGCTTTCGAAGATCCGGAGTTTGGTATTTCTGGAGATGTTTTTGTTTTGCCAGAGAGGAGTCAAACTGAAAAATACTGCTCGGGCTTTATTTATGCGCGACTCTACATCAGCATCAGCCCCACCATCCGCTGCTACTACGCTCCCAAGGTAAGTAAAGTTCTCGACTTTTTCTATCGGCTGTTCGGAGATAGAAATGTTTCTTTGCCTTTCTGATGTCAAGCTCAAATATTTGGTCTTAGCGGCATTAATTTTTAAAGCAGCACTACGACTCTCACGATGCAAAGCATCCGTCATTTGAGACAGATGATCTGCTGTGTTTGAAAGAAGGCAAATGTCGTCGGCATAGTCCAGGTGCTGAAGGTGATCAAATAATTTCCACCTGATACCCTTACTTTTATGGTCGCCTAGAGCGTCGCAGATTACGTCGTTGATGGTAATAAGGAACAGTATTGGTGATAAAATACAGCCTTGTCTAACTCCATTATTCACCTCAAAAGGACTAGATAATTCGCCCTTGTGCAAGACGTGACATTGGGCTCCGTTATAGGACTCCTTTATGATGGCAATAAGTTTCTCTGGTATGCCTCTCCTACGTAAGGCTGTCCAGATATAAGCCCGGTCAACGCTGTCAAACGCCTTCTCGAAGTCAAAGAACAATAGATGTAACGGGGATCTCCGGTCTAAGATTATTTTGGCCATCAGTTTAGAGACTGCAGGGAGGAGACAGATTCCACGCCAATTATTACAATCCTTGAGACTTCCTTTTTTGGGGATTTTAATAATTACGCCCTTTTTCCATTCCTGAGGGAGAGTCTCGGTTGTCCAACACTCTTGGATCAGGGGAAGAAGAATATCCGCTGTAGCGTTGATGTCCGCCTTCAAAAGTTCCATCGGGATACCGTCTGCCCCCGGGGCCTTACCCGCTTCCAGTGATTTAAGAGCCTTAGTTATTTCCAGCTTGGATGGTACGCCGGTGTTAATTCTGGCCACTTGCGGAAGACTTACTGCCTCCGGTGGAGATGCGCTTGAAGGGTTAAAGTTGTTAGTAAGAACCTCCATGAAATGCTCTCTCCATCGGCGCAGTTGTTGTTTATCTGTGACCAGCAGAGACCCGTCTTTATCCTTTACAGGATGCTCATTGGTGAAAGATTTGCCAGTCAGTGGCTTTATGAGTTTGTAAAGGGTTCCACTGTCACCACGGTAAGCCGCATCTTCTGCCTCCAAAGCTAACGCGTTGATGTTCTTGCGTTTATCACGTCTAACGCTCCTCTGCACTGTTTTTTGAAGAGAACTGTAATCGGTCCTCAGTTGTTGCTTAACTGAATTATCAGTAGCCGAGTTTATTTGTTCTTTAATTCTCTTTCGTGCAGTTATCAGAGACCATGTATCATCACTGATAAATGGTCTTCTACCTCGCTGTAGTCTGCCCACAAATGTTTCGCCACACGATAGAAAAGCTTCCTTCACAATGGTCCATCTATCATCAATAGAAGAAGCATCTGGTGTATGTGCATTAGCTACCTCGCGCAATGCGCTAGAAACTGCGCGTATTGTTGATGGTTCTTTAAGCTTTTGCACATTGAATCGTGGCAATACACGCTCCTTTTGTGTGCGACGAATAGCAGCGGTCCGCAAGCGAATTTTTGCGATGACAAGTTGGTGATCGCTGCCTACATCAGCACCACGCTTAGCCCTGACGTCCATGAGACAATTCCTCCATGTTTTCGATATGGCTATATGGTCAATCTGGTTCTCTGTTCGGCCATCTGGAGATATCCAGGTTGCTAAATGGCAAGGTTTGTGTTTGAACAGGGTGCCGCCAATGACAAGCTGACGAGAGTTACAGAACTCTACGAACAACTCTCCATTGTCGTTCCTAACACCCAGACCGTGATTGCCCATTAGATGTTCCAATCCAACATTGTCAGACCCAACTTTAGCATTGAGATCCCCCATAATAAGTTTTATGTCACTTCTGGGAGCCTTGTCATAGGTGTCGCCAAGCAGGTGGTAAAAGGCGTCTTTAGCATGCTGGTCGGCTGACTCAGTTGGGGCGTAGCACTGAATTATAGTAATGTTCCTTACTCTGGACTTGAATCTGGCAGTTATTATTCGGTCGGAAATAGGCCTCCAATCTAAAAGAGATTGGCGAGCTTCCTTGTTCAAAAGGATGCCGACTCCAGCCATTCTGGGTGAGGCTTCAAGTTCACTACCAGAGTAAAGCAGCACAGTTTGGGAACTAGGTGATAAGGTCGTTCCCGATCCGTTCCATCTTGTTTCGCTCAGTCCTAATATCAAAATTCTATATGCGGTCATTTCCCGTTCGACTTCCGTGAGTCTTGTACTACTGCACTCGCCCCACATCGTTCGAACGTTCCAAAAACCAATCGTAGTCCGTTGTTTGTAGCCAAAGGTCGTTGCCGGTAAATCAGTCCGTGGTATCCGAGGCTCGTTCAATGTTTCGAGTGTAGTTTAGTTTCAGGTATGCAAGTTACAAGCCTACACACGCTTTTATAGGGGTAGTTTAACTGACCTGACCTTTACCTGAAACTTCAATTTTTCTGGGTTTTTTGTTACAAGTGGCAATAATTTAAAAAGTGCAAAGCAAATGTTAATAAAAAGGGTACCAACAGGTAGCTAAGGTTTCGAACTTTTAAACGACATACGACTTTTATTATCTATCATACTTTCCAAAAAACACGTACAAATACACGCGCTATTAGGTTGAGTCGATATTTTGACCGTAAGTGTATATACATACATACGTGTCGGTATATTTACAATAGTGTTGTAGTTAATTGTGAGTATCCATGAATGGATTGTTGTAGGTAGATAATAATGAATGGAAGAAAGAGCTAGTTAACCTTTGTAGGAATTTCTAGTGTTACCTTACGCGTTTCAAAGCAATATTCAGGCCGCATTTGATATAGTCTAAATTGTTGATAATGTGTAATGAAACCTAGTAGCGTTCGCACATCCGGACCAAAAATGGCCTCCCTGTTTTCTCGAGGAAATACGCGTTCGATTGGCGTGGCAGAAACACTAGGTAAATTTGGGTCGCTGATTTCGTATTTGAGGTAAACAAAAAAATTTAGGGTTTCCGGCCACACAATGGCACCCCTGTTTTCTCGGGGAAATACTCGTCCAATCGGCGTGGCAGAAACACTAGGTAAATTTGGGTCGCTGATTCCAAATTTGAGGTCAAAAACAAGAAAAAAATATTGGGGTTGCCCGCCCCAACATGTCAACCCTGTTTTCTCGGGGAAATACTCGTCCAATCGGCGTGGAGAAACACTAGGTGAATTTGGGTCGCTGATTCCGAATTTGAGGTCAAAATCCAAAAAAAAATTGTAGGGTTGCTCGCCCCATAATGGCCGCCTGTTTTCTCGGGGAAATACTCGTCCAATCGGCGGGGCAGAAACACTAGGTAAATTTGGGTGGCTGATTCTGAATTTGAGGTTAAAAACAAGAAAAAATTTTTAGGGTTGCCCGCCCCAAAACGGTACCCCAGTTTTCTCATCACCGTAGGTTCCCACAAGTGACCTTCAATAATTCATTGGAAATATATGCGCTGTCCGAAATTTTGCTGCACTGCATATTTCCACAAATGTTATTTCTTTGGCCCATTCATAGATTTATACAACAACAACTGTCAAATCCGAATACCGCCCTTTTTGCGGGTACGCGTACGCTACGAACTGGGATGGAGCTCACTGTAAATTTCCACAAAAGCTATTTAGTAGACCAATCCATTATGACATTACCTACATACGGTTATCCATTCATTTAGATTTACGAGTAATATCTACAAATCTATAACACTATACACACAACATCCGACACGTACATATGTATATATAAAAATTTCCACACACAAAGAAATTTTCAATATTTTTTGGATTACATAAAAGTCCGATCCAAAATTGTATTAGATTTCAATATAGGCTGTTTATTAAAATATATAATTTAATAAAATATTAAACTCAAATCATAAAAAGATTAAATAATATAATACGCGCAGATTAGATTTTAATACAGCATATATTAAAACTTTAAATAATGAAAGGCTTAAAAATTAACCAATTTATGAATTGTATTGCAATCCTACGGTAGATTTAATTGCAATACGTACCCTATTGGGTTTTAAGGTTGTCTAGGAGGCGGATTTAAGTGATGCTGATGTCAATTCCTTTTTGCAGCTGATGCATTTTTCTTTGGCGGACATCTATCCAACTTGTTATTTTTTGTGAGTTTGATTGACTTCAATAACGAGATTGACAAAATTTAGCAATACGAAGTTAGTACTAGTAGTCTGGCTGGTCTAGCTGGTCTTCTGTCGGCACAAAGGTCTGGCCAGACCTTTGGCACTATATTTTGGTCATAAAAGTATAGAAGATGAAATCGCAGCGACTTCATATTTCATGATATCCTAGAATAATATGTTTAGAAGCATTTTGCAAGAATTTGAAAAAATCGGCTGAAGTTTTGAGTATGTTTTTGATGATCTTCAATTTATAGTGCTTTTTGATACCCAATAGGTCTGGCCAGACCTACAGTTTTTCCCCCCATTCTTCTCTTGAGGTAAAAGGTGCAAATATGAAATTCTCTTAAAATTCTCCTATTTATGATGTAAGAATGTCATTAAAATTCTATTTGTACTATCAACGATAAAAATTTCTCAGATTTTCCTTTGAAAAGCCGTGAAGCTCGGGAAATAAGTCTGCCTAATTTCATCACTTTTTATAACATCACCCCATCAACTGAGATTTGATTTAAGGAAATTCAAACCATTTTTTTCCTTTGTAATAGTTAGGACCAAGTATGAGAGACTCACGAACGTCTTTCTAAATAGATTTGATCAAGAAATTTACAAAAAAAAAATAGAATGAAATGATTTTCGTGCTTGAAAATTCCCTATTTCTTTCCACCTACTTCCCTAAATCTGCATCGAGGTAAAATCTACTAAGAAAGCGCCAAATATTTGCCCAAAGATATTGGTATTGAAAAATGCGAAAAAACTTTCTACTAGATATATGTATGTATGCCATGAAAATAGAGAAGCAAGAAGAAATTAAAATAAGGGAAAAACATGTTTATAATAAATGTCCACTTAAAAACGTTGCTAGTGTATCTACAAAAATGATTTTAATACTTTTATTCTTTAAAAATGGCAGTAAGGAATTAATAGAATGATTCTACCGATAAAAATTTCACCTTTTCTAAAAAATAAAAGTTTTTCTCAGTAGGTCCAGCCAGACCTATTGGGTATATAATATGCATATTGTAGTAGGTGCCGACAGAAGGGTTAAACGAGTTCCCAGTTGTGGGGATAAATAACACTGCTGAGCGTGATGCTGATCTCATTGCCTCAACAAAAAGCAGATAAGATCTTGGAAATAGGATGTCACTAAAACATCCTGCGGCCTTAGTCTAATGTTGGATTGTCGCGCCTGTTATTTAATTATTTTTAAGTTAATACTCGTAAATACTGAACATTTACAAGTGAATTTCATATATTTGCAAAATTTGTTAATTAAAAATCCTGCATGCCCACATATTTTATTCCTCTACTTCAAACATTTAATATTAGCCAACTTTTCATATCATCATCTCACATAGTGTCTGCATTTTGCATGACTTTTCCTACCACCTCTACCACCGGCGTAAATGGAAAAGAAGTTGAAAGTATAAACCAACAGCCAAAACACAATTATTGCAAATATCACAGGAAAAACTTCTTCAACTCTCAAGAACTCATTTCGTTTTCTTTTCATTTGCATTTTTTCTCTTTCCTCTCTCCTGTGTCCTGTGTGTGCGCGCTGTGTATTTTCACTTCCTTACTTGCCTTGTTCACCGTTTATTCCATTTCTTATTTTCATCATTCTTTTTTTTTTGTGGCCGGCTCCTTTGTAAAATTAAAACTTCATTTAAATTAACTTCTATTTAATTTTCGTTTTCATTATGGAACAAAGCAAACGATAACCATCCACCGCGCGATGAAGATGACTACTACATATATGATACGCTACGAAGACGACGACGACTAGGATGATGAGGAAGAAATGATGATGATAGTCTGATGAGGAGACGATATGATGCGATGACGGTTGCTCGATGGTTCGCTTGAAAAGAACAAAGCCGTTAACTGCGATCAAACAGAAACAAAAAAATGAAAATGAACTAAAAAGGAAAAAAAAATTATCTGAAGCAAAGACAAAAAAAAGAGGCAAAAGATACACGACCAGGAAAAAGAGATATATGAGGAAACGGGAGAGTTGGCGAACTAAACATCCAACAAGAAAAATGGAAAATCGACGAAAGGCCGAAATCGGCGGACGTAGAAAGAAGACAGAAACAGAATATTTCAACAACGGTTTTACGGTTGTCGGATTGTTAGAATATTGTATACGATATTCCTTCGAATGCTCTCTTACATGTTTTTGCCTTGCCGCGACATTGCTACTGTTCGGAATAGTACCTACTTATTTGCTCTGTATCGTACACTCCAAAAAGAGAAGTTTCAGTAAATTATTTCAGTTTAGAGTGGTTTTTCATGCCCGCCAGAAAGATATTTTCAAGTTAAAAAGTTCATTGTAATTTAATTTGCTAAAGACTTCTGGCAATGTCATTATATGCACGGACAGAAGAAAGTCGAGGGGGATAGGGAAATTTCTGGTCGTACTTATAGCGCCAAGATAAAAGGCATTTTCTCATTTTTGGTATTCTTTTACTTTTTTTTTGTAAAATTTACGTAGCTGCCTAACTATTCGGTGTAGAGACCAATTCGAAGTGTAATTGGTCGCCAAAGGATAAGAAAAGCAGCTGCCTTGAACATAATTCCCATTGTGAATTATTCTGTTATTTGGAGTAGAGACCGATTCGAAATCCGCTTATTTGTTTAGGGAATAAAAACTAAAATATGTGAAAACGAACTGTTTTTAAAATGTTATTCATTGTGAATCTTCTGAATGTTTCGATACTTATTCTGGCATTTATGCGGTGAAGCAAATTTACTCAAATCTAAGAACTCGTTCAGGAGATATAGACAAAAATATTCGAAAAAAACGGTTTTCATCATTTTGATCATTGTGAATTTTTCGCATGTTTCAATAGTATTCTGGAGGTAGGCCATTCGGGTGGAATCAATTTACTAAAATCCAGCAATCCGTTTAAGAAATATACGAAAAGGAACTGTTTTTATAATTTTACCTATTGTGAATTTTTTCAGCGTTTCAATAGTTCCGTTGCTATTCGTGGAGGAGATTTATTTGGTTGGATTTCTTTTCGCTAGACGTTTAACAAGTATGTACGAAACTATGCGAAAAAAAAATCATTGTGAATTGTTGCTCATTGCTAATCAGGTGGAGTAGACGTACTGAAAATCGGTAATTCGCTTAAGAAATACAGAAAAAGGTATGTGAAAAAGAACTGTCTTCATAAGTCCGGTCATTCTGAATTTCTCATATGTGTCTATAGTTGTTCTGTTAATTGGGGTAAATACCAATCATGTGGAGCAAATTGACTGAATTGTGAATTTTTCGCATTTTTCAATAGCTATTCTGCTATCTCGGTCGGAGCCTAATCCAACAAACCTAAAATCATGGAAATCGGTCCAGCCGTTCTTGAGTTCTGAATGGTGTAACTAAACGGACTTTATTTTGTACATATAGATAGATAGATAGATTGGCAAATGTACCGTTATATTTTGACAACCAGTGCAACTGCTTTTAATAGCGAACGGTAGTTGATGGTTTTCTGTAGGTCACAACCGGTGTGTAATTCAGAAATTAACAGTGTCGCAACCAGATTTCATCATGAACGTGGAACATATGAAAATATGTTTAGTCTATCATCTGACTGTGTGTTTTTGTCCAGTAATCATGGTGCTTTGATTGAGTTTTGTGGTTCTATGGTGCACGTTTCTTAAGAGATCTGATAAGGTATTTCACAGCCCTTGCAAAATCGTTACGTAGTTACCACGCAGTGTACTTTTCAGAGGAATATATCGGACAGTTTAGTGATATTTTAATCAAGCAGACACCGTAATACTCTCAGAGCACAGGGATTGTAGTTTGAGCCTTTCGTTGTATTAATAATAATATTTCTAATACTATTAGAAAAAAAACAGCATCTTCGAGGCATGCCTATGATGGCCTTTACTCAACGATTAAACCCTATCATGGTTTAGCGATTTGCCGACAACTCATCCTAAGAAAAACTTCAAGTCAAGACACCTGAAACAAAAGCCTCGGATTGGACGGATACAAAACAACGACGACCCCGCAAACGAACAACTGATTACTCTTTCGGATCCTGGACGCTGTACGCTCCCTGAATAGACCAGGGGCCTTAAGGGCCCTCCTGGATCAGGTAGAACAATACAAGCTGAGCATAGTTGCAATCCAGGAAACTAAATGGCTCAAAAGCGAGATTAACGACCTCAATTCGCACACTATTTTTACGAGTGGTAAAGAGGAGGGCAACAAGGAGTTTGGAGTAGCTTTCATCGTGAATAAGCAGCTCAAGGACCACGTTATCGGCTTCAAACCCATCAACGAGCGGCTATGTGCGATCCGCATTAAGACCCGTTTCGCTAATCTCTGGCTGATTAATGCGCATGCCCCTACAGAAGTAAAAGAAGACGCGATTAAGGACGAGTTCAAAAACGACCTAGAAACACTCTTCGACTCACTTCCATCAAACGACGTCAAGCTGCTGCTAGGAGACTTTAACGCCAAAGTCGGAAATGAAAGCTGGCATAGGGGAACTCCTGGAGGTCATAGCCTCCACGACGAAAATAACAACAACGGTCAGCGACTTATCGACTTCGCGAGCGGCAGAAACCTGGTCATAAGCTTTACATGCTTCCCTCATCGACGAATCCATAAGCAGACCTGGAAGTCTCCAGATGAATACACAGTGAACCAGATCGACCACGTACTGATCAGCAAGAGATGGGCTTCTAATGTCCTAGATGTTCGATCCTATCGAGGAGCCAATTGCGACACCGATCACTATTTGGTGAAGACGACCTACAGGTGCAGAATCTCTTCGGTGCACCTAACGAGAATCAACCGTGTCAAGATCTTCGAGGTTGACAATTTGATTGATGATGCGACGGCAGTTTTGAGGAAAAACTATCGCCCATGCTTGATAACATCAATAATCTAGGCATCCGTGGGTTCCGGGAGGAGCTCAAAGACAGCATCAAGGGGGTCGCAGAAGAGGTCGTGGGCTATAAAGGCCGGCGCAGACGAGCAGACTGGTTCGACAACGAATTCAGGGCCTCGATCGAGGCGAAAAATGAAGCCTATCGCCAATACACACAACGCGCATCCCGAGCCAAGAAAGAAAGATACGACGAACTTCGGCGAGTATCTAATAGGTTAATTAGACGTAAGAAACGCAAACATTTTGACGAGCAGTTACAGCAAATAAACCAAAGATTAGCCAGTAAAAACATTAGACAGGCGTACAAACTTATAAATAATATCAAGATCGGATACCAACCCAGGACAAGCCTATGTAAGGACAAGGATGGTAACATCATCAGCGACATCGAAAGCGTCAACGAACGATGGGCCTCGCATTTTGAAGAGCTCCTCAATGCATCATCAACATCCCCCGCGGAGCCAGCTCTTGAGCAGTTACCCGAACCAGGCCCTCCCGTTCTACCCCCAACAGTAGAGGAGGTGAGTCTTGGCATACAGTCGCTTCAAACTAATAAAGCACAAGGCGCTGACGAGATCCCAGCAGAACTGCTGAAGCATGGTGGAACGTGCCTGACCAACGCTGTACATGTGCTACTGCTGAAAGTATGGAACGACGAGGTAATCCCCGAAGATTGGCGCAAAAGCATAATCTGCCCAATCCACAAAAAGGATGACAAGCTGAAGTGTGAGAATTACAGGGGCATATCATTAGTTTGTACGGCCTATAAGATATTATCGAAAATTCTTGAAAAGAGAAAGAGAATTAATCCGTACGCAGAACGAATCATTGGCGAGTATCATGGCGGCTTCAGACCTAGTCGCTCAACGACCGATCAGCTTTTCACAGTGAAGCTACTACTCCAAAAGTGCTGGGAATATAACATCGACGTATACCAAATCTTCAAATCAACTTCAAGCAGGCATACGACAGTATCGATCGAAGTGTACTGTACAACATTATGCTGAATTTTGGTATACCGGCAAAGTTAGTGCTACTCACAAGGATGACGATGACTAATACCGTCTCGCAGGTCAAAGTGCAGAACCGACTCACTGACCTATTTGAAACTCGTACTGGACTCATGCAGGGCGACGGGCTGGCGCCGACACTCTTCAACCTGGCTTTGGAGTATGTAATTCGAGCCATGAATATGGACAGCAGCGGAACGCTACTCATCAAGTCAACTCAATTAGTAGCGTACGCCGACGATATCAACATCATGTCCGAAGGTTGGGTGATGCAGAAAGCCTTCTGCATAACCTCAATAACACCGCAAAGGAAGTTGGACTACATACCAACGAAAGCAAAACAAAGGCCATGATGCAATCGAAAACAAGGACGCCAGAAAAATCAAACATCACAGTGGGGGACCTTAATATCGAGTATGTAGACAACTTCAATTATCTGGGTTGTAACTTATCAAAGGACGCCAACGAAACCGACGAAATTAAGCGACGGATACAACTAGCCAATAAGACATATTTCTCGGTCCTCCCTATAATTAATTTGAAACTTGCGCACAGGAACACGAAGTTCCGCGTGTGCAAAACGATCATCCGACCCGTGCTATGTTATGCCTGCGAAACATGGACCCTCACCCAAGCCTCCGAAATTTTGCTAGACCGATTCGAACGAAAGGTCCTTCGGCGAATTTTCGGGGCCGTTTGCGAGCGAGACCAATGGCGTATCCGGTACAACCATGAGTTGTATCAATTGTACGATGAGGTGGAAGTATCGAAAATCGTGAAGCTTCAACGTCTGCAATTGGCGGGACATGTACAACGGATGGACGATAATCGCATGCCAAAGAAAGTGATGAACGCACAACGAATTGACGGAGCGAGGTTGCGTGGACGACCGAGAGCTCGCTGGGAGAACTCCGTAGGTGAAGACACCCACCAGCTGATGGGCTTCCAAAACTGGGGGACAAGGTGACGTAAACGCGACCATTGGAGGTCAACGATTCAGGCGGCCAAGGCCCGACTTCGGGCTATCGTGCCACATTGATGATGAACATTGGATAATCCAATTTACTAGCGGACGTCATATAGCTTATGCTACAAATCTTGCTTGCTAGGTGAAAACTTATTATGTATTACGTTAGTCAAAGCTTCTCTGACTATAGTTAGTATTTACAATATTCTAGAGTGGAGAATGAAATGACTATTTTCACCGACGAGTTCGGGTTGTAGCGGCTCTACGGTGTCATTCCAGAAATCCTACAGGTTAATAAATAAACCTAAAAATACTTTTCTAGCCCTTCTGTCGGCACATAGGTCTGGCCAGACCTTTGGCACTATATATTGGTCAAAAAAGTATAGAAGATAAAATCGCAGCGACTTTATATTTCATGATATCCTAGAATAATATGTTTAGAAGCATTTTGCAAAAATTAAAAAAAAAATGGGTTGAAGTTTTGAGCATATTTTTGATGATTTTCAATTTATAGTGCTTTTTGATTCCCAATAGGTCTGGCCAGACCTATAGTTTTTCCCCCAATTTTCGTCTTGAGGTAAAAAGTGAAAATATGAAATTCTCTTAAAAATCTTCTATTTATAATGTAATAAAGTCATTAAAATTAAATTTGTACGATAAACGATAAAATTTTCTGAGATTTTGCTTTAAAAAGCCGTGAAGTTCGCAAATTGGGTACGCCTAATTTTATCCCGTCTTATAACATCACCTAATCAACTGAGATTTGATTCTAGGAAAATCAAAAGAGTTTTATTTCTTTTGTAATTGTATGAACTAAGTATTAGTGACTTACGATGGTGTTTCT
Source organism: Microchrysa polita (assembly GCA_949715475.1). Classification (NCBI taxonomy): domain Eukaryota; kingdom Metazoa; phylum Arthropoda; class Insecta; order Diptera; family Stratiomyidae; genus Microchrysa; species Microchrysa polita. The sequence continues at coordinate 32,000,597 of OX454421.1, forward strand.
TAATAGATTTAATTGAGATATTTACGAAAAATTTAGAATGAAATGATTTTTGCGGTTGAAAATTCCCTATTTCTATCTATCGATTTTCCCAAATCTGCAGACTAATATCGCGATAAAATCTACCAACCGAGTGCCAAATATTTCCTTAAAGATATTGGACTTGGAAAATTTGATCAAACTTTCTGTACGGATACGCAATGAAAAAAGAGAAGCAAAAATAGAAGAAAAAAGGGAGAAACATGTTTGTACAAATACCACCTCAAAATATGTCTTCTTAAAAACGCTTCTAGTATATCTACAAAAAAGATTTAATGCTTTTATTGTTTATAAATGGCTGTAAAGAATGGGTAGAATGATTATACCGATAAAAATTTAACTTCTTATAAAAAATAAAATTTTTTTCTCAGTAGGTCCAGCCAGACCTATTGGGTATAGAATATGCATATTGTAGTAGGTGCCGACAGAAGGGCTAGATTAGATTATGGCGGGGGGCGTGATCCCGAAGGAGAGTTCGCAGCACTGAAGCCAGTGGGCTTATTGTACTATTATCTTTCTATTAGAAGGGAGCGACCGAAGAATACCTGGATGTGTCAAATGAAAAAGCAACAACAACGCATTGGTCTCGGCGATGACACGATCCAAGATAGAGCTGCCTGTAGAAGTATGCTGAGATATTACCGCCAAAACGGGCGATGTGCCTACACCGCAGGTCGAGCAACGCGAAACCATGGAGCGGTATAAAGAACGAGGCAAGGAAGAAGAAGAAGAAGAAGGGACTTTCCTTTCTGCCATTATTTGATACAAGAGAAATTAAGAGTGAATGTCAAGATCGTTAACAGACAGATGATGCCTTAAGGAATCCCTGCAAGAATTCTTGTAATTTCTTTACAGTTCTAAACGGTGGCGTAAGGTACGGTGTTCCAAGTGCTCGGTGGAACACCAGCGGACCCCTATGAAGCATATATTGGTTGGTTGGTAAAAGTGGCGGCTTAGGCAGAGGCTAGCCAAAAGCCCAATTAGCGCATAAAGCGCCGTTTTGAAACCACAAACTCCGTGAAGCTTAACTAGTGTATATGATGAGGGTTAGGTAATGAATTTAGGAGTGGGGGGGGGGTGCCTTGAACCAGCCAGTGTTATTTAGGAAATACAACAGTTCCCCTAATTTCACATTAGCTGCATCCCCCAAGCTACCTAGAAAAGCCCTACCGAGCGTCCTATACCGGGTTCTGGCAAGACCCGGGCATTCACACAGAAAATGAAACAGGGTTTTCTTTCTTCTCATTTATATTACCGCAGCTGCGCGGCAATGGGCGTTGTAGGGGATGCCCAGCCTGGCTGCGTGAAGCTCCATTGGCCAGTGCCCCGTGATAACAGCAGTAAGCTTGACGATATCTCTACGCGGTTTAGTCAGAATCTCAGAAGTTCTTTTCCAGTCGTAGGAGGGCCACATCTTCCTTGATATAACGCAGGTCCTCAGATTTCGCCAGTTGGAATTAGCAGCCCTTAGATAGTGGGTGGATATCTTACTGTTAACAGCTGCCATCGGGTCGCAAACACGCTCCGCATGAGAGCTGTCAAGGGTGGCACCCATTTTGGCTAGTTCGTCAGCCCTCTCGTTACCCTCTATGTTCCTGTGTCCGGGTACCCAGAGTAGGGTGATTCTTTGTCTTGTGCCAAGGCTGGTTAATGCTTCCCCACATACTTCAACAGCCTTGGAGGTCGTCTTCACCGATTGTAAAGCCATGATAGCCGCCTGACTATCTGAGCAGATAGCGATATTCTGGTTGTTTTGTATGTCCCTGAGAGCATGACAGGCCTTCATGATTGCAAGCATTTCTGCTTGAAAAATGCTGGCATGATCAGGAAGACGGTAATATTCAGAAATACTTAGTGATCTGCAGAAGATTCCAGCACCCACGCCACAATCCATTTTAGACACATCGATGAAGAACGTGATGTCAAAATCCTTGACCAAGTTCTTCCCAAAGCATAGTTTGGGCACTTTGAGATCCGTTACAGCGTTTCGTACGTCCTGTGGTAGCTGGTTTAGGATATTGCTGTGGCCTAGCACTCCAGCAACTTATCGCTTTGAGTCTGACTGCGCTACATGCTGCCAGTTGGTTAATAAACAGATCGATGGGTAGAAGATGCAGGATGACATTCAGCGCATCGCTCGGGCATGTTCGCATGCCCCCTGTGATGCTAAGGCAAGCCGATCTCTGCACTCTATCGAAATTTGTTACATTGTAGCCTTTACTGAGCGCTGGCCACCAGCACCAGACGAGTGACCCATATGTTAGGATGGGTCGTATCACCGCCGTTTACACCCAGAGTACCATGTTCGGCTTGAGACCCCATCTCTTACTAAATACTGTCTTGCAGGCGTAAAAAGCGATACAGGCTTTTTTAACGCGCTCCTCAATGTTCAACTTCCAGTTGAGCTTTGAGTCCAGAATAACGCCCAAATACTTCGAGCTGGGCGATAGTTGCAGTTGATGTCCATTTAGTTTTGGGAGTGAGAAAGGCGGTATTTTTGTAGTAAACAGCATCAGTTTTGTCTTCCCCGGGTTTACGCCCAGGCCACAGCTTGTGGCCCATTTACTGACCAAACCGAGGGCTCTTTCCATGATCTGACTAATCACGGAAAGACACATTCCTGATACTATAATCGCTACATCATCCACATATGCAACTACCTTAATCATCTCCCTGTCAAGCCTGGCTAGGATCTTGTTAATAACTACTATCCACAGTAGTGGAGAGATGACACCACCCTGAGGTGTTCCTCTGCACACGAATTTAGTCAGATGACTACTTCCTAAGTCACCATGGATTACTCTGGTCGTTAGTAGTGTCACTATCCACGACCCAAGCCGTGGCTCAACTCCTAAGTCTGAGAGGGCCTCATGAATAGATTCAATACGAACATTATTGAATGCACCCTCTATGTCTAAGAAAGCGGATAACGTATATTGTTTGTACTCGAGGCTGTGTTCGATGATACGGACCACTTCGTGGAGAGCCGTTTCTGTGGACTTTCCTTTCATGTATGCGTGCTGGGACTTCGAAAGTGCTGAGTTCTCAAGACTTTGTCGGATGTGTAAGTCTATTAAGCGCTCTAACGTTTTGAGTACGAAGGAGGATAAACTAATCGGCCTGAAATCCTTCGCAGTCTCATGCCCTCGTTTGCCTACCTTCGGTATGAAAACAACTCGAACCTGTCGCCACGACTGGGGGACGTGGTTGAGTAGCAGAAGGCTTCTGAAAAGTATCAGCAGCCGTGGAACTACCAGATCCTGCGTTTTCTGAAGCATAATCGGTAGTATGCCATCTGGACCTGGCGATTTATAAGGCGAGAAGCTGTTGATTGCCCAGGTAATCTTCTCCTCAGTAATCATGGAGAAAACGAAGTCACTCTGCTGTTCATCTCCATTATTCAATCGTGGGCTCTGCGTGCAAGTGCTCCTGCACCCAGGGAAATGCGTATTCATCAGGAGCTCAAGAGAGTCACCAGTTGATTCCGCCCAAGTGCCATCCTCTCTTTTTATTAAGGACGGACACGACCTTGCTTTGGACAAAATCTTGCTGATTCTGGCTGAGCCTTTGACGTTGTCCAGTGATTGGCGCAGATCGTCCCAAGCTTGGACCTTTGCGGTTCTAATAGCTTTTTTGTAAATTTTCAGGCAGTCCTTGTATGGCTGCCAGAACTTATGTTTGTTGCAAATATTGAATATATCCCGGGTTAGCTTCCGTAACTCAGAAAGGTCCATGTTCCACCAGGGAGGGAGAACTTTCTTACTCCTTTTCACTGGACACGAACCCTTGAACACTACTTCTAAAGATTTTTCCAATGACTTAACCTCCTTGTCGAGCTCCTCCACGGAGCTGATCGAGGGGTTTGTCACAGTTGAGAGTTTAGATCTACAAATCTGCCTGAACTTCTTCCAGTTTGTCGCCTTAGGATTCCTGTAAGGTTGCGGCAACTCCCTGGAGACATTAATGTTAAAGAGTATCCAGTTATGGTCCGAGAAAGATCTCAGCTCTGATACTCTCCACGACGCATATATTATTTCCTACAGTTTTCTAGAGTCGCTAAAAATTAAAAAAATTTGTTAACCTATAGAAAAAATGAGATGAGCATATAGTATACCAATCAGTTGCGTTATCGCGAATTTCACACACTCAAAAAGGTGAATCAGATAACTCATATTATGAGCACCCAGCAAAATATAAATTGAATAGGTATACACACTCGTGTCAATTGTTGTCCCCGCAAATGAATGCAACAACGCTCGCGCTACAATGCACATTCTGACCATTACAAAACGCGATCCTTTCGAGCCTATATGCGTATAGAAAAATTAAAAGCTTTTCACTTCATATTTCAAAGTTATTTATTTTCATCATGGCATTATACCTACTAGTATTGCATATAGACAGAATATGACCGCGCGAGCAGCATAACATAACGGTATGCTGATGTAGAAGCGCGGGATTTAATCGCTCTTTTTTTTATCAGAATATTGTCTATGCACAAATATAAAAAGGATATTTGCAGAAGTGACACAGAATAAATATTTTCCAGTCCATTAATGTTGACACTTTTGGCTCTTTTGTTTTTTTTTGTAGGTATGCTTTGCTTTAGTTTTACTCTTTTTTGTTGATGGAGGTGGCTGAAATTTTAATATGTAACGTGGTCAGCACTTTGATCATTTCAATAGTCCCTGACGCGTGATAAAGGTGAATTTATTCGGGGCCTTTGTAAATGGAGTGAATAGGCAAGCGACCAGTGCGGCGGCGATGACGGGTGGAAATAATTTGAATTTATCGGGAAGAATGGAAGAGATATATTTTCGTGAATTTATGATCAGCGAAATGACTAGATTAATTTGCGCAGTTGTGGTTTGAATTCATTCAATTGGATTGTCAAATTTATTTTTATGATCCTCCTACGTGCTCACTTTTAAATATATAATCTTTTTAAAGACATACACTTCATTATGGTCTCAACTATCGTTTATCTTAAAGCCTGAACTTTCAATTCAACTGTTTCAAGAACATACAATTTATTCTTCGAAAATCGGTCCCCTGTGGGCTAGTTCACACTTTCGCCTTCTGAAAATAACCCATCAACCTAATTCGTCTTCCTCTTAATTTCCTCCTTAAACACTTTTCGCGCAAATGTTTACACGAAATGTCAATTCAATTAAAGTATCTGCCTGTCAAGTACACATGTACACTTGGTACCTAGGCACTATCGGTATAGCAACAAAAAAAAAAAACAAGGAAAGTGAACATTTTGCCACTCCGTAACGTCAATTTGTTGCCGATACGCTGGGAAACGGAAAACGTTATCGCCATTGCTACCGCATCCTTTTCAGCTTTCGGAACAGCGATACCGAATGCCCGAGTGTTGTGCTAACCTATCTGTCTGTAGTTTTTTGTCTATCTTTCGGTAAAATCTTCTAACAACTATGATAGCGATAGCGACAATCTCACTCTCACAGTTGGAAATAAGAGAAGGAAGCCAAAGCAAAAACATACTATCTGATGAGAGGGAGGTAAAAAAGAACACAGAACGAAGCCAGGAGAAGGGTATGAGAGTCCAATCCAAAGTACAGGTACGAGTATACGAAACTTAATTAAATTTTCAGAGTGAAGTGTAGTGGATCCTGGTTCCTGGTTCGTAGTGATAGTGACTGCTGCGCTAGCTCCGCAAATATAAAGCGACAGCTAGCTCTAGCTTATCAGCACACACTATTTCTGTTCTAAAGTGTTGGGTACACAGTTCAAAGAAATTTTCGTAACAATTGCTTTTCTGCACTTTGTCCATCACTTAGTTGGTGTTAGATATTTCCTGAAACTTTCTTTCACTTATGTACTTACTACGTATAAAAGTCAGGATACACGAGAGTCAATTAAATTTTAGAGCTTGACCAGCTATAGATACGCAGTTCATGTTCGGTGTAGAGAGTGATGAAGGGCTAGTGATTGCCGGATACCGGATCAAATGGTGCCGTCTTGTGAGGGGTCATGTCGTCGAATTCTCATAATAATATTTTCAATAGTAGTCTGGCTTGTGTTGTGATTAGTACTGTGCACAGGGGTCGTGGGTTCGAGTCTCACCGTGAACCAATCCAATTCGGTTTATTGTGTTTTTCGAACTCACGACCCATGTGACGGACTGTGATCTCACTCAGATGTTAAACAAGTACGCATAAAAAACACTGCCGAGTGTGTTGTTGATCTCAGCACCTTAACTAGCATATCTGCGGCCTTAATCCAATGTGAACTGTCGCGCCTGTTGATAATTTATACTATTTTCTATATTTTTATAAATATCACTGCTAATAATACAATCACACAGACATGTCTGGTCACTCGCATTTTTTCCCCATATCGCGCCATGACGAGCTTTGATTAAAAAGAATAAACCCAAATCGATTCGTTTTCATCTTCTTTTTTTTCGCCTCGCATTTATTTCCCAATCCCAAAACATATCGTCATTGCAGCAGTTCACTTTTAATAAAATTAATAAAAACAAAAAAAAAAGTACCTTCTGCTCCTGGCTGATTACTTCATTCCCATTTCGGACAACGACATCGTTCGTTCCGACCGAAACAAAAAGGACACACACCAGACCATAATGCAGACGCCAGAAGCGTGTACATTCAAATTGTAAAAACAAAACGCTTTCCGAGAAATAACTTTTATTCCTAGCATACCGTTATAATAGTAGCCGAGCCAGTCCAGTAGAGCGTCCAGCGTCGTCGTTGTCCTCGCAGTCGATGTTTAACCCATTCATATGGATGGACTCGGGAGAGTTCGTTAATATTTATCACGTGGTTTAAAACTGCTTGTGTATACACGAAGTTGTAATTAAATACAGTAAACGAATCAACTTTTTTTGTGGATCGTATAGTGGAATTATGCAAGAAGCAAATCTGAAAAAATGTATCGCAACGACCGGATTATTTGAAGTATGAAATGAGGTCAGTATTGATTCAACCTATCTGAATCGAATTGGTTATCTATGTCTCCTGGAGAGAATATGGTTAATATTAATTTGTTTCATTAATTTAAATGACATGATATTTGAATATAGCGCCGAATGCAGTTTTATGCTAATAAGCAAATAAAAGATAAGAAAAAAAAATTTAAACTGTTTTCTGTTTATAAAAATGCAGATAACTCTGTTTTTACAACATGAAGAAACTTGGTCAATCCTTACATCTAGGGTAAACACTTCCAGTCTAGGGTAAGCTGACCAGACGTACAGCATTTTACTGTACAGTACAGCATTTTGACCTCTCGTACAGCATTGGGAAACGTACAGCAAAATGTACAGCATTCTCCATGCCACACAATGAAACCTAATTCACTACATAATAATTCCCTCGGAACGTATAAAGTTGGACTCTGGAGTATACTCTGTACGATCGATATTTAGGAAGATAATCGCACTTTTATGTTTGGCAATCGTTCATTTTCAAAAACTTGGGAGCCCTTCTTGATCTTTCTGAAACTTGGCACACTTGGCTGGAGCTTACAATTTCACCAAATTACACCGTTCTACCTATCCTCATTAGGAACATACGGCGGCCCAAATCACAATTTTGAGTTTTCTAATCGGAAATTGTACATAACTGGGAAATTCGTAAGCGAAAATCTTTGAAATTTAGAGAACAGTGAGATTATCGTACTGCGCATATTTGATGAAAATTTCAGGGATCTAGCTGTCAAGTCAGATTTTCGCACTTTTCTGCTTGCCAAATCAGTAATTTTCCATAGCTCGGTACCAGTAGCGTAACGTACGGTGTGCCATGTGTGCAGTGGAACACGGGCCCCAATCCAAAGGGGCCCCAAATCCAAAATCATAACGAAATTTTGATTAATAGATCCTTGGGTAACTGTTCTTTCAAAAGACATGCATTTTTACTAATATGCCACAAAAATGCGTAAGTGAGCTATAGAATCTAGGATAGTAGCAAAATATTAAATTTTGGGTATGGTCAAGCTTGGATTTCTAAGTATGTATTATACTCTGTTTGCACCAGAGAGGCGCAACTCAACTCAACAATCATCGGAACAATACATAAATTATAAAGGTTTTTGCTCGTAATAATATTGAAAATTAATAAAGGTTCAACTTCAGGCGGAGTGCCTCTCTTTGAAGGTTCTTGCGTAAAATTAGGCCAATAATCAGCGCCGGCTCTAGGGAAGGGCGGTATTTTGGGTAGCACTTCATAGACGGAACTACATGAAAGCTGAAACTTATTTCCGTTAAAAAAAAGACTAAAACACTAGTAAATTAATGGTAATTAGCACGAGGGCGTTACTGACAAAGGACTGCAACTCTATAAATTGCAGGAATAAAACCGTTACTTCATTTTAGATTTCATGATAATAAAATTGCTCTTTAGTCGGTGTTTTTGCTTTCGCAACAAAATTGTTAGGTGCACAGTTTTTTTTAAGTTGTGTTTAATGGCCCACCAAACGTTTTTAGTAAAGCAAACAAAGCACACGAAGGAAGTAACTGTGTTATTATATCGTAATCTCAACTAGTTGTTAAGAACCTCAGGAAACAGCTAAAATTTCAAGAAGCTAGAGTCTGAAGTGAGCTGTCCAGGATTTACAAGATTGGTTGACTTAGAGTCTGCTTCTTGACATACCCTGGTTTCTCGTCTCAGTTCATTTCATTCGGTAGTATTCCGTGAGATTACCGATATTGAGGCACTATAGGGGGATCAAATTAGCATTACTGAAACCTCAGGGACGTATACTGTCCTTAGATTACCTTTTGGATTTGTCAGTATATTTCCACTTATGATTTAGTACCACAACATTCTGGGTTGTCAAGTCCTATATGATCTGATCTAAAATTTAAATAACGTGTTTCTTCTAGTAAAGTAATATGTGACAAAAACGACATTTTTTTTTTCTGTTAAATATTTTTTAGGCGCATTTCTTAACGCCTACTACATCACCAATACGTCTTCCTCGGGAAATTGTAGTCTAGATTGACGTTTTAAAGTTCATAATGTCAATGAAGTCAACACATCCCATGAACATTACAAAAAAAACCTAAGTTTTAAATGTGGGTTATGTTCTATAAATTTTTTCTGGTGAGAAAAAATTCGAGTGTGAGGAGGGGGGGCCCCATTTTGATCTCGAACACAAAAAAATTGGGAAACGTTACGCCACTGCTCGGAACTGACCGAAATTTCGGAAATTCGGCATACTTGTAGAGCTACTTGACGCATATTTCCTCCAAGTATCAGCGTCCTACCTATTCGCGTTCGGAAGTTACAGCTCCCAAATTCGCAAGCTTTTAAATAAGTAGGCACTTTACGGGCATCATAAGAAAGATGCCAGATTACAGAAATCTGAAATTTTTATAATCTATCTTTTGTTTTATGTATTCAACGACTAAATGACATTTTTGTTCGGGAGAAAAGCTTAGAAACAAGATGGTGGTGGCTATTTCTTAACCCTTCTGTCGGCACCTACTACAATATGCTGCAAGTTCCGAACGCGAATAGGTAGGACGCTGATACTGATAAAAAAACAAATGGGTTTTGAAATTGTTTCAAATCTGCTTGTTTAGCTGAGATTCCATAGGAATAGGTTAGGCATAGCGAAGCAAATATTGCACGTCGAACAACGTGGCACCAGAGATCAGATGTAGAATTAAGATGCAAATGAGTTAGTTAGTTAAGCAAATGTTAAGAATCGACCCCGCACTAGAGATGGACGCGGTAAAAATCAACCCCAGTGAGTGGTTTGTGTGCAGCAAACAATAATGTTCTGCAGAACGAGAAAGCAGGAAGTAAATACGTTGAGTCCGCTCTGCCAAGCAATACCGAAAGATGGTCCGGCGTATGAGCGAAAGAGATGGTTGTGATTTTTTTTCGAGAGGAATCGGGGGTTTATATTGCTGATAATTTGCCTGAAAACCGAATTTCGCAAGTATGTACAGCATTTGGTCTTGGGGAGTTTGGTCACCTTACGCTAAGTTATTCACTGCAGAATGTTCCAATTGAAAAGTTAGTTCCTTTTCTTCAAAGGATTCTAATTAGACCTGCTTATCCATAATTCGTATTAAAGGGAAGGGCAACCAAATTTTTAAATAAAAGACGACATTATAGCATATAGAGAAATAAGGAATCGTGTTAACACTCGACACATAAAAGCATTTTCGATTACAATAATTCAACTTCATTTCACTTGATATTTACGTGGATGATTTCCTTCAGTTTCAATAGCATTGATTTGGCTATTCCCTATTGCCATCAAGTTTCGTTTCCTCATTCAACATTGAACTTGTGAATGATAGCATCAAGTGAACAGAAGAGATGAATTCCTCAATTTGCCCACATTTTTCCATCATTCGTCGTTAGGTATTTGTTAGGGATGTTGCGGATATCCGCATCAAATTCTACATCTGCATCCGCATCCTCATGTTGACATCCTCATCCGCATCCGCATTTTTGTATGCGGATATGATGCGGATATCAATAAAAATCAAATTTCCCATCTAATTATCTACATTCTAAACCACTCATACCTATAGAGTCCAGAATTGATAGCAATTGCAAGAAACAAAATCGAATGCATGTACACATATTACGCCAGTAAAACTTTACAAAAAAAGGCCTAACCTCGGAATAAATGAAATACTACCGTTCTTTCGCTTATCTGTTTTAGAGTATTACTAGCTATATAAATCCAGATTTGCAACCCTGGGGACCCTGTGCTAATTTTTTGCGAGCGAAAAAGAGACATTTTTTGCCATTTTTTTATATTTTCAACAATATTTTTTAAAATAATTGTCTTGGATAAAAACTGGGTTTGGCATTTTGAAAGTAGACAGAATTTCCAATCTAATGATATCCTTACCAAATTGATAGGTCAAATATTGACAGAATTGCAGGTTTTTAAAAATAGAGTATTTTTTACCAACAAATTGTGAATTTCAAGTAAATGTCGTGTCGGCAAACAACATAATCTTAGAATTCGCCTTTTTTTGTGGAAAATACCCTATTTTTGAAAACCCGTATCTCCGTCAATATTTGACCTACGAAAGTGGTTAGGATATCATTAGATTTACTTTCAAACTGCCAAACACAATTTTTATCCAAGACAATTATTTTAAATAATATTGTTGAAAATGTAAAAAAAGAGCTTTTCAACAGCAATACTGTTCAGAATGCAAACATTCTGTGTGACTGGGTGCATACCGGCTGGCAATACTGCGCTTGCCTAGCCGGTTATGCGCACCAGTCAGTCTGTTTTTAGACTGCAGCAAGAGCAAGTCGTAGTGCAAGCGTGCGAGTTAAAAGATAGAATAAAAGTTGGTTTTTATACTTTTTCCAACTATAAACGGGCGTTTTATTTACAACCATTTTCAGTTTCCCTTTGGTCGAAAACATTGGTCCGTCGAGCCGGATCTAAAATTGATCTGGCGAGTTTTCGTACAGGGGGGAAAGAAAGTGGTTGTCGGGCAAGTCGTGTCGTGTCGCGCAAGTTAACTAAGTGCAAGTCGGAAAGTAATCGTCGCGAGCAAGTAAAAATCGTTTCGCTTTATCGTGCCAGTTTTTTTTTAAAAAAAAAAAAGGCAAATTTTTCTCTGCTAGTAGTTTTTAAAAATAAAAAATAAAAATCCTTCCCGCGAGACGGAAAGTGCAAGAGTGCAAGCAAGTCCGTGCAAATGGCTGCAAGTTCATGCAAGTCTATACAAGGCGACGCGGGCCGACACAACGTCTCAAGTCTGTGCGAATGGCGACAAGTCGATGCAAGTTTAAAGCGTATGTATGTATACACAGAAGGTTTATGGTCGGTAAGTGCCGAAGGGCATAGGGAATGTTGGCGGTCGTTCAGTAGCGAACGAGCCGTGTCCGCGATACATCGAGTGAGAGAAAAATTTTGTCTGTATACTAGTATCCAAAGTCAATTTCTTGTGTATTTAATTGAATTGGGAAATGGCAGAGAATAACGTCGATAGCAATTTCAGACTGTTAAGAGTCAAGGCGAAGCAAGTAGAGCTCCATGCGAATTTCGTCAAGGGGCAAGATGTGCAAGGCGGGTTGGGCAAGGCCGAAGCGATCTCCCGCATGGAGCGCTTAGAGCAAGTGATGGGAAAGTTCGACCGCAGCTGCGACGCTGTGGCTGCAAGCGAGGAGCTAGGTGACGAGGCGCAAGGGCAGCTATTGGAGCTAATGGAGCAAGTCGAAGAGTGGTTCGTGCAAGCCAAGTCGTTTTACAAGATGCTAGCGGCTGAAACTGAGCAAGTGCAAGGAGCTAAGGAGCCTGTGGTTGTGCAAGTCAACATGCCTGCGCGAGACGATCAAGACATCAAGAACACTTGGGGCAAGTTCGACGGCAATTTAACGAGATGGATGGGCTTCCACGACCGTTTTGTCGCCGCCGTCCACAGCAAGGAGGATATCGGGCCAGCATACAAGTTTTTGTGTCTGACGAAGTCACTAGAGGGCAAGGTGGCGCGAGATTTCGGAGAATGGCAGCTCACTGACAGCAATTATGCTGAAGCATGGGAGCGGCTAAATCAACTTTACAACAAGCCGTACGCAATCGCACGCGCCTATTTGAAGCGATTCTTCGGCATGAGCAAGGTAAGAGCAAGTCACCGCGGCACGGATCTCCAGCAAGTGGCAAACACCACACATGAGGTCATGAGGCAGCTGAAGGCCATGAACCACCCGACCGAGGAATGGAGCATGATGGTTGTCGCCTGGATGCACGACCTGCTCGACAGCGAGACAGCAAGGGCATGGGAGTTGACGCGCGAGTCGGATTCGCCGACTACAAAGGAGTTCCTGGCGTTCTTGGACAAGCAAGCGGCGGCCGCTACAGATGAGTACCGTCTGAACGAGTTTTTCGCGCAAGCAAGGCAAGTGGAGATCAAAAGCAAGACGCAAGCACCTCAGCGCACACTACCAGCAGAAGCAAGTCCAGCGAATGTTCTACGAACTGCGGGTCGTTCCAATCTTATGCAAGCCGAAGAAGATGCTAGGAGATTCCCGTGTCCAGCGTGCCAAGAGGGTCATCCGTTGTACCGATGCACGGAGTTTCAGGGGATAAGTTTGGCGGCAAGGCGAGCATTTTTGAGCAAGCACCGGTTGTGTTTCAACTGCTTCAAGCAAGGGCACCAGAACGACAACTGCTATAGCAAGGGATGTCCGCGTTGTGTGGGGTCACCCAAACACAACAGTATGATCTGCCCAGCGCAAGGCGGCAAAGCGATATCGGCAAACGTAGGGCAAGCGATAGAAGCTAAACGATCGCAGAAACGGACAGGCGAGCTATGACTAGAATCGGCAAGTTCAAAACGGCAGAGATTGGCAAGTACGACGCAGTATAAAGCGGAGAAATATGACGAGCAGTTAGCAAGCATTGAACAGCGCATCGCGTTGATCATGGAGAAGCAAGGCTTGGGGCAAGAGCAAAACAAATTAATAAAGAACGAGAATATGTTGAAACGAGCAAGTGATTCAATTGATGTTAAGCAGAATAAAAATAAAAAACCCAGATTACATGGTGCATCATATTTAAGGTCTTTTCATACTTTTTTGCAAGCTTCTACAGCATTGTTGCCGACAGTCTTGGTAAGGCTTGAAGTAGAAGGCAAGTTACATGGTCCGTTTACAGCACTATTGGATACGGGTGCCCAGCCCAACTTAATGAGCCATGAGTTGCAAGAGCAACTGGAATTGCCTTTATGCAAGTTAGGAAAGCAGATTGTAGGCATTGATGGCAAGTCATTCGACGTGTGCAAGCAAGGAACAGTACGTGTACTCCCTTGGTTTGATAGCGAGAGCTCGACGCAAGAGGATATGTTGATCCTACCTAAAGCAAGTTCGTGGAAGCCAGTATTTCCGTCCGAGCGAGTTAATTTGGCGTTGAATACCGAAAGTTTACCAATGCCATTGGCGAATCCAAGATTCGATATTCCAGATCGTGTACATTTGTTGCTGGGGGTCGGTTTCTTTGCGAAAATCATAACGGCGATGCTGCCACATAGCGCGACAGATGCAGCACTCCTGCAGACTACATACGGAGTTGTGGTGTTCGGCACATGCAAGGGAGCAAATGAGGTTTCTCCACGACAAGTAGCAAGCACAGCAAGATGCGAGGAACTGAGCGAGTTAAATCAACTAGTGCAAAGGCTGTGGCAAGTAGACGAAATAAACGAATCAAGCAAGCGGTCCCCAGAGCAAGAGTTAGCGGAGCAGAACTTTATTAATTCCTATTCACGAGATGAAACGGGTCGATTCACCGTGACGATCCCGTTAAAACCAAGCGCACGCGATTTGGGCAGTTCTCGCGAAGTAGCGTACAGACGCTTCAAGCAGCTAGAAAACCGATTACACTGCAAGGGAGCGGACGAGATACGAGGCAAATATGTGGATTTTATGCGCGAGTATGAACGACTAGGGCATATGCAACCAGTCACGTGTAGAGCAAGGTCAGGCGAGACAGTTTATCATATACCGCACCACTGTGTGACCAAAAAGTTTCGAGTGGTTTTTGATGCAAGCTGCCGTACGGTAAGAGGCAAATCATTGAATGACGTGCAATTAGTCGGCGAGAAGTTACAACGTGATTTGTACGAACTAGTAATGCGCTTTCGACGACACGCGGTGGCGATAAGTGCTGATATCAAGATGATGTACAGGCAAGTGAAGATAGCGCCAGAACAATGGAACTTACAGCGTATATTCTGGCGGGAAAGCAAGCAAGAGCCAGTGCGAGAATATTGGCTAAAAGTAGTGACTTATGGTTTAGCATCATCAGCTCATAACGCTGTTAGAGCGTTGATACAATGTGCAAGAGATGCGGAAGACAAATTGGAAGTTGCAGCAAGAACCATTGAGAATGATTTCTATATGGATGATTTGGTTTCCGGTGCATCATCAGAGGCTGAAGCGATGAAATTGTGCAAGTGGAAATCTAATTCCAAGGAGCTAGTAGAAAGCATGCAAGCAAGTTCTGAGTCATCCAAGATGATAGTTGACAATATTACATCAATAGTTGGCTTAAAATGGATGATTGAGACTGATCAATTCACGTTCACTGTGAAAACACCCGAGCTAGAAGGTTTTACAACAAAACGCAAGATACTGAGTTGTGTAGCACAATTGTATGACCCGAATGGCTACATTTCACCGATCATTGTGCGAGGCAAGATTATCATCCAGCAGTTGTGGAAATTAAAATGTGGCTGGGACGAAGAGATAAGCGAAAGCATGAAGTGCAAGTGGGATGATTTGTGGAACGGAATCCAAGAGCTAGAGAACCTTCGCATCGACAGATGGATTGGTTCGAATCAAGAGGCAAGAATTGAAATTCATGGTTTCGCCGACGCTTCCATGACCGCTTATGGGGCGGTTCTATATGTTCGATGCGAGTACGTTAACGGCAAGGTCACGAGCAAGTTGTTAGTGTCAAAATCGAAAGTGGCACCCTTGAAGACACTCACAGTACCAAGATTAGAATTAGCTGCTGCGGAATTACTGTCCCGTTTATTGGCTAACGTTCGCAAGACCATGGAGTGGGACTCAGTACCATATACGTTATGGTCCGATTCGCAAATAGTACTTTGCTGGATTCGAAAATCATCGGCTGACCTAAAGGTTTTCGTTTCGAATAGAGTGGCGTCAATTCAAGCAAATACAGATGTAACACTATGGCGTAAAGTTCCAACGAAAGACAATCCTGCCGACTTGATAAGTCGGGGGATGCGTCCGAGCGAGCTAGTGCAGAGCAAGTTGTGGTTACACGGACCAGATTGGTTGGCATTGCCAGTAGGACAATGGCCACCGGTGGAGCAAGAAACGCAAGATATCATTGTGCAAGAAGAATTACTACAAGTCCACGTAGTGGCATGTAGAGCAAGCGAAATGACAATTTATGTCCCATCACTAAAGAGGTGTGTACCTGTATGCGAGTATTCGAGCAAGTTGCGGAAAGTCGTAAGAATCGTGGGTTTCGTCTTAAAGTATTGTGAAAACTTAAAGAGACGTAGTCTACAGAGGCAAGAGCGAAGAGCAAGGTGTTCTAGACCACAACGTGGGCAACATATCGAGACACAGCTGTCAGCAGAAGAGCAAGCAATGGCAATGAAATATTTATTAAAAGAAGCACAAGAGCAAGATTTTGGAAAAGAGATTGCAGCGATTAACAACAAAGATGTATTGCCTCATAAGAGCGAGATAGCACCATTGAAACCAATTCTGGAGCAGAAGACTGGCGTTTTGCGCGTGGGGGGAAGATTGGACAGGGCCGATGTCAGCTACGAAAGGCGCCATCCAGCAATTATTCCGGGGAAGTCGAGGTTGGCGCGGCTAGTTATAGACGATGCGCATCAAATGACTGACCACGGCCATGTCCAGGTTATGATGCAATACATCCGCAGAGATTATTGGATTACGCGTCTGCGGGATGAGTTGAGAAAGCATGTGCATAGATGCATAACGTGTGCAAGATATGACCGCAAGAGAGAAGATCAGCTAATGGCAGAGTTGCCGAGTGATCGAGTGCAAGTAGGCAAGCCGTTCCTTCATTCCGGAGTCGATTATGCGGGCCCGTTTGAAGTCAAGATGTCGAATGAGAATCCGGAGCAAGTTAAAGTTTGGGTGGCAATCTTCGTGTGCCTGAAGACACGTGCCGTACATATCGACGTGGTGGCGAACTGTTCAACAGCCGATTTCCTCATGTGCTATGAAAGGTTCATAGGCACAAGAGGTCGATGCGAGAAAATATACAGCGACAATGGCAGGACATTTGTCGGCGCAGCGCGAGAATTAAAGCAAGCAATGCGAGCGTGGCATCAGCAAGAAGTGATAAGTCACCTGAATTCGAAAGGTACCAAGTGGGTTTTCATGACTCCAGGGGCGCCTCATCAAGGCGGAATATATGAAGCAGCTGTGAAGTCAATGAAGCATCATCTGCGGCGAGTAATGGGTACAAGAGTTTACACACTGGAATTATTCAGGACACTGCTAGTTCAGATACAAGCTATCATGAACTCGCGGCCGTTAAATCCATTGAGCGACGATCCTAACGACATGCAAGCATTGACACCTGGTCATTTTTTGGTTTCGGAACCATTAATCGTGCCAATCCCATTCGTGCAAGATAAGCAAGAGTCTTTAATTAACATGCAAAGGTGGACACCTTACAGGAAGATGTTGGAAAGTTTTTGGGCAAGATGGCGAGACGAATACCTCGTGACTCTGCAAGAAAGGAAGAAGTGGCGCAAGGAGAGAGATCATTACAAGATCGGGCAGCTAGTTGTAATTCGCAGCGAGAACTTTCCACCGGCCGAGTGGGCGTTGGGTCGAATCGAAGATCTAGTCGAGAGCAAGGATGGGCTAGTGCGAAGTGTCGGCATTCGCACAGCCACAAGTAAGTTATTCCGACCAGTAAATAAAATTTGTATACTTCCAGTAGACACCGATCAGCAAGTGAGGCCTGAATAGTCAAGTGCCAGCAACGCAAGCATGACAAGTTCCAGCAAGACGACAAGTAGCAACAGCACGATAGCAAGTGACAACAGCCAACGAGTATCGGCTAAGATGAAAATGCAAGAATGAGCAAGAGCAGCAAAGAAGCCAGCAAGCGAGGATGAAATGAACAAGTATCCGATGACGAGAATATAGCAAACCAGCGAGCAAAATGAAATATATAAAATTTGAA
Organism: Microchrysa polita; assembly: GCA_949715475.1. NCBI lineage: Eukaryota > Metazoa > Arthropoda > Insecta > Diptera > Stratiomyidae > Microchrysa > Microchrysa polita. The sequence continues at coordinate 32,018,315 of OX454421.1, forward strand.
ATGTATTTAGAAACCGGTGGTTTCCGCCGGCAGTGTTCAGAATGCAAACATTCTGTGTGACTGGGTGCATACCGGCTGGCAATACTGCGCTTGCCTAGCCGGTTATGCGCACCAGTCAGTCTGTTTTTAGACTGCAGCAAGAGCAAGTCGTAGTGCAAGCGTGCGAGTTAAAGGATAGAATAAAAGTTGGTTTTTATACTTTTTCCAACTATAAACGGGCGTTTTATTTACAACCATTTTCAGTTTCCCTTTGGTCGAAAACAAATACTACTACTTCTTGACATTTGGATTTCAATTTCATTATTTCGGGATAACATGCACTTACTGGAACTTATGACTTCAGTAAAATTACACGTTCCTAACTTTTAGAATAAAATTTTGAGATCGGAATACTGAATACTAAACGAGACCAACTGCGACACTTCAAAGAACAAAAACTGAACCAAAAGGAAATTCCCAATCACATTTTGCACAGATACGATACAAATCACAAATCAACCGAGGATTTAAAAAATGATCTTTTCAATTCTAAATTGGACGAATAGTGCATTACTGAAATTGAAACGTTACCGCTAAATGGATTTTAACCTTCAAGCGGGCGCGCGGGCGGTAATTTACCGCCCTTATCATATAAACCCGAATAGCTTTTCTCCCGTTGGCCGGGTCGAGGTGGGAGAAGTATGTATTCTTAAGTCATACTGTTATAGATACGATACAATACTGTTATAGATACGATACAATGGTACCTTCCATACCTTTCCAGCGGTCATCAAACGATCGGGAATGGTATATTTTGGTATGCAGTTGTGTTGAAAATGTGTGTGTTCTGTGTAATATCACTGAAGTGACGTGCTTCGCTAAGACTGCAGATCTTGTTTTATTGTTCACCAGATAATACTTTTTTTTGATGATAACTTATTTGGGACATGTTCTTCTTTCAATTTACCGTAATTATGAGAATGGAAGTTGTACGGTTAAGCGCAAATGGAGGGGAAAGGACGAGGGCGGTAAATTACCGCCGCGCGCCCGGTTATGTCACAAAATGATGCGCGCCCGCTTGAAGGTTAAGGATGTTCCGTTCACATAATAATCATATTCCTAGAAATTTCTTCTCCGGTATATTTTACACCCTTGGCTACTTAGTACATGCAAAATTATGATATGTACATATGAGCCGTTCTATTTGAAAGTGGTACAAGTCCATTTAGTATAGTTTTGAGATATTGAAGGGTTTGCGTTTTGATCAAATATAAAGTCATAGTAGAAATCTATTATTGAAATTGTGTTTCAAACATGAGAAAAAACTTTGAACTTTGTCCATTTAAATTTGTTTGTGAAAATAGTTTGCCAGGGAGTATAGGGGAGAAGGGGTAACAGGCCTATTTTACATTTCTTGCATTATTTTGCAAACGATAAAAGTTACAGCAAAATCATGTAAGGGTGAATTAAAGCACAGATAATTTCCTTTATAATGGTGTATACAACCCATGCAACATTATACCCTAGACCAAAAAAAAACATTTTTTTTAAGTTTTCAATTTTCATCTTTTTGCCTGCAAAAATTGCAATAACGTAACTAATTTACGTAAAAATAGTATTTAGAGAGTTTTGTACGTCTCGGAATATAGTGATAAGGTTATGATTAGAGGTACGGAAATTTCGTTTTTAGAAATAGATACGAATTTCGGCGAAAATTGATTGTCATGTGAGATTGATTATTGAGAATAGAGATATTCGTAAATGCAGGGAGTTCGCAGAACCACGAGCACGATTTCTTCCCAAACATCGAGTCGGAGGTTTGAACTTTGTTTGCTGCAATGCGATTTTTGTAGCAAAAGATGTTAAGCCCAGAAGTTTAAATGAAAAATACGTGAAAAAAGAAACGAAAAAAACCCAACAATAATGGTGTTTCTCTTTTTATTGCAAATCCTTGAGAAGTTGGTGACAGGTATATGATTGTCAAAAACGTTTCTTCAACTCTAAGTATGATGCTGTTGTCACTCATCCTACTCCCTAGTCGATTCTCTGCTTATAATCGATGTTATTTTTTGTAGTTTTGAACACTCGTTCCACTGCGAATACAGATTTTTTTAGTAAAAGAAAGTAAAACAACACTAAAACGTAAAAAAAACGTTTTTATCAGAATTTTAGCAAAATTTTTAATGTTTAAAATTAGTTTATGCGAAACTATTATTTTTTATCTGCGAAATTTCCGTACCTTTGGTTATGATTTATTATTAGATCGAATTCTTTTGCCTTAAATAGTCCTTGGATACGATACTAAACAAATAATTTCGATTCACGTTTAGCGCTTGTATGGCTTGCTAAAACTCTGTGCTAATTAAGATGTAAGTTCTTCCGAAAAATTATTGCTGCAACGAAGAAAAATAACGTCCCCCTACTAATATTCAGAAAAAAACATCATGCCTAAAATCGATCCCACTTTACAGTAGGAAAATTAAGCGTTAAGGCACTATACTCTGCCTTGATGTTTAATTCAAGGTTTTTGGAACCCATTACAAATTTATTTATATCCGATTGAAATAATTTATATTACCGAGTCTTATGTGGCTCTCAGTTAACGTTAAAGCAACATTTATCTCTTATTGTAACGTAAGAATAAGTTAATTACAAAAAATAATTCCTCATTTCCCAGCACATTCGGATAAGACATTAGGTTATTTCAGAAAACTACAATTTTGAATTACCATTTCTTTCTTTTTCTGTATATATTAAAAGAATGAAAGTAATTTTCGGTATTGAGAAATATATTCTTCCCGAGAAAATTCCTTTCATTCTTTTGTTATTTACAGAAAAAGAAATTAAAAAAAGTGTAGTATTCTGAAATTACATAATATGTGTCGAAAAATTGGGTATGTAGAAATGAATCTACATTTTAAAAGAAAGACCCAAAACTGGAGTCATTCTCAACAAAAGTTTCTTCCATTTAAATGATCCTCTAGTGTTTAAAAGAAGAGAATTCCGCATAAAATTCATTGAAATCACTACAATTGGTATAGCTTTATCGTTATGTATTGAAAATAAAAAAAGTTGGGGCATACCATTTTTTTAACAGGGCACTACATATTTTCAATCCTGTTGCAGCCCACATCGATCTGAGCTGACTTCTAAGAAAATTCAAAACAATGCCTTAGAAGTTAATGGTTAAGGGTCGATCCACACTTTTCAGTCATCAGTCACAGCCACAGTAATTTTCCATTCAAGTTGATAGTTTGTCAGTTAACTAATTAACTGACAATCTTTCAACTTGTATGTAAAATGACTCTGACTGATGACTTAAAAGTGGGGATCGACCTGAAAGAGTAGGTCAAATATAATCTCAGCTATTTCATATTGCATAAAATATCTCCGAATTCAGAGGATTGGTTTTTTATTTTGTCATAATTTGGTTTGTTAGGAACACAGAAAATTTTTAATTTCGAGGTACATATATCCTTCATTTCTCGGTATAATTTATTCTGTTGCTGCAAAGAGAAAAGCGCTACGACATTCTTGGCAAAGAAAATATAAAGACGAGACCGAGGCTAATTTCGGGCGCGGCCGAAATTTGAATACCCTTCACTCTTTTCGGGCTAAAAGTTTTTTTTTGGGCGAACATATGACTTGTGTTCAATCCTTCCCCATTCTTTTCCTTCTGTGGCGTCGATAAAACAATATTTGTGTGTTTTTGGTTAAGTGGGAAAATAAAAATAATTACTAAGAAAACTTTATTGGGGGGATGCGGGAGCATGGTCCCATAGTATGATTCCATTCATTTTAATTTTTTTTTGTTTTGACAAGGACGCATTAAGTTTTTTTTTTAAATCTGTGTGGAAAAAATGTTTCTTAGAAGATCTAAAATGGGGGGTTGGGTTTGTATGGTAGCCCCATGACCCCATAGACCGATTCCATTCATTTTTACACATGTCTTATGGCATCAATAGAGATGCACTTTTACGAGTTTTGGTTGAAAGTGATGCACAAATAAAAAAGTTTTTCGTAGAAGAACTCAATTTGGGGGGTTGGGTTTGTATGACAGCCCCATGATCTCATTATCCGATTCCATTCATTTTTACATATGTTTTGTGGCATCAATTGAAATGCACTTTTATGAGGTTTGATTGAAATTGGTGCACAAATAAAAAAGTTTTTCTTAGAAAAACTCAATTTGGGGGTTGGGTTTGTATGACAGCCCCATGACCCCACAGTCCGATTCCAACCATTCTTACATATGTTTTGTGGCATCAATAGAAACACATTTGTATGGAATTTGGTTGAAATTGGTGGACAAATGAAAAAGTTTTTCTTAGAAGAATCTAATTTGGGGGTTAAGTTTGTATGGCAGCCCCATGACCCCATTGTCCGATTTGATCCATTCTTACATATATTTTGTGTTATCAATAGAAACACATTTGTGTGAAATTTGGCTGAAATTGGTGCACACATGAAAAAGTTTTTCTTAGAAAAACCAAATTGGGGGGGTTAGGTTTGTATGGCAGCCCCATGACCCCACGGTCCGATTTTAGCGATTCGAACATACAAACTGCCTGCAATAAAAAGAAGCATGTGTGCAAAATTTCAGCTCGATAGCTTTTAAACTGGCCGAGTAAAACGCGTAGCAACAGACGGACAGACGGACAGGCGGACATCGCCCAATCGACTCAGCTCGTCATGCTGATCATATATATACATATTTTATATGGTCGGAGATGCTTCCTTCAATGCGTTACAAACTTCATGACAAAGTTAATATACCCTTTACTCTACGAGTGAAGGGTATAAATATGTTCCCCTATCCAGGAGATGTACCGGACAAAGAAAAGAACCCCATAAATAAAATTTGAGCCCTAAATTAGGGAGCGATCACCAAAACTACTTAATATCAAATGTTAGCTAAACTTAAAAATATTCCTTACAAAATGACAACTGATAGTAAATTAAAGTTCAATCATAAAAAAACAAGTAGCGACCGTTTTCTAGTGTTATTATCGAAAGTGGACTTGTACCATTTTCAAATAAAACATATGAGCAATTAGATTTTTCAGAAAACTTGGACTCATTATTTCGGGGTGTTATTCGACACAGATTGGTGTGATATTTTAGTTATAGTTAGTGCATATTAAGATATATTTAAAAATGGCATTAACTCATTTTCGTCAAAAATGGACTTGTACCACTTTCAAATAAAACGGCTCATTGTTTCGTATACGGTAAGCAAGCGAATTTTTATATGGAATGTCAAATTATTTCGTTCTATTTAAAACGACTTGCTAAAACTCTCTAATATTGAGTAAATTTATTAATGTGTTATAAGAACGACCGTCTCGCTATGCAGCACAAGCATAATAACCAGCAGCACACGATACTCTCAATCAACAGACTCGAGCAGTTACATATATAATATAATGGGCAACACGAAACGAGTCAGCAGCATTCTAGTCTTGGCATCGAAGCAAAGCATCCACAACTACAACTAGAACTCGAATCACTATTCACGTCAGCAGCGAAGCCGTATAGAACTGTCTCCAAGATTTCTAACAGTATGTTGGGCACTATCAGCATTTACTCCACTTCATTGAATGCTTACAAACTTGAACCAATTGTAAGTGTGGTCATTAAAATCCGTCGTTATAAAATATCACCCAACGTCTGGCTAGCGAAAGAACGTTAAAAATTGATAACCTGACTCGGTGCCAGTAGATTTATCGTTTAAGTGTAATTTCGCTGAATTCAAAGCACATTTTTTTGCACTGATAATTACTGTCATATTTTCGATAAATTTCACAAAACCCTGATTGTTACAAATTTATTCTGATTTTTATATACTAAGGAGCCATTTAACATCTACTTAATCCGTCCTGGATATTAGAAGATTTTACATTAGGTACATACATTTTACGTTGTTCACCTGAATAAATGATTTCAAATTTACATAGGGTTGCTCCCATATTTCCACCAGAATTCAAAATGTCTACTTTCATCCCCTATAGCCTTTCTGCCTTTTAGGGCATCATTCTGAGTCATCTCACCCAATTTTAACACATCAAAATAAGAAACGCGCGTTAAAACTAGACACTATACGACAACAATATGACGAAGAAAACATCATGCAGTTTTCCTTTGATTATGCGCGACTCTTCACAGCACATAGCAGCAGTGTATGGCTTAAGTATCCTTTATATGAAGATGAATATATTAGTAGCCTTGTATTTGTATATCCTTAAAAGGCGTACTCATTTTTGTTTATATAGCACGTTCTTGGAAACGTAACAGCAGCGTATGTAGCGACTACTAGGCCATAGCTCAGCTACCATTTCTAGAAGAACACGATATGAGGGATCACAACGAAGGCGATGAGTACACAAAAATAGAAAAATAAAATGCAAGAAACACCAGGATATCTATAGAAGCTGCTAGCTGGTGTGTCGTATATAAAAAAAAAAACAAGATAGCACACAGAATCGAGAGAAGGAGTACACAAAGGACTTTGCGACAATTTCCCAACTAAAGAAACTATGGTAATTAGAACTCATACATATCAAATGAATTTCTAATAAGTTCTTATATGCTCGCTTGAATCCTCGAAATCTATGTAGGTATATGTCTTGACGAGCGCATAGCACATCATACAATGAATAGATAACACACAATGTCCTCCCAGATGAGATGTGTCAAGACGACAAGGGACCTATTCCAACAGCAGCAACAACAACAAAGCGTTGAGGAAATGGAGCACGCAAGTTATGTGCGTCTGCATCGCATCCGTTGTCAATACATATACGGTGCCGCATCATCAGGATACAGAAGAAAAAAAAATAGCGACGAAGGACTTGAATATATCTTCAAGACATTAAATGCAGCATCGTATGGTGGAGGCAAGATAACGACAAAACTACGTCAAAATCTGTCCCACTTTAATATATAGCGACACCCGCGTTTGAGTTTAAGGAGCGCACCGTCTTGTATTATAGTCAAAGACGAAAATACATACATCTACAAGCACCAGAATGGATTCTAGCCAACAACCACTTTGTGAGATTCCGAACTACTTTTCATCCGTCTTTATTTAGAGACGAATGCAAAATTGAATGTTAACCAACTGCACTTTTCGCTAGATGCACGCCTCTTCTTCATATTCTTCAATTTCGACGCGCTAGACAAGCTATAGACATACATACTGAGAAAGGATATTATTTGCCAGAAGACGTTCACAACACACACGCTATGTTCTTTTCTACGGTACTTGAAACGCGCTTTTATTAGTTAAAGTAGTCCTTGTTGAAAACAAACTTGCGTTTGTCGTGCATATGCAGCGAACGTCGAAGCGACTCTTATTAGACGATGAGATGAGTTGTTTGGCAGATACTTGAAGAGTTTCAAAAAAAAAAATGGTGCAAAATTGAAACTGACGAAAAAACAAAGAAAGATTTGCCTTCGGCTAGAAACTTAATAAGGAGCCTGAGACCTGAGTCGCAACAAAAAAAGAAAAATATAGTTAAGCTGACACACATACAATCCTTTTTGTCCTGAATCCAGTAAAAATAACATTTTGTCTCGTATACACTCTGGACAAATCCCTTAACTGCTTCCATTTGCCTTCTTGGCAAATGTCCGACGTCATTTAACCAACGTCATGCATTTATTTCAATTCGCCATTTGCCTCATTTTCATTTTGCCGCAAAATCACTGTATGTGAAATTTATCTCCTGAACCCTTTTGGGTCCATAGATCTAACACAATGGCACTTAGTCAAGAAGGCGGCTGGACGAGCCATTCAGAGATTATACGAATATGAAAATAGGTCTCGGCACATACATCGGTTCCGAGCGCTCTGTGCCTCGCGCCGTGTGCCTATTCTCCCTTGGGCCGAAAGGAGCGTACACATTAAAGTTTTAGTACTATGCCCATTTTGGCCCAGATTTAATATTACACAGAACCATCAGAGATGACTGCAGATGTATCAAATATTAACGAATCCATTCAGTTTAGGGTTTCTCCTTTAAGTAACTCCCACAGGAATTTCAACTCGTGTCGTGTCATTTCGTAGTAGAGTCTCTCGTTCGTTCCTCTCGACTTATGGGCTCGCAGCAACAGCCCGGCGCACCCGCTTGAGTCCTTCTTAACGCTTCTTGAGGATATATACGTACAATTTTTTTTCTGCTCGCACGACGGGATCATTTCGTTACGGTTCGGAACGTCGTACCCATTCACTTGATTTTTTCTCTCCTTCCTTATACGGTTCCGTGTGTTACATTATACAGATATTTTGCAGATACTTCATGATTTTAATCAGGTCATTCTTTCCACTTTATGTCGCCTTTTAGAAATTTATGGAAAACAAAAAAACAGGCAAGAAGGCAAGTATCTAAATGGGGGTTGAAGTCGAGGGAGGGAGATGGACGACGACGACGACGCCAGCGATGGGGTACATGATTTCGAAAAACGGACGGCCAGGCCTTTTCTCCAAATGATGTCATGTGGGAATATATAAATGTAATAGGATGACGTGAATATCATTCACACCACGTAGACACATGATTCCAAGTGAAGGCCAAAAGTCTTGGTGGTGCCTGCAGTAAATTACGGCCTCCTGACTGACGCTTCTGGAAATTATTTACTGTGCTGCTCGGTCGGCAGAAATCAGAATCTCAGAGGCGACGAGATAGAAAAAAGAAGAAGATGCGATATGATCCCGACTGAATTGAATGACCACATGAGAGGAATTATCATGAAAAAATGGTTCGGGAAATTCAAATGAATGCTTTTTGCGTTTTGAAGAGGCCATTGACGATGGAAGTAGTACAGCAAAAATGCTGCGAAATGGAAAAAGGGAGTTCTAGCTTATGCGGCAGTGTAGGCTTGCATTGAAACTCAAGGAAGCGAAAATACATTCCTTCTCATAAATATAGGCGGATTCTCCAAAAAATATGGGAACTCCTTATTTTTGAAATTCCAAACTCCAAATTCCAATTTCCAAATTCAAAAATCAAAATTCAAAATTCAAAATTCAAAATTCAAAATTCAAAATTCAAAATTCAAAATTCAAAATTCAAAATTCAAAATTCAAAATTCAAAATTCAAAATTCAAAATTCAAAATTCAAAATTCAAAATTCAAAATTCAAAATTCAAAATTCAAAATTCAAAATTCAAAATTCAAAATTCAAAATTCAAAATTCAAAATTCAAAATTCAAAATTCAAAATTCAAAATTCAAAATTCAAAATTCAAAATTCAAAATTCAAAATTCAAAATTCAAAATTCAAAATTCAAAATTCAAAATTCAAAATTCAAAATTCAAAATTCAAAATTCAAAATTCAAAATTCAAAATTCAAAATTCAAAATTCAAAATTCAAAATTCAAAATTCAAAATTCAAAATTCAAAATTCAAAATTCAAAATTCAAAATTCAAAATTCAAAATTCAAAATTCAAAATTCAAAATTCAAAATTCAAAATTCAAAATTCAAAATTCAAAATTCAAAATTCAAAATTCAAAATTCAAAATTCAAAATTCAAAATTCAAAATTCAAAATTCAAAATTCAAAATTCAAAATTCAAAATTCAAAATTCAAAATTCAAAATTCAAAATTCAAAATTCAAAATTCAAAATTCAAAATTCAAAATTCAAAATTCAAAATTCAAAATTCAAAATTCAAAATTCAAAATTCAAAATTCAAAATTCAAAATTCAAAATTCAAAATTCAAAATTCAAAATTCAAAATTCAAAATTCAAAATTCAAAATTCAAAATTCAAAATTCAAAATTCAAAATTCAAAATTCAAAATTCAAAATTCAAAATTCAAAATTCAAAATTCAAAATTCAAAATTCAAAATTCAAAATTCAAAATTCAAAATTCAAAATTCAAAATTCAAAATTCAAAATTCAAAATTCAAAATTCAAAATTCAAAACTCAAAATTCAAAACTCAAAATTCAAAATTCAAAATTCAAAATTCAAAATTCAAAATTCAAAATTCAAAATTCAAAATTCAAAATTCAAAATTCAAAATTCAAAATTCAAAATTCAAAATTCAAAATTCAAAATTCAAAATTCAAAATTCAAAATTCAAAATTCAAAATTCAAAATTCAAAATTCAAAATTCAAAATTCAAAATTCAAAATTCAAAATTCAAAATTCAAAATTCAAAATTCAAAATTCAAAATTCAAAATTCAAAATTCAAAATTCAAAATTCAAAATTCAAAATTCAAAATTCAAAATTCAAAATTCAAAATTCAAAATTCAAAATTCAAAATTCAAAATTCAAAATTCAAAATTCAAAATTCAAAATTCAAAATTCAAAATTCAAAATTCAAAATTCAAAATTCAAAATTCAAAATTCAAAATTCAAAATTCAAAATTCAAAATTCAAAATTCAAAATTCAAAATTCAAAATTCAAAATTCAAAATTCAAAATTCAAAATTCAAAATTCAAAATTCAAAATTCAAAATTCAAAATTCAAAATTCAAAATTCAAAATTCAAAATTCAAAATTCAAAATTCAAAATTCAAAATTCAAAATTCAAAATTCAAAATTCAAAATTCAAAATTCAAAATTCAAAATTCAAAATTCAAAATGTACTCCAAGCATGTAGGACACCTCCAAAATATCCTTGAACGTGGCGGCGTCTATCATTTCCAGCCTCATATACTAATTCCTCAGTTGCCAATCTCCGTGAATCGTTTACCATTAAAATCCAATGCACTACTATAAATCACGACCGTGAATACAACTCCTCCCTTTACCAATTCCGTTATACGAGTGCAAACTTTTTGGCACATAAAATAAGCATCGAAAATACTTCATTATCTGTCTCGCACGCCTCACCGTCCCCTCTCCACATGTTTTCACATTTCTTATACGACTGTACCCATAAAAACCTTTTCCTTATAATCCCCGCGTCAAGTCAAGGGATGCATTCCAGTGTATAAATTGGAAATAAATGATGTCGATTGAGCATTGCACTTTATTGTGAAGTGCATGCAATGTTCCGTCCCCGACGAAAAAAAACAGCAGAAAGGAATGAACCCACCCGTAGCCAAGGCTAAACGTATTCCCAACTCGACGCAAAGACTATCCTCAATAAGCTTCAGTGTTTTCAAGTTAAAACTTCATCGTCCTTGCAAAAAAACGTCGAAATGCCCGAAAGAACGGAACAAAACTCACAAAAAAAAAAACATAAAGTGCAATAAAATATTTTCGGGCTTTATGTGCTTTATGCAAATTTTATTGCTTTTAGATGGTTTAACACAAATACAAATGCAACTCCAGCATAAAGTCGAATAAATGCGCACCGCGCGCGGCTGACGTATTGAAATGTTGGATGAAGTGAGCGAGCTCACGACATAAAAGCAACAAACACTGAACAGAACTGGGAAAACTTCAAAAAGGGAAAAAAGTGTATAAATCCGAGAAAAAAAATGAAAACACAGAAAAACCGAGAGTCCCAATAACAACTTTCGGGAAAATGCAAAACGAAAAGCGCGTCAAGGAAAAATTGTGAAGCATGCACTTTACTCGCCTTTTTTCGGTTGTTTTGTGTGGACTCTATAAAATTTATTCTGTCCTTTTTCCGCCACAGCTATCGAGGAGAACCCTAGTTAAAGGTTGTCCCTTGGCGAGAGCTATTTCATGTCATTTTATGCATTGGCAAGTTTGGCGTTTAGAGTCGAGTCCAGTGCTCGTGTGGCTGCTGCTAAGGCAGGTTTTTTTTATGCTGGTGCTATTCAGGTCCTTGTAATAGCATTTGTGGCTTGACGGTCAACTTATTCCTCCAATTAATCCATCATGGTAACAAGTTCTTTTGCATTATCGATGTCCGGTGAAACTTTCCACATCGACCACATGTTAAGGCCTCCAGGGCATTTCCTTTGGCATACCAAAAATACTACAAAAGGACATCTAGCGCGTCCAAAAACGCCTTTTTCGTTATAGATTGAAATCGCTCTTTCAAAGTTGCACATTTCCTTTCCTTGTTTGGCAGTGACCTTAAGCACTTTCCTCCGGAAAAGACGAATTGTTTTTAGGGGTTTTACCCCCGGGTTTCCGGTAACGAATTATCATGACACAGTATCAGTCGTCCACGTCCACGTTTTATATTCTACGACAAAGAAGAGTGTTCGGGAAATTTTTGAGCCCTTTTTCGGTAGTATGAAAGCCGTTCTGGACTATAGCTGCCGACATTTTTGTTCTTTTACCCAGAATAGCGCTCACAGAAGGTTTCACCCCGTAAACGTACCTATAATATCCTGCATATGTCCGGAGAGAGGGAGAGACTGCACACCGGGTGTTCAGGTTAAATAGTTTGTCACTAATGGTGACAGGTAATAAAACTTCCAATGATATGGTCATTAGTCATGCAAAATAGACTTGGACTTGGCCCATAGCGTATAAGAATGGAGTGTCCTTTTTCTTACGTTATTCCGTTTCTTCTTTTAGTATGTCTGTCGGGTGCGTTTTGAATTGCTCTTTCGCAAGTTGGATTTATATATCGTCTTGATTTAGGGATCGGAGACGACGAGCAGCAGCAGCAGAAGAAAAAAGTGACACTGGGGTGCGAGATAAAGTGAAAATCTGTACTTGACCTAAAACGAATTTTGAAATTCAGCCAAATGGAAAAACTTTTATGAATGCTTTAGATATACGTACACATGATGGGAATATACCGCTCGCGCTTATCATCCCCCGGAGGAGGAAGCTGTGTGCATTACACCACATTGCACCAATTTGACATAGATACATGGGAGTCTCTGTGAAGTAAGAAAATCTTCTTTCAGCGAAGAGAGCGAGCTACATATAATATATTTTCTGGCATTGGATGTATAAATTCAAAGAGCGGAAAAAAAGTGTTCAAAAAGTGTAGCATGATGTGGCAGAGGGATGAGTTGGTTTCGTTTTACCCTTCAGATAGGATTGACATAATTCGGCTTAGCCTATCCCCGTGGCCTTACCGGCGTCCGTAGATTCGATAACCCGCTTTAAAACCGTCTTATATGGTGATCTAGAATTAATATCGGCTATTTGTGGGACGGTTTCCTCTGCCGATTAATATGCACTTGCAGATCCAATGTTTTAGTTTAGAACATCAGAACGGTACCCGGTCGGACGTTGGGGACCCAATCGCAGAAGTGGAATTTTTGATGATTCCGTAGGATGACTTCAAATGTTTGCCAGCACGGGAATTGGCCGCAAGACGACTTCGACTATTCGTGAACGCAAGACGACTTCAATAATTCGTGGACGCAAGACGACTTCAATGGATTCCCAGCACGAGCTGTGGGAATTGAACGCAAGACGACTTCGACAATTCGTGGACGCAAGACGACTTCAACGGATTCCCATCACGAGCTGCGGGGATTGAACGCAAGACGACTTCGACAATTCGTACGACCTTACCGTCGCTCAGAGCGAAACTTCCTCGATGCCGCCAAGAAGGAAAAGAGCACGAATCCCCTCATCGGTTCCCTCTATGGCTTCGTTCACGTGTTTGTTGCGAACGCGACCACGATTGAGTAGTTCACTCCTCTACTGTGGTGGCGCTCGTCATCCGCCATTATCGTTGACATCAGAAAAATATGGCGATCGGGTGGCAATATAAATTCAAATACAGGGTGGTACATAACTTTTTCATATTATTCAACAAAGGCCGTGTTTTTTTAATAGCTAACCTGCACTATACGGGGTAATTTTCATACAAACGCTAACATGTGACTTTATTCAGGTTAGAAATTATACTCCTCAAAACAAAATAAGGGCCACTTATGTCCGTTGACTTTAACAACGTCTTTTAGCGAATTTTTAGTGTGATAATTATTTTCAAAAATGCCATTCTGTACCTGAATGTGATGTGAGTTATCACAGTATCATTCGTTAACATTAGCTTTAACGGAACTGTCTTAAACAGTACTTTTGGGGTCACGATCACGAGTCATACATTTGGTAGTTTTGTTTATTTCTCATTTTGATTAAGAATTAGTTTTCGCAAAGTTCTTTAAATGCAACATTAGTTGTTGCACTTTTAAAGATAAGGAGAATCTGTAAAATACAAAATACCAACAATTCGGCTCCATTTAAATTTAAATGCTTCGTCCAGAGCCTTAGAAATGTCGGTGGAAGGACGTTCGCAACGTTCTGTCGCCCTGCAATCAGGGTATCCGCGAAGAGCAATTTAAAATCTTTGGAACCGTTACCAGGAGACAGGAAATGTTTCCCGTCATCATGGTTCAGGCCGAGTTCGAATAACCACCCCCGCAGAAGACCGATATGTGAGACTTTGACCGCGACGGGATCGTACCATTAGTGCTCGTGCACTACAAAGTAGGCTATTAACCCTTTCATGCCCAAATTATGGATTTTAAGCGTAGAATTTTTCTAACAACATTCTGTCGTTCAGTAGGCATCGTTTATGATATTTTCTTGAAAAAAAATTTTAAGCGCTATAGTTAACAAATTAGAGCATGATGCCATATGGCATCATTGGGACTGAAAGGGCACTTAGAAAGTTCCGTGTGAAAAATGAGATATTTGGTCGGCAAAAATCCTACATCGGATTTTTTTTGCAGAATGGTTGGTGGACGACCCCCAGATTATGGGAAAAAAAGTCCCAGCCGATTGGGGGTCCCCAACCTTAAAAAAGGGGGAAAAGGGGAAATGGGGGTCATTTTTCGGTTTTTGCGAGTATTTAAAAAACGACAAAAGATATAGAAAAATAGTCTGAGAACGAAAAGAACAACATAAAATTATCTTTGCAATGATATATAACACATTAGAGATCTATTCAATGATTCGGCGCTAGCTTAAAAATAAATTAGAACTTTTTCATTTTATACCTATTTTAAAAGCCCCATAACTCTTGAAAGAATGTTAGTTCAGCCGTCAAATATCGTACAAGTATTCCCAATAAGTTCAATATTATTTTGGGAGAAGCATTGAGTGGCTCCGATCAACAGCCCCCATTATCCCCCCATTTGAATTTGGCGAAAGGAAATGTCCATAACTCCCCCCAAAATTAGAGCAGAGTGCTAAATTTTGGTTTATTGCGATTGGAGCTCATAATCACCCCACCCACCAAAAATTAGCTCATTCGGATAAAAACTAAGGGTGCCTTCCATACAGCAAGCAACTAGCATTTATATGAATAGGGGACTTACTGATATGCCTTTCACGCCCAATGATGCCATATGGCATCATGCTCATGCAAAACCACTTTATAGGGTTTTCCTAAAAAAAAATCGAAAAATCTTTTAATTTTCTCTTACAACAACTTCTTTACAAAATAAAACGATTAAAATGATTTGCATAAAATGATTATTATCAGGAAATATGGGGAAATGGATAAATCAGTTTTTCGGCTTTACGACAATCGTCAAACCTTCTCTAAAATTTCATTAAAAATAACATGCCAAAACCAAAAATTTCACGCTGGAAAAAATCAACTAGGTATTAAACTATTGGGAGAGTCTAATATCACACAAAAAGTTAAAATTGATTTCTTACATTTTCTATGAAAAATCATTAAATTTCATGATGCCATATGGCATCATTGGGAGCGAAAGGGTTAAGGACGACTGGAACCATAGTTAGCCCTCAAACAATCAGAAATCGTTTGCACGAACACTAACAGTGGTCAAGGAAACGTGTTACCAGAACAGAACAGGGCAGGACGCATCGTACGAATCGTTTAAGATTTGCTCGTCGACATATCCAATAGGACATGCAACAATGGCGCAAGGTGCTCTTCTCGGATGAGTGCAAAGTAAAAAATTTTAGTGACGACCGACGCATAAGAGTCTGGCGGAGAACCGGAGAAGCATTTTTGGATCCTTGCATTAATCAAATTGAGAGGCAAGGCGGTCCCAGTGTGATGGTCTGGGCCGGAATTAGCTTGCAAGGCAAAACTAACCTTGTTATCCTAAATAACGGGACAATTACGTCCGAAAGTTATATTGAAAGGATTGTTAGGCCACATATCATTCCTTTTTCACAACAGACGTTGGATGGTTTTATCCACATGCAGGATAATGCACGACCACATACTCCCCGGGCGACAATGTCTGTTTTCGAGGAGGTCAATATTGAGGTCATGGAGTGGCCTGCCAACAGTCCGGACCTAAATCCGATAGAACATCTTTGGGATCAATTAAATCGCCGGATGCAGACCGCTTAAAAGGACATACACAATCAGCAACAGCTGATTCAATTGCTAAAAATGTGTTGGGACGAGATATCAATAGAAAGCGTCGATCGGCTTATTGAAAGCGTTCCGTCCAGGCTTCGAGACTGCATATAAAAAAGTGGAGGCCATACTCGATACTAAAAAAAAACAAAGAATCATTTTTTTTTACAGATTAGACATACAAATTAACTGTTATTTTTACGATTACATGACCGCAAAAAGTAAGCAATCCGAAAAAATGCTAAAAGAAAGTAACTTTTGGTCAAAATTCTATAAAATTCATTACATTTAATGAAAAACATATTGTTTTATTAAATTAGACCAACAAAACTATGATTTTGCTTTTCCACAAAAAAATAATCAGAAAATTATTAGTGGCCCTTATTTTGTTTTGAGGAGTATATAATGCTATCCAGATTTAATGAGCTTTCCAAAACTCGCCTAAATGTATCAATCCCAATTGTTTTCTAGTACGTTTTCCAATAGCAAAAAAAAAATTTTTGAAATGAAAAGCTCTAAGGTATAGTTTACATGCAACACACAAGTGTGTGCAAAAAAAATAGTTTTTGTTTGTAAACTCATGTTAAAAATGTTGTTTGTCGAATTCTTATTCTAACAAAATTATGATTCGTACATAAAATATGTTTTCATTAACAAAAATTACATTTAAACTTTTGCGTTTGTAAAGTGAAAACGGGACTTTAAAATTTATCAGCAATGTTTTGAAATTAATGGCAATGCCTACGTGACAATTTTAAATTTAACCTGGATGCTACCCTCGATAGTTTTTTTGCGCGTCTGGGTCAGCAAACCTGCACCCGATGTAAAAAAACACGGCCAAAATTAGTTTTCGAAATTGCAAGTAGCGTCGTTGAGATTGTAACAACAAGCAGCAACTTTTACAGGAAGGGTCTGCAGTAGAAGATTTGCCAATTACTGTCTTAATTAGCATGAACAGGGTACGGCTGTCGCCACGGTAAGCCGCAACATCTGTTTCTATCGCTAAAGCGTTGCTCTAAATACGCTTGCACGCTTTCCACTTCTCTGCACGCCTTTTGTAGTGCTCTAATCTTTTTCGAAAATGTTCATTTGAAAACATTTTTTTGCGATTTTGAGGCCTTTAAACGCGTTTTGCGTGGGTCAAACTGGGCATATGGTACCCCATCTTCAGATGGCTGTATCTTTGAAACGGAGATAGCTAGGACCCTTGAGGTTTTAGCAAAATGTAGGTCTGGATGGCCTCTTCGTCGACCTTTTGAACCTCCATTTACGAAAATTTTCATTTGAAAACATTTTTTTGCGATTTTGAGGCCTTTAAAGGCGTTTTGCGTGGGTCAAACTGGGCAACTATTACCCCTGGAGTTTTCAGCATGTAGGTCTGGATGCCCTCTTTATCGATTTTTTGAACCTCCATTTTCGAAAATTTTCATTTGAAAACAGTTTTTTTGCGATTTTGAGGCCTTCAAAGGCGTTTTTCGTGGGTCAAACTGGGCAGATGGCTGTATCTTTGAAACGGTGATAGGACCCTGGAGGTTTCAGCAAAATGTAGGTCTGCATGCCCTCTTCATCGACTTTTTGAACCTCCATTTTAGAAAATTTTCATTTGAAAACAGTTTTTTTGCGATTTTGAGGCCTTTAAATGCGTTTTTCGTGGGTCAAACTGGGCATATGGCACCCCATCTTTAGATGGCTGTATCTTTGAAATGGTGATAGGTACGACCCTGGAGGTTTCAGCAAAATGTCGGTCTGGAAGCTCTCTTCATCGACTTTTTGAACTTCTTCATCGAGGAAAGTTTTCATCTCTTCATCGACTTTTTGAACCTCCATTTTAGAAAATTTTCATTTGAAAACAGTTTTTTGCGATTTTGAGGCCTTTAAATGCGTTTTTCGTGGGTCAAACTGGGCATATGGCACCCCATCTTTAGATGGTTGTATCTTTGAAATGGTGATAGCTAGGACCCTGGAGGTTTCAGCAAAATGTCGGTCTAGAAGCCCTCTTCATCGACTTTTTGAACTTCTTTATCCTCGAAAATTTTCATTTGACAATTTTTTTTTGGGATTTTTAGGCTTTTAAAGGCGTTTTCAGGGGTCAACCTGAGCATTTATTACCCCAACTTTAGATGGCTGTATCTTTGAAACGGTGACAGCTATGACCCTGGAGTTTTCAGCAAAATGTAGGTCTGGCTCTCCTCTTCATCTTCTTTTGAACCTCCATTTTCGAAAATTTTCATTTGAAAACAGTTTTTTGCTATTTTGAGGCCTTTAAAGGCGTTTTTCGTGAGTAAAACTGGGCAACTATTACCCTATCTTCAGATGGCTGTATCTTTGAAACGGTGATAGCTAGGACCCTGGAGGTTTCTGCAAAATGTAAGTCTGGCTCATCTCCTCATCGACTTTTTGAACCTCCATTTTCGAAAATTTTCATTTGAAAACAGTTTTTTTGCGCTTTTGAGGCCTTTAATGGCGTTTTTCGTGGGTCAAACTGGGCAGCTATTACTCCATCTTCAGATGGCTGTATCTTTGAAACGGTGATAGTTGGGAACCTGGAGGTTTCAGCCAAATGTAGGTCTGGATGTCCTCTTCATCGACTTTTTAAACATCCATTTTCGAAAATTTTTATTTAAAAACAGTTTTTTGCTATTTTGAGGCCTTTAAAGGCGTTCTTCGTGGGTCAAGCTGGACATATGCTACCCCATCTTTAGATGGCTATATCTTTGTTGGTCTAACTGTAAGGTACCGGTTAAACGACACTATTCTATTCGATATTTTATCCAATGCCGTTTGGTGACAATATTAATAAAGGCCACTTGTCGATATACTAAGCAATAGGCATTAGTGTAGGCCTGATTCCCTCGGGCTTGCTTTGTGTGCACGGTTTCTCGATATGGTTCAAAACAAATTATTTTTTTTTTCATTTTCATGCAATGGTCATTCTAGAATTCAGTACCGGATACCGATTTTCCTTTTTTAAGACCTGTTCAGGGGTACCGTTCTTTTTTTCTTGTTTTTGACCTCAAATTATGTTTTTTGCCACGCCGATTGGACGAGTTTGTTACCGGGAAAAATCGGGGCGCCTTTCTGAATGAAAGTCCTCAAACAAATGTAAAGTGAATCGTGGCTTAAATAAAGAAAAAACCTGAAAAAAAAACGTGCTAAAATGCGGTAAAAAAGAACGTAAAACTAGGTTATTCGGTGTTAAATAGATTCTAATGAAACCTGAAAGAAAAACGATACTGAACAGATGCTAAAAAACTGAAAAGGAATGAAAAGACCAGTACTGAATAGGTGCTAAAAAACTAAAAAAAAAAAACTATACCGGCCCATTTTTGAAAATACCGGGATATCAGTACTTCAATTCAAAATATTGCTGTTGCTTAAATACCGGTTTTGGACCGACGTTAGGAACAGGGCTAGTTATTCATATCTTAATTCCTTGAAATATTCAGAGAGCAATTAACACTCAAATAATTAAAAAAAAAAAACTACAGCGCTCTTCTGTCAAATTTCGCATAATAATCACCACTAAAACTAGCTCAAACATTTCAGCAAGGTGACAAGGAAAAGAAGAAATCTGCAATCCTCCTTACAAACTCTTAAATCATTGAAATCGATAGCACTGCAGAAAAAAATTTCTTTTGAATCCCAATGATGACTTTGATCAATTTCATCGACTTTCGACCACCATCATTCGCGTCCACCTTCACTTAAAATTTCTCATTTTACACTGCCAAATGGAAAATAAAAACAAGAATAAGAACTTTGCCCATTTATCACTGCACCATTTTTTTGTGCTTTCGCCACTGCCGCCGTCGAGCGAGTTTTCTTCTTCTATTCAATCTTTGGGCGATAATCCCCTATTAATTCAGTGTAAAAGTTTTTCATTACTTTCAACCGCCATTACAACATGCGGGTCTAGGCGAATGAAGACGGGATATCGCTCGCCTAGACCAAGAAGTGTTATCCCTTTTCCTATTAGAAGAATTTCTTTGGAGCCGTCTCTTGCCACCGCGTGTGCATTCCTATCTATCTATTCATATCAAATAATCCTTTTGAATCATAACGGCTTGCTGGAAACAAATCACACACCAGGCACAAGTTTCATTCGTCTCGACGCAACAGATTTTCTGTTTATTTTTGTTTCTCAGTTTTTCGACTTCACAATTTCTCGTTGTCGTCGTCGTCCCTTCTCAGCCTAGAGCCGTTGCTATATCGTTATGCTAGATATCCAGGATTATGACCGACTCTGTGTCGGACGGGTGAATTGTTTTCATCTTGCTTTTTTTTTTGCGTCCTTCATAATATCCTTACAGTGAAAATTGCTACTTCTACTTGAAACTCATTGTCAGCCGCGCCGCCACCAAAAAGATAGACATTTCAGATAAAAGTTATTTGTAATCCTCTGCTTTGGTCCTTGTGAGTGTTGTTGGTTGTTGTTGTTGTGCGGATCCTTTTCTTCATAACTGACTGCGACTGGTGGACTCGATGGAGTCTTTATGAAAGAGAATGCTGCTAGGTTTGTTGTGGGCCGAGAAAATTCATTTTCAATTTTTCATTTTAGTGGAGGATATGGTTTTTGGTACACATCCAACAACATTAGTGAAATGGCGTTAGAGTGAACTAATCTGATTAGAGGTGAACGTTATACACAAAAGCTTGATGGGAAGGAATCAACTAACCGTATTCGGGATAAAATGAACAGCCAAAACATGAAATGGGAAGATAATCCTTTTTTTTTTGGCTGCAAGGAAGACGGGTTTACGGAATTGTTTCGTTGGGGAGAAGAATATTTTAAATTTGTGGTATATGCTAGTGCGGAAAGGAGGACAAAGTGAGAATTTTAGTTTCTTTTTTTAAAGGTTTAATTTGCAACTAAGACACATAGTTTGCAGCTGCTTTAGGGATCATTTAGATTGTTACAAGCGTACCGACGTTCGTAAACGTAAATTTGTGGTATATGCTAGTGCGGAAGGGAGGACAAAGTCAGAATTTTAGTATCTTTTTTTAAAGGCTTAATTTCTTACTAAGACACATAGTTTGCAGCTGCTTTAGGGATCATTAAGATTAAGACCAACCACAGGAGAATGGGTCATGGGCGCCACTTACTTTGATTTTAATAGGCCGCCAGTAAAAAGATCGTTGCCCGTTGAAAGCAGTGGCGAACTTACGTAGGGGTTTGGGGGGTTCAAACCCCCTCCGAAATTTTCAGATTTAATAATGTTATTTTTTTAGACAGTAGGTTGGTTGGAATAGTGGCTAGGGTAATTGCCTTCCAAGCACAGGGCAGTGGTTTCGAAACCCACTGTAGACAGATTCAGTTTAGGTATGATAGTTTTAGAATTCATCATGTGACGGACTACAATTTCACTGAGATGCTAAATGAGTACTTCTTTACATGAAGATATGTATTTCAAACTCGTCATCGAAGTAATTTATGAAGAAATTTTATCGACAATGAGCGACGGACTCAGTACTCGGAAAGTTACGGGTAATATGTTGCTGTTCTTCTGAAGGTTGAGAAGGCCTAGTGCCAGGAAGGCACTACACAAAAATCTACAGTAGAAAACTATGACCCGTGTATAGTTTCACTCAGAGATGGGGTTTTAAGGTTTATAATTTTGCCGCTAACCTCAGATTAAGGCTGACATATTCAGTAACTGGACTGGACTCCCTGCCAAACTAAATCTCGTTCCTAAAACCCCTCCCGAAATATTTTTCTGCGTACGCCCCTGGTTGAAAGTATACGAACCAATGCGCTAGGACTTTTTTCCTTACTACGAATTGTGTGGATTTAGCTGGTTGATAAGCCATCTGCCTTTTGCGTAGCGGTTTACTGATCAGCGTGACTTTTCTGATACGCTCGTCAATGATTTTTTCCATAGATTTGATCATGAATAAGCTAAGACTGATTGGTCTGTAAGACATGGGATCCTCCTTGAGCCGGTTTCCCATTTTAGGAATGAAGACTACACTCGCAAGGCTCCATGAGCGCGGGATGTAGCCCAGCGCAAATCTGCTTCTGAATATACTCCGGAGTATGGAGTTAAAAGACCAGACCAGACCTTTTGGAAGGAGAGCAGGAAAAATCCCGTCGGTGCTGGTGGATTTAAAGGCCTCAAACGAGCCTAAGGCCCATTTTAATTTACTTTGAGTAAAGATTAGTCTTGCTGTTCTCCATAGTCTGAAAAATTAGCACTGTACAGACTGTTTTCATTTGCAGGTCCCTCATTCCTCAGTATGTTTCATCCCGGAAACTGGGTGCTAAGGAGTAACTCGCCCGTCGTAAGGGCATCAGTCGTGTGACGCCCATGAGGGTGCTTTATGGTGCTTATGTGTTCAGTGTCCTTTTCAGCCATAACTCGAGGGAGTCTAGCAGCTGTGTTAGTGCATTCAACACCTTCACAGAATTTACACCACGAGTTCAAGTTGGCAGACCTGATTTTCTTGTTGCATTCATTAAGTTGGGAGCGATACGTGTCCCACTCCCCTGTCCTTTTAGGTTTGTTAGTCTCGAGAGCTCTGGAGTCCACCAGGGTACTTCTTTATTCGTCCTTCTGAGGGGGCAGTTTCCTCAAAAGAGGTCACTATGGCCCTGGTGACGTTGGAGACCAAGCTGTCCAGACTTAGCCAGCTGGAGGCAGTTCTGTCGATGGTGAATAATCTTTCACGCAGAGAGATTTTGTAGTCGCCCCGCTCAGTTAGCTGTGGTATGCGTCTTTCTCGCACTCTTGTTATGGGCACAGTAAGCTGAATTCTGATACGCATGTGATCTGACATTGATGTTTCGTCAGATACATGCCAGTTTCCAACCCAGTTTTCAGCCCGTTGACAAGGTAGGTTTGCTACCTCACATCTGGTGTTAATGTCTGTACTTCCCCAGACCGTGTGGTGGGCGTTAGCGTCACATCCACGATTTTAAGTTGTGATGATGGAATCTCCCCATCACGAGGGAAGTAGGCTGATACCAGAACGAGCTTCGTTTTGGTATCATCGTTTAGTGTGATGCAGACTGCAGTCAGATCACTGTTGCTGAACTCTGTAAGTTATGTAAAGATTATACTATTTCTAATTAGTACATGTCCGAGGTCTACTCGAAGTAGTATCATATATACAATTGAGGACCCGCTTACCTTGAGTCCTTTTATTTCTCCACGTACTTGCCAGGGTTCCTGAATAAGAAAACCAGGCCTTCCCTGGTAAACCTGGCCACTACCGTATCCGAGCTGTGATGGCGTGATGCGGGTTACCTTGCCCACGGGAACGTTAGTCGTCGGGCTCATCGATGTCGTCCACGGGCTCGATGCGCCCCTGTTGCTTGCTCGGATCCCCTACCTCGTCTCCATATGAATAACGGTTTCCGAAAGCGGGGATTGGACTTCATCGTCCTCTGTGCATTCGAGATCGTCCTCGTTTGCTTTTGGTACGACAATATCCTGCTCCTGGAAGGTTGGCTCCGCGGTGCGGTTGAGCTCTTAGCAGCAACTATTGATTTTCCAGCTGTATCGCGCTTCCAAGTCTTCGGGATGAGGGTGACTCTGCTGTAATTAAAAGTTGAGGCTAAATTCAGCTTTTATAACTGCCCCCAAGGAGATCGGGTCAATCGGGAGCGTGCCTGAGATGCCTTTGCCCTCGCGTGTTTTGCGGAGCACCCTCCAGTCCTCGATGTGGAGCCCATCATTCTGGTTCCCCAGATATTTGAGCGCTTTCTGCGCATTGCACTTCGTTGTGCGCGGGAAAAAAACGTTCACAATTTGGTTTCGCGGAATTTCGCTGCCCAACACTACCTTGAGCGATGCTCCCGTCCATGGTTCCATTCCGCTAGCTAGCTTAATGAGCCACTCCACTGGCTGCATTATCGCACTCAAACAAGATATGGCCTTGTCTGAATCGGATTCCCGCAAATTTCGGCTTCACCTGCTTCGCACTCTCAGTGAGAATCTCCGCCAACAGTACATTCTGAACTTTTATTATGGCCACATTGGTGTTGGAGGCCACTTTGGCGTAAGAAACCTTCGGTTATCCTTTGCCTCAAGTGGGGGCAGAAAATCGGCTTATTTCGCTCGTGCCTGTCGACGCCTTGCTAGTTGATGGTCCATCTTTCCTCTTGCCTCCGCCGATGCCGCCTACAATCTGGATAGCGCTGCATTGGTTTTGGCCCACCCGTTGCCTCTTACTGTCTAGCGTAAGGATAGGGGAGACCTCGTCCGTTGAGCGTTGTCGCTTTGCTTGAGGTTGTATCTGTGGGAATTTGCATGAGGATTGCGCCGCTAGCCATGTGGCTTTTGCTGGCTCATGTCCCTGTGCCAGGAACTTGATGTAGCGTTTGCATTCGGCGCCGCTGAGTCCCTTCCTCAGGGGATCTTTGACGCCTCCTGGTTTATAGGTTAGGAAAAATGGTCCACCAAAGCAAGACCCCACTTTACTCCGGTAAGGTCTTCCCCCGATGGGCACGGGTCGCCTGACACGCCGGGGATTTAGGCATATCTAACACCATGGACGTTACCAGAAACAGTGTGATTACAGATCCTGAGAACGTCTGGTGTATGCAGTGATTTTGGTAGCTCGAATCGCCGACTCACAATGCACCTACCGGAGTGAAGTTTCTAGCGGCCACCGCGGAGAGGTACTGTGAGCACTTCCCGTGATGGCATATAATTTAGATGGAATTGTAGGAAGTATTTTTATTGCATCCAGATTGGCCTACAGCGAATGCGGCAATGTCAAACCTGCGTACACCATAAGGGTTGATAATGTAAAAAAATGATGGAATTTTTTCCCGGTCCGTCGCAAACAATGCAAATGTTAAAATCCCTGGCTATGGCTTAGCCAACACTGAATGTTGATCGTCTCTCCTCGAAAAATAAATTTTTGGATATTTTATAAGTAATGCTAATAAGGTACTTAGTAAAAATCCCTCAAACTAAAATCCTTCACTAATTAATACCAATAAATCGTAAGCTTCCCGTCGACCTTATGCCCATCGAATAATGAATTCAGCTTTTTTTTTATAAATACCCAATAAATTTAGGGATTTTTGAAATGTTTCCATATCACATCAAATATCACATCAAGTGTATGCAATGCACGCTCGTACGGTGCCATATATCTTGTGGCATAAAATCCATTTGTTACGATTTGTTAATTTCGCATAATTAATGCCCGGGTAATGAAAATTAATCCTCCGATCAGGGAATTATCTTTCACTACAATCCCGAACAATACGTCGGTCATAAATTGGTCGTATCCCAAAATAAAGCTAAAGCCTTTCGCGCCATCTCGCTCTCGTTCACTCTGTCATCCGCGGGGCCAGGATATGGACATACTGTGCATATTTACGCTTGCTGTATGCTGTCTGTCCGATATTGAATGCGATATTGATACCAGAAGTCCAAAAAAAGGATCATATGTCCTGCGTTCATCCCGCAGCCTTGAATTTGTGTATACATACATATAAAAACATATTCAATCTCACGAAATAAATTCCCAAGGAAAGGGTCCAATTGCATTTTGAATTTACATTGCGGTTATTCGATTCCAATAAATCTGGACTACTTACGAAACTTGTCGACGACACACAGGACACAATATGACGATTTTAAACAGAAGCGGAGGACTGAACATGCAGAGCAGACAAAACTCGCTGAGACTGTAACCCATATTGACCCAACTGTATAGTGTGGAAAAAGACTTGAACCATCTGTTCAACATGGAGCCGCTGATAAGCCCAATCGGAGCTCTGATAAATTCCCCGAATGGCAGCAAATGGACGCCCGAAAATTTATTGCCTTTCATACATTCCGGCCTTGGACACCAACAGACAACGGGACAACAGCAGCAGCAGCCGAAATGCCGCATAATATGATTGTGCAAAGCAATCGTGGACTATCGCTTATAATTGATCATGGTCTCGGAGATAGTGTTCTAAAGTAGATAATGCCAAAGGACCTTTTCGCTTCCTGTGCTTTTGATTGTTCTCCCGCGGCTCGGACTGCAGCGGATTCAGTTCAGAGTTGGGCGAACGTGCTTTACAATATATAGACTCGGACGGGCGGGATGCGTCCTCATGGAATTGCATAAACAATGTTCAAGTCCTGGCCCTTGGCATGCCTGGGCATGTCCTCGTCTCTGTGTCGGCCATTCTTGTGTATACGATATGGTGTGAATTCAAAGTAAATAAACATGGTCGGCCGTGTGTTATAATGTAAACTGTAAAGTACTTTCCGAATATTGTGTACGGGCGCATAAATTATAAATTTTAATGTCGGCTCAGCTTAAACCAACATTTTATCGTGGACAGTTTATGCGCTGGAAAAGTCATGCTTGTGGTGCCCGACCACATACCGAAGGACTAGGACAAAGTAAGCTTCACGAAAATAGACTATGGCGGTCGTAGTATGTAGTGAATTTGAAAACTTCTATTCAATTTTATTTGGTGAGCTTCTGGCCTCGAGGTGACTTCTGTAATTCCTCGCACACGCTGGAGTGGTGTTGCCGAAGTGTGTAAAACCGATTTTATTGCTGAAGTGTCTAAACGTTCGAACGATAGAGTCATTGTGGAAGGGCGTGAATCCGTACGGGGGGTCGCAGAACTGAAGCTATCACCCTAGCTGGAGGAGGACATGACTGTGCCTGACGATCAAGATCAATCGTTCTTAGGAAGGATGGGAGTTAGTTAATTCGAGCTGAAGCCATGTCGTCCGTCTCTGGATAGGCTATGGCCACTCCGAATTATGTCCATCGGCGTGGGGTTAGAGCATCACACTCACACAGTACGAACGTTGAAGTATCTTGCGTCTCGTCTAAAACCTATTGTGTGCGATCTCAGCCTAGAGTGGCCTTTAAGAAGTCCACACATGGTTCGTACCTTGCTTCTGCTTAGCTCAACGAGCTCAACCATTTTTTTTATGGGAAAAGTCTGCTGTAAATATAATATATAGATTGCCTAAGCCGAGGCAAGTTGCCCCAGTGCTCAGATGCTTTGTGTCGTACCCGCCTTTGATTTGCCTCCCTTCGATACAGATAGAGATGCTGCAAAAAGTTTCAAGTCTTAGCCTAAGGCCTTAGTTGCTAGTGCTGCAATTCAAACATAGTCTGTAGCATTCATGTTATTTACTATTTTTTAAATAAATAAATAAAGTTTCAAGTCCGCAGAAGAGGAATGCTGCGGTTTTGCGTGCCAGTGAGTGACCTATAATAACCGCTTGGCTGCCTGAGACGATCGCTGTTCGTTTGCTTGTACAGTTGGCACAAGTTTGCTTGTGTAGGTGGCTCAAGTTTCTATTGTGTGGATTTCTGACCAAAATTCAGTAGTGAGGTGACCCCTAGGTATAGAAACATGTGTCACATGTGACTCATGAATGTATGTATTTTCGGTTGCCAGACGTGGTGTGCATGTCGGTCAGACAGTGAATAACATAACGGTCTGCGGGTGTAGCCTAGCGAAATTAAAATTCCACTCCAAACATCCATACGTTTATGAGTCACATGTGACTCATGATTCATACATTTATGAGTCACATGTCACTCATGAATGTATGCATTAAAACGGACTAAACGGTGGCTGCATGAGAGCTTCTTTACTTTAATAATTTCGGATAGGATATTGGTTCTATTAATCGAACCAATGTCCTTAGCCGAAATTATTAAAGCAGAACTCAGTCTGAACCATAAATTCAGCAGGGTTGGTTGTCAAGATATCTTCGTGCCTTCTCTGCATTACATTTAGTGATGTGCGGGAAGAAGGCGTTGGCTTTCTGATTGCGAGGAATATCGTTGCCCAATACTGCCCTGAGGGATGCTTTTTGAGTCTCTCTCTCCACTCTGGTTGCATTCTCATACTTGAACAAAATATGGCCTGGCTTGAGTCATATACCGGTCCAATTCGCTTTATGCTCTCAGTTGGAATCTCCGCCAATATAATGTTCTAAACCAGCGTCTTTTGATATGAGGAGAGCAGTTCTGTTGCGTTGGTGGAGATTATGACCACACTGGTGAGTGAGGCCACTTTGCCATAGAAGACCTTACCTTTTCCCCTTGCCTCCAGTGGGGGCAGAAAATCTGCTTCTACGGTCGCCTTGCTCGTCGAGTGTTTTGCGTCCGACCTCTTGACCCGTCCGGGGCTGCAATCAATCGGGACGGCACTGAGTCTTTGTCGAACCATTGCCTCTTACTGTCTATAGCGTAATCGCAGGTGAAACCTCGTCCGTATGGAGAGTTGCCGCTTAGCTTGAAGTGTGGGCTGAGGAGAGTTCAGTGCAGGTTTTGCCGCTAGCTTCCTTGCCTTGGTTTTCTGAAATCCCAATGCCAATGCGCTTTTTTGTTGTTTGATGGTCCTGTTCTGGCCTTGTCAATGTTGAGAGATATAGCTCTAGAAAAGTAGTCCTACGACAGCTGGCCCCATCAGTTTGGCTTTCATGAAGTATGAAGTTAATAGCGGCCACCATGTCCAGGTACTGTGAGCACCCGCAATGATGGCATTTCACACTTTCACTATGAGTCACATGTTTACACAGTCACAGTCACATGTGATTCATGAAATAAAGGAAGAGCAAAAGATTTTAGCGAAGGCAGAAGTTGGTGATAATGCTGACGAAAAAGGGTCAGACAATGAACGTATTAATCATACTTATACAGACTGACTCCCAAAAACAAAATAACTCCTGGAATTACTGGACATGTTTGGAATTACGGTAAAAAAAAAAACAGTCCAAAACTCGACACCATTCTGCCACCATACGGTAACCCAAAAACTCCGCTCTAATAAAACATCTAAGACATCCTCGTGCTTTGTTTTAAACGACACATATTGTTTTGTCCTCTCAACACAAAATTTCCACCATGCACCCAAGAACAACAACAACAATCCTGGGCCCACAAATTTTGTAAAATGTTTACTGAAACTTGCAAACTCGAGCGAGTTGTTTGTGTGTTTGCATAAATGACTTTGCACGGTTGGCAAATTGCTACCTTAATCTGATTACAGCAAGTGGCGCGGCCTGCGGAACGGGCGGCGGTGCTACAGCATGAACTGCTACATATTTTCCGTGATTTATACTCTTGGAGTCCTAAGACCTTATTTATGAGCCTTTCGGCCTTTTGCTCGCCGTGCATTATCCGTGTGCATTCCTCCGAAATTAGTGTGCGACCATATACATGTCATGCCATAACACAAGAGGGGACATACAAAGGGCCGACCGTAAAGCCGAATTTTTCAAGCGTAACGTCATTTTGGCCGGAATCCTGCTAAGATTTCGTCGCCTTCAATTTCCTCTGACGACGACAACGACGATGGGACAAAAGTTAACACAGTTAATGCCCCGACGAGCCCGCGGTACTTCAGAGCGCTGTAACGTATACCGGAGGCCATTCTTCAACCGTAGGTATATGCAGTGGTCATATATGGATGGAACGTCGAGGACATTCGCTCACTTTATCACGTACCAGGATAATGCATGATTGCATAGTGTCCTGTTCATATATATTTTCTGTTTTTACTGGCGTGCGAGATTCTCTCTCTAGGCCGCAGCACATTCAGAAAACCGTCATAGGTGCAAAAATGCCATTCCCAGTGAGTATGCACTTTGCAAAAAGACACCGAAAGAGGATTTGTACGGCTCCTTTTCAGCTCGTCCTTCCTCGCGCCGCGCCGCCGGTCGGCTATGTTTTTGGCTACGGTATGAAAGATTTCCACTTGTGTGGAATTTAACACTGTTCATAGGCTTGATACCGCAGCCAACCAGTCATCCAGCATAACCGACACCCGACATAGACATACACCGCTCTCTCTGTACTCTCGATATGTATTTTGTTGAGAGTGTACATACAAGCAGTTATCGCTCGCCAAGTCATCATACGAGCATATATCCTAGTGGTGTGTTCTTTACACGGATTTAAGTGAATTTTTGGCAGACGAGTTGGTCAGGATAAATCGCCATGGACTCTCTCATAACGCGGCGAGGTATGATATAGCCGAGGCAGAGCTGCTTTTTTTCGGGGAACATAACATTTCAGCATGAAATTAAGTTCAAGATACAAATCCGAGTCAGTTTATTTATTCATTGTGTTTTTAGAGGATTTTTTCTGTGGCTCTGTTTGTGTTGGACAGGACTATTTTGAATGTTGGTTAAATAGTCGAATAAAAATCAGACAAAAATGTTTTGCATTGAATCATCACATGGGATGACCTCGTCAGTGATGTAGTATGTCAGCTAGATAGTAATCCAGTTGGTTCTGATGATGCAAACTAAAATACAGAAGCCTCGTGACAAAGTATAGAACTCGCAGAATCATCGGAGTCTCATCGCTGCCGCTCGGGGCTTATACCAGACTCAGCGACTTCTTTACCTACATGGAAATATCCAGTATGATTCAGAATACAGTCTGTTTTACGAAACCTCAGTGATACATGCGACCCTGAAATCGTGGCTCTCCACATTGAGTTTCAGTCTATTTCTGGGGTATTCTCCTTATCCCTAAGGTACAGTTAGTAAATTTCATTGATCAAATTCTCAAAAGCGATTAGTCCAACTACGGCATAAGCAGCTTCATATGAACTCTCGCAAATTGCATTACAGGCAGACCGTAGAACAGTGGCAAGGTTTTTGGCTACGCCTGCTTAGCACGGTCCGTTCCCTGGGGTTTTTCGTTCATATGCTATAGAGATAAAGGACTTTTCCTCAGAATTTACTGAAAAGTCTTACCTTGTGAGAACGGCTTGTACATCCAAACGATTGGTGGCCTGACCTATCGGGAGAACGGATTCTGAAGATTCTACTGTAATAGGCAAAAGGTTTTTGAACCAGCATTGTCGGCATAAGGCCTGAGCTAAAGTCGTAGTCGTTATACTACGACTGTCCCAAGCACAATACCAGGCCAGACCAGAGTTATATCGTTTTACATTATAACCGTGCAGGTACCTACGACAATGAACTCTTATGCTAAGGCACTTAGAAACAGCAATAATTTATGTTTTAAAAGGCAGCGCGAAAGGCATTAAGAGAACCAACCAATATTGTGACGACGAATGAATCACAGATTTCCGAGTAAACAGGACAATTCTATGGGATTTCCGCTTTGCGATTTCAATTGTCATAGCGCAGTCTGATGTAATGACCGACTAGGACATACTCAACAGAGTTAAGTGGGAGTCGGTTTCGAAAGAGATGTACGAAAATGCTATGAAGCCATCCTGCACTAACTCAATGGGATTTCAAATAGAGTATGTGGAATCCTTAAATCGAGAAACAATGATAAAGGAAGGTGACCAGATCTTTGAGTGACCAATGCTGTACAGAACACATTCGGCATCAAATGGGTATTACTAAGCGTCGTCTCTCTAAAGGATTTCTAGACTCTGTCAAATTGAAATAAAGCGGCGTTACATAATCTTTTCAGCGTCTGCAAGTAGGAATCAAATTTTTTGATTTTCTGGGATCATTCCTGTCATATTTCTATCAATTACTCTTAGCTCTTGGTTTGAGAACTGATAAAACACATTTTAAAATTTCTAGGCTCGTCCGCCATATACATTCCTTCTGCTCAAAGCTTGCATTTTGTAAAACACTGAAAAAGACCACGGCTACAGTTCAAAATGCTATAATTGGGGACCTACTCTCGCGCACATTTGGTGTTCCTCTCCATTGCTATCTTACTTTGCCTCTACTCTATATTGACCCGTGGATTGCATTGCGTTCTTGGTACAGATGAAACGTGTTTTCAAAAATCTGAGGGTTGTGACTCAGATATTTTCACAGTTTCTGTCAAGGATTTGATCGTTTTGTACACGCAGAGCTTCGTTTCGCTAATTGTATCCGTCGCTCAATTTCGTCGGTTTCGTTGGCGTCCTTTGATAAGTTACAACCCAGATCGGTACACGATGCTCGGATTTAAACATTTCCTGAAGCACTGACACACGATACGAGTTCAAACGGTCCTGCAATAATTGCCACCGGATGATGGGAAAACCGGGAAACAAATAACCACTGGAGGCCGCGGCTCGACGCATTTGCGCAACTATACCTGTGGTACTCATAGCTCAGTAGCTTGTTAGCGCCAGTTATGGAGTAGCTCGTTAGTAAGCCTTACACTCAATTGAGTGACCCATGCTACTAGAATAGAATATCGTTTCGGTTCTCTTTTCGCGAAACGAACGGTATGCTGTATGAAGAGGTCCATTATAACGGGCGACTTATATTCCCGTAGCCTTAACGGAAGAATAACTTCGATAAGCTGTTTCTAAGCTGCGGAGGATGAGACAGCTCCGGAGCTGAATGAAGTCCCTTCTCTGATTGAATAAAACGATTCCGGCAACACAACAATTCAAACTCAATCCCTTTAAAAGCGTTGAAAGTAGAATTTTAATAAGACCATATGTTTGTTGATGACGTCTTTGAAGCTTGTTGAAGGGAGGTGACCTTCCCAATAATATAGCAAACGCAGAAATTGGTACTTCTTCCTTAACTGAAAAAACCGGCATGGGGCCATATCTCAAATCGTCCAATCTTAATCCTATGGGAAAAATTTTCGAGCGGATCATTTACAATAGGATGTCATCGATATTAGAAAGAACTAAAAGTACGGGTTTAGATAAGCGCGTTTTCTAGTAAATGCAATTATAACGAGGTTAATCTCCGTTGCCAAAAGACTCATTCCAATAGTGACGTCAAGAACGTTTTCAATTTTGTTAGCTAAGGTTCATCTCACACTGCTTCAGGAATAATGGAGGTTCCTGGTTGCCTTACATCCATAATAAGGAGATGCCTTAAAAAACGTGGTTTTCAATACGACACTAGCGAAGAGCTTAATATATTGCCGTGGGTGTTCCACATAGGTCTGTTTTTGGTCCGCTGCTATGAAATATCTAGCATAATATTATCCTGGAACTCCTCATTCCTAAGGCTTGACGATTCATGTTCATACGTAGACTTTATGTTGATGATCTACTTGAAGCTGAGCTTACGAGAGCATCTGAAGTACGTAAGTGATAAGGTAGCGACTGTCATCATGGCTTTAGAAAAAATGTTACCAATGTAGTAAGGCCAAAACAAAGGAGGAGAATTTTACTATGGTTAGGGTGGTTATATCCATCTTATTGTATACCTTGCCAGTTTGGACAAATACGCTGTATTCCCCTGAGAATTCTTAAAAATAAACTCTTTTATCGAAGAGTATCATCGGCCGGCGTACCGAACAATCTCTCGTGAAGCTACCTACGTTACGCATGTAATAATTGACATTTTGGCAAGATAAAGAAGCCTTTAGAAAATCGGATAAAAGGTAGAAAGACAATTTATTAATTCGGTTTGTTGTTATCCTCGAGAGGCAGTCGGTAAAACTTATCGTATCAACATCGAGCCATGACAAACGTCGGTATCGAAACCGAACCGGTCGAGTGTTGCTCACCGGTGTCTTACCAGATAACAGAAGTGTCGCCAAACTCGTTCCTTTCCCGGATTCACTGTTACTTAAATAAAGAGTGTCCAACTTCAACTTCAAAACTCCAAATGTCGGCCATTTTTAACCTTCCTATACCCGCGCGTTGGTCTGTCAGACCGACAAAACACTTTTTTCAATTTTTTTAGCTTAAATGAAAAGGTAGCGGGTCGAGTTTTTTGCTAGCTGCCGGATTTGTTCCTGACTTTATTTTAGTGCATGTCTTGTGATTACACGAGACGGGCGTATTAGTGCATTTGGAAAGAATTGTCTGTGAGACCGACGCGGGTATAGGTGTGACTTTTTGTGTAAGTATAAAATTATTGTGTTAATTTTTTGTTTAGTGGTCTTTGAGTCATTTTTGATTCTACTTTAGTACACATCGTGTGTTTATGCGAGAGGAAAGAATATTTTTGTTTTCTAAAAGGAAAAAACTGTTTAAGTTAGGATTTTGTAGTTCCTAAGTGTAAAAGTTACAATGTTGAAGTTTTTTCGCAAAAAAACTGATTAAAATGGAAATAAAGTTATTGAATGACATTGATGTTTCATTATACACTTTAGTTTTATTATTTATTATCCTCTATTTATCTTTTGTAATGGAAAAAACACAATTTAAAAAGGATTGGAAATCATCGGTCTGTGAGACCGACGCGGGTATACGTGTAACAAAATTTGACGCGGGTATAGGAAGGTTAACAGAACACTCTTGTAACCGGACCTTGACATTTGCGAAAACGCGCCGGCAAAGCGCTGGAGTAATGCCTTCAATTTCACGCCGGATATTTTCTTGCAGGGCTTGAATAGTCCGGGGACTGTTGATATTGACCTTTGACCTTTGACCTTTTTTAAGGTATCCCCACAAAAAGAAATCGCAAGGAGTGGGGTCTGGCGATCTAGGCGGCCATTGGGATGTCTCCTTACTTGCTGATAAGTTTATTCGGAAAAAATTTCCTTTAACTTTTCCATCGACACCCTAGCCGTATGCGGAGTTGCATCATCCTGTTGAAATTGCGTTCGGTTGTTGTAACCCGAATACAGATGCAATTGTGGTAACAGAAACTCGTCTATCATACGGCAATACACCGCAGCAGTGACTGTCTCCCCTTGGTTAAAAAAAATAAGGGCCAATTACACCGCTGGCTGAAATGGCACACCAAACTGTCGTTTTTGGTGAATGCAGACGTTTTTGATGGCGTTCTTTGGGGTTTGTAGGGCTCCAGTATCGCATGTTTTGTTTGTTAACATACCCATCGATATGAAAATGTGCCTCATCAGTGAACAAAATGTTACCAAGCGTCTGTGGTGTCCGAAAACGTTCTAACACTGTTCGTGCAAAGGACTCTCGCAAAGGATAGTCACTTTCATTGAACCCTGAACAATTTGCTGTTTGTACGGGTGGAACTTTAATTTTTGTTTCAAAATAAGATGCAGATTCCTGTGGAGGCCGCAATCTTCCTTATCGATGTCCGTGGATTTCGAATAACTTCATTTCGAACTTGAGGCACATGTTCTGGTGTTGTTGCTGACGTTGATGGTCCAGGAGTAGGTCTATTGACTGTTGTCCTTTCTTGCCTGAATCTTTGCACCCACGACCAGATAAGTTGCGTGCTCGGCCCATAACTTAATCGTCGAATATCGAAGTGAGTACAAAAAGCGTGACGCGCCCGGACCAGTGCTTCGCCGCACTTTAAATATTGCTCGACCGCAAACGCGCGATGTGTCCCCGACCAGTGATTCATGGCGACTAACAAATCCGCAAATAGTGCGCTTTGAATAATACTCCTCCCCCGTACTTCGATTATTGCGACATAAAATTGAACTAGGGGGCTTCGCCCCCTGCTCGCTACGCTCGCCAGCCCCCGGGGCCGAGGCTAATTTCGGGCGTACCTATGACTTGTATTTAATCCCCCTCCTCATTCTTTTTGTTCCGTTTGAAAAAAGTTTTCGGCTTGGTTGAAATAAGTGGGCAAATAAAAATATTTACTCGGAAAATTTTATTGGGATTGCGGGAGCACACAGTACGCTTCCATTCGATTTGAGTTTTTTTGTTGCTTTGATAAAGACTCATTAATTCATCAAGAGAAACACGTTTGTGTGTAATTTTGTTGAAATTGGTGCACAAATAAAAAAGTTTTTCTTAAAAGAACCTAATTTGGGGGGTTAGGTTTGTATGGCAGCCCCATGACCCCATTGTCCGATTTTACTGATTCAAACATACAAACTGCCTGCAGCAAAAAGAAGCATTTGTGCAAAATTTCAGCTTCATAGCTTTTAATTTGGCAGAGTAAAACGCGTACCATCAGACAGACAGACAGACAGACGGAGAGACGGACATCGCCCAATCGATTCCCCAAGTCATGCTGATGATATATGTACACTTTTTATATGGTCGGAGATGCTTCCTTCAATGTGTTACAAACTTCATGACAAAGTCAATATACCCTTTCACTCTATGAGCGAAGGGTATAAAAATTGCCGCTGGACACCCTTTTTCAGTGAATAATTTCGGAATTGTTAAGAGCGATGGGAGGGGCCACTACGTTCATGATGAAGTTGTGCATTGATCGCTGTTGATTGCTTCCTACGGGTGTAGAGTGATCTGATTAAAGAAGTGTTGTACTAAGACGTGGGGAGTCGGAGTCAAAGCAACTGACAACTGTCCCATAAATCTTTCATCCTTCCTACTACATAATAACAGTCCCTTCCAGCACTGTACGATTTTTCCCACTATGTGCTGCGCCTTATGAACTGGGGCCTTATAGGTAATTTTTTATTTTTATTTTATTCATTTACCAAACAAGGCATTAACAAAAAATACTTAATACTAAATTGTAAATTGCAGTTTAGTGGGAAGGTTGTGGGAGATTGGGCTTCAAAGGTGGGATGGACTAGGATTATTGAAGGGCTTTAATCAAGTTTAGTTTAAAGACAGATTTAGTTATGTTAGGACAATAATGCATACTGAGTGAGTTGAAAGTGCGGCAGCATCTGTTAATTGGTTCATTGAAACCATAGACGGTAGAGTGATGGTATTCTTTAAGGAGAGTTGTATGCCTAGTGCGTCTCAGTTGGTCATTAAAAATGATTCTGCTACGGATAAA
Source organism: Microchrysa polita (assembly GCA_949715475.1). NCBI lineage: Eukaryota > Metazoa > Arthropoda > Insecta > Diptera > Stratiomyidae > Microchrysa > Microchrysa polita. Next base: position 32,055,015 of record OX454421.1, read on the forward strand.
ATCAACTTTGATTGTACCGTTAATAACATCAAAGGTGAAACAGGCACAAAGTAGAGTTCTTCTTGCAGAGAGAGTCATTAAGTTTACTAGACTTAGCCTGTAACTGTACGAGGGGAGATTTAGATAGTCGACTGGGTTATAAAGGTCCCTCAAAGCGAAAAGTGTAAATTGCTTTTGGATAGATTCGAATCTATCGCAGTGTAGACCGAAGACAGGGTTCCAGACTATGCATGCGTATTCTAAAAGAGGGCGGACAAGAGTGGTGTATAAGGTTTTAGTTACCCAAATATTTTTAAATTCCTTAGAACGTCTTTTAATAAAGCCAAACTGTTTGGTGGCCAAGGATAAAACCCTATCATACTGAAGATTAAAGCGTAATTTGTTGTCCAGGATAACGCCGAGGTCGGTTACATGATCAACCCTACACAATTCAACGTTATTGAGAAGGTACGGGGTGGTTAAAACATAATTTTTCCGAGAAAAGCTAATCACTTGGCATTTTTTAACGTTGAGATATAGATTATTACGACTACACCACTGTTCAAGGGATTCTAGTTTACATTGAAGGAATGCAGAGTCATACAGGGAGAGGATGCAATGGTATAACTTTAAGTCGTCAGCGTAGAAAAGATGAGGAATATCCTGTAAAATATGTGATAGGTCGGATATAAAGATGTTAAAAAGAAGTGGACCTAGATGACTTCCCTGAGGCACCCCTGAGGTCGCAAAGACGCTTTTTGAGACAAAGCCCTTGTATTTGACAAATTGTATACGTTCATGGAGATAGGATCGGATCCAATTAAGCAACGAACCCGTTACACCAAAGCGGTGAAGTTTATCAATTAAAATTAAATGATCAACCCTATCGAAAGCTTTGCTGAAGTCTGTATAGACAGCATCTACTTGGACACCTTTTTCCATTTTGCAGAGGACGTCAGAAACTAGTATCATGAGGTTAGTTGTAGTCGATCTGCCTATTCGAAAACCATGTTGTTGTTCATTGAGAAGAGGATCGATAATGGGAGTGAGCTTATCACAAACTATTTTCTCGAAAAGTTTGGGGATAGTTGACAAGATAGCTATGCCCCGGTAGTTTTCAACCAATCGCTTATCACCGCTTTTGTGGATAGGTTTCAGATGTGAAAGTTTCCAGGAAGATGGGAAAATACCACAACGAAGTGATTTGTTAAAAATTATGTGTAGAGGAGTAATTAGTTGGTCTACACAACGCGTTACAAAAGAGGGAGGAATTGAGTCAGGACCGGGACCTTTATTAATGCTTAGCTGTTGAATAGCAATAAATATCTCATCCTGAGTGATAACCATACTGTCAATAATAGATACTGGGATGGGATCCGCAAATAGGGTTGGATTGGAAGGTGTAGAAGGTGCGCAGAAACTGTCTTGAAAGTGGTCAGCAAAGAGGTTACATATATCTAGGGGGCACGAAGAGGTAATATTACCTCTGTGCATCGAAGCGGGATAACCTGTGTTCTTACGTTTGGTGTTTACAAACTCGTAGAACTTTTTCGGATCATTAATAATCTTTTCACCCATCAAATTAACATAATGGTTATATGCTTCATGGGACTTATTGCGGAAATCATTCGCAAGTTCTTCGTACTTTTGCTTGAGCGAGTCATTAATAAAGGGATCATTTTTAATAGCTTTGTAGAGCTTATTCCTTTGGTTTCGTAACTGCCTAAGATCACTATCAAGCCAGGGTTCAGTGAGCTTGTTACGCTTTTTAATTTTGGGGACAAAATTATCAATGGCATGGAGGATTATATTATGGAAGGTGGTCACAATGTCGTCAAGAAACGATGAAGACAGATGGATTGCCCAGTCCACAGAAAGCAGATAGTTCTTAATGCCTTCATAGTCGCAACGACGCAATTAGACTAGTTTCAACCTTCACTCACCACTCATTTCGCTCGTAGTTCGTCTGTAAATCTGAGGTGGCCCAAGTCACTTTTGAAATTGGACAAGGCGAGGTGCGAGCGATGAACTGAAATATGAGGCCATTGATGAAGCAGCTGGAATGGTTTCTACAACACGGGTTGACAGTTCGCATCTCACCCAGCTATAAAGTATCAGTGATTGATGAAACACCGTACAGCTGCATGAGGTTTTTGCTGAAGCAATTAGAACAGTTTCTACTAACACTACAAATATCGCTGTATAACGGAATACACGTCTGCGGGTTAAACTTCTGCATCATCCAGGGTTTTTTTTTTTCCAAACCCCTCGCGAAAACGTTTGTCCGTACGCCACTGGTAAAGCAGGTTCGGATGTATCACCTCCAGTAGTTCTCAACAAGCCTTAGCTTCAGCTGTGGTTGCACTTTCTTATAAAATGGAGCCAGCGTATAGTAATGATGCCTGGACATTATTTCTGGTAAGTTAATATCTGAGCGGAACTGCTGGCACACCAGCTGGCAGTGTGTTATTGTTTTGTGACTTTTACAGGGCGGCACGCAGCCAAATGTCGCTAAAAAAAACCTCTGAATTGTTTTACTTCTAAGCAGGCGTAGGTTTTTTACAGCTTGACAAAGCGAGTGCAAATTTGTTTCAAAATTTGCACAGCCGAAGCGCCAAAATTAGTCATCTTAGTTTAATGTGATCCCTTCTTTTTACTGTAAGCACAACAGAACAATTTGATGCACATTTCACTTTTAGAAAAGGTGTGGTCCAGAAGCCGATCCTATAAATAAAAATTATAATTTAAAATTTATTTTTTAGTTTATTAATTGTACAGTGTGGACCGACACTTTGAATGACTATGTCGTCCTGGATACTAAATGAAATCTCAGGTGTTAGGTGCTTACGTATCTACAGATATCCCTAAAATTCTCAACACATGTATCACCTATGAATGAATACACATTTCCTGGAAAATAAAAGAAAAAATCATTCACACGACTCACAATTAAAATCCGCCCGCAATCTGGTGCTCAACGTCACACAAGGCGTTCAAGGCTGCTGTATCATACCTCTGCAACAGAAAGAAACCCCATAAAAACTTCATCGACCCCAACTGAAATTGTTCACTAAAGCAAAAGGGATATAAAAGGACGAATCTCCCACTCATCATCAGCTTAGATTGCTATCTTCTATCTTAAAGAGACGAACGAATGAGAAGCATAAAAAATGGCAGGAAAAAATACCTAAGAACGGGAAAAATAGGTCAAACATTCGGTCTCCGGCATTATTCTTTATATACGCAACAAAAACATCAACTCTCTATAATGCAGGGTGCTACCACGACAGCATGTTTCGTGTTTCCGTCGTTCCAAAAACTCGATCCGTTGAACATGGAATCCAAGGCGATAGTCAGAGTCATTAGAAGGCGATATGAACACGAGAGCAAATTGAATTCCCTAAAGAAGAAAGGAACTTCAGAATACGGAATGTGGCATGCATTCGGGTTGATTTCATATTTTCTTTTCATTCTTTTTTTTTTGCTTCTTGCCCGTATAGCCTCATCCTAGGGGATTCTGTGCTGTAGGATCAAGTGGGTGGGGCGTGCAACGGGAGTGTAAATGCAAAAAGCATAATATATCCGTACCCTCCCGTCAGAGATACAGTATGGCAATTCGTTTTATTTTTTTATTTTTTGAAAAAGAAATTCACCACAAAAGCTCGACTATCCTTGCTTACCCCAGGTGGTGCAAATTGCATGCAATTCAGCGCTTTGATTATGGTAAAGCGGCTGGGGAACGTATCCTAACGCATACTCGGCATTTATCGTTGTCCAAACGAGTCACCGAAAATATACACACAACAGTCGATAAAGTCCGATGGTGCGAAGCTTACACACGAAAGGTATCCCAATCTACACACAGATCAGAGGTCTTTTTGCCGCTCTCTTTTGTTTTTGCCGATGAAGCGAGTCGGCTTCAGCTCCCACATGCCGAACGGCGTACAAATGCGATGATACACGAAACGGGTCGGTCGGTCATCATCTGCTACAATAACAAATTTCATACTATAGCAACATACCGATGAACAGTCTGTGAGACTAGGATACGTGCCGTTACGCGCGCACCATGGTTCAGTCCAACACATTGAAATGCCGTTTCAGAGCAGGACATTCATGCTTGTGTATATTCTCGCTATTTGAACAGAGACGTTGAAATTCGAATGTGCATGTAAGGACTCTACGGTCTTCGTGTCGTCGTCATCGTCGTCGTCGCGTGGATGCCTCTTTTCGGTACTACAACAATCTCACGTGCTGGAGGCACTCTGTGAAAACAATTTCCCTAAAAATAAAATTTTCTATCGAAAGCTTTAGTTAGAACAGTGTCGCCTTACGGTTTAGTACGTTTTAGTTAGGATCCTGTATTGTGTGCTTTTGTCACATTTTTGGCCTCCCGTATATAGTTCCTCTCGTTAACTCGTTATCATTTTCCAAACGCAGCGAATAAGCACTTAAAGCGGAAAAATCAAAGTCGAAAAATTTTTTGTTTAACAAATCATTTAAATAGGAAAATTGAAATATTTTCGAACATTTTCGAGAGTACGGTGTTTTGTCCTTTTGCGCCGGGAAGAAACTCTGTATAGAGGAAATCGCATACCAATATATGAACATAGTTTTATTGAATTGACCTTTGACTCGAACTGCACTTTATATAGTCGAGATTGCCTTAAGGTTACACTTATGAATGGGAAAACTGCTAAATTCGTTTTCAGACTTTTAACCGTCCTCGTTTCCGGCACAGACAACGACCGAATCGTGGCGCATCTAGGGCGCAATCGTTGCTGGCCGGCTTCTTGAAATAATATCCTTTTGAAAAGGATCTGCGGTATAGTTGATATAGTACGTAGCCGCGTGTTGTCCGGTTAGGGAGTGTTCACGTAAGCAATACGAAGCAATTATCGCCGATTTCGTAACGAGTTAATTCGCCGGATTCGGTTCCTTATTTGCGAAAGTGTTGTGATCATTTTTCCATAAGCAGGAGAGATTCGTGTCGGTATCGCGTGACTTTTAGTGCGAATAGATTCGATTTTTCTCTGCATTCAGATCGTGTCGTAGCTAAATCTGAAACGCGACGCGGTGCGAACGAAAATATTTCGATCTCTCGATCGCTGTTTGAATCATACAACAATTATTTACAAACAAAATCCACACATTATGTTGACAATGTCAACATTGATGATGCCCGCTCCAACGATGGCTATAGGGGCACCGCCAATCACGGTGGGGCCTCACAAGCCGCACGAAACGAAACTGTTGGCCATACATCCGGCCCATTCGCAGGCCCAACAACAGCAACAACAACATCAACAGCAACTCCAACAACAACAGCAGCAGCAACAACAACAATCACAACCGCAACAACATCAACTTATCAATCACAATAGCAACAATAGCGGACAACAAATGCAGCAACAATTGTCGGCGGGCGTAACTACGAAACCAGGTATGACCTCATCCCGAATAGTTCACTGTTCACTCACTTCTTCTAGTCGTTGTTGTTGTTGTGTTGTAACAAGGTGCATTTTGGCAAGGACCTCTTTTTCTCAGCTCATAGTATACGCGTCATTATGTACCCTACACAGTGCTTAAGCAGCTAAGAGTTGCAACTTTTCAAAACTTTTCTCGTAATAATGGCTTTCTAGGACTTTTAAGTACTTAAAATGTTGAGTAAAGACGTTCTGTTGTTTAAAATAAACTTTGCAAAGATATTCGCGCGACAACACTCGTTTGCCATTCAGGCCAGGCCATTTGAAAAGATTCTCAAGTATAGGAGTCGAAACAACAATTTTCGTCCAACGAGCGAGCGACTCGTGGTGCGGCTCTTGACTTTTATTCTTCAGCATAGTCTTCATCACCCAGTTCCAGACTTTAATTCCGCCTCCTAGTTTTTCATCTGGAATAGGACACTTGCTAATTAATTATGCCCAACTACAACAACACGAAACGATGAACATTTCAGAGGACCGCACAATAAAAGATATGCCACCCTGCGAAGGACATTAATTGTGTGAGAAGGTTTTTTTTTGTCGCTTCCAAATGGGAGTTTTGTGGGTTTTGTGAAATTTTCTGGTTTATGATGAAAGTGAGGTGTGCTATGTACTTCGAGCGTAGTTTTAGTATTTTAAAATAGACAGAGTATCATAAAAGGGACGAAACCTTCGTACTCTATAATAATAAAAGTTAACAAAGTTTCTTTCCATTGGCGTGAGCATAGTTTCATCTGCATTCATTAGCTATTTGGGATCGTGCAAGCTAGAAGGCATGTTCCGAAAGAATTTGATTTTTCTCATTAAACGGATAATAGTCGAAAATTTCATGTGGCTTTTGTAGTTATCAAATTAATTTTCGAATTTTCGACGCTTAAGTGCGTGTCACTGATTTTTGTGGTTGCAATGTCAGAAGGTGACACAATAGGTAAACCGCATTTGTTTGGATTGTGATATTCTGTTGGTTACGGAAATAAGTCCTTATGAAAAAAAACTTTGCCTCCAAAAAATACTGTAAATATTTACCAAACAACGTATGCATTAGATGTACATACAGGGTGGTTAAAAAGTACCTATAATGCCCATAACAAAAGCTAATAAGTTTTTTGTTTGTGAGTTTTTTTTAATTCAGACATTAAACTTGGCAGTTTTTTATATGAACTAAGCTGATCAGACGTACAATATTTTGTTTTACAGTACAGCATTTCACCTGTCGTACAGCATTGCTTAATATACAGCAAGCATTCCTAATGCCACGCAAGGAAACCTAGAAATTAGGAAAGGAAAAATGAGAAAAATGAAATTTGTGTACAAAATAAAACTTTTGCGTAAAAATTTGTCCCATGTTCGCACAAAAATGTTGGTTAATTTTTTTTCAACAGAAACCTCCCCAGACTTTCATTCTTTTTTTTTTATTGAAGGTCACAGCTGCTCTTACTTGTAATTAGGAAACCTTGTGTACGTCAAGAAAGAAGCATTTTGTTAAGCCAAATTATTGAGCAAATTTATTCTAGTGTTAAACTGGATACAAGCATTGTATCCTTCGAAGTTTTGCCAAAACTTAGCCAGTCACCATCGTAGCAGTTTGCATCTTAAATCAATTGGTTCTTTACAAGATAGAGTCCTGTGTGTCACCGTTTAGTTCACCTGAAGCCATTAGAAAGATATTAGTCCAACTTCGGCCCGGATTTTGTTTGTTCCAAAAACTCCTATTTTGCTCATGTAACATGGTATATTCACGAACTCCATGCTTTTTTCTTTCAAAACCCGCTGCACACCTTGACCTTACTCGCATTTTTTCTTCAGAACCCCTGAAGCAATAAAGACAAAATCCTTTGACAGACCCACATTATTATAATAGATATACGACGGTTTACTCCTTGTTACTGTACCAGCAATAAGAACAAGTTGTAAATGGCCAACTAAAATTTAAGCCAAAATTATATAATCCACACTAACGGTATTCTATGTACGACGATTACGAAATTTTTACCAGGTCCTGAAAGTCCGCAAGAATCAGAAACATGGTAAAGTGTAATAGCTTCATCTCGTCTATAGAAATCTTCTTCATCAGTTTCTATTTTATAAAGCCACCCATGGAAAAAGTGATTCAAAATTGAGTTTGAGTCATAAAAAAAAAAACATGGAACGCGCTGATTGCAAATATGACATTACATTCACGTTGGACGGAGCTAAGCTACAAAAAATGCATTACGGGTAATTGTAACTGTACCTAGAAAACCCATTGTATAGCACCTTTGCTAAAAAAAATCACGCTCTGTGGCTCACTTGGTTGAGCCGCACTCTACGATGCTAGTAGTCTAGAGGTCCGGAAATCCGATCTCGGCGTGGTCCAGGAAATATATAGTGCTTGCATCATTATATACACTCCTCTATATGCAATGCTACGTTGACTCGAAGTGGCCTATGAACGGCTGAGTGAACGCACCATGCCCCACAAGGGGTTACGGTACACAGAGAAAGATTGGTAAAAAAATATCACCAACACCTAGCCTGCAACAGCAGTCTTTAATGTCCAGTTATATATGTAGATGAGCTTAGCCCTCTCCAAGACAAGGTTCTGGCTTCGCCACTGCACTACATAAAAAACTTATCGGTGATGCCTGTGAACAGTCTTGTCTGTTAAAGTGACCAGGGGTTACGATCTATTTTAAGCGAGATAATCACATTTTTATGTTTGGCAATCGTTCATTTTTGGGAACTCGGAAACTCAATCATTCTGAAATTTGGCAAGCATAGGGGGCTACTTGACGCTAATATTTTCTTTAAATTTCCTGGTCTTACCTATCCACGTTCGGAAGTGATAGCTTTCCAAATCGCACTTTTTTGTTTTCTAGTCGAAAATTCTTGATAACTCGGGAGTTCGTCAGCGGAAAATTTGGAAATTTGGCAGACTTCTATAGAGCACCACACTGCCCATATTTGGAAAACATATCATGGCTCTAACCGAAAGATGCTATTTTAATTTATCATTATCACAAAACGATGGAAAAATCAGTGCCGTACACAGCAAAAAAATCGGAGTGATTTTCACTCCGAATCGGTGTCGAATAGTGTCCATCCGAATCGGATAATATTGGCATAAAACTCGAAGCAAGGTATTACTAAAGGCTCCGAACGAATGTAATAATTTTATCATTTTGGTGTAATAATTTGAACTCAAAAGAATATTTTCATTAACACCGAAAGGAGTGATTCTCGATATTTTTGGAATAAAAAAAAACACAATTTTCACAAGGAAGGAACATGTAACATAAATGAGATTTGTAAAACCGCTCTATAGGTGATGATTTACCTCTTTACACCGTAAAATGCACACAGCAAAAAATCCGGTGTGAATTTAACCCCGAAAATTGTCGAATAGGGTCCCTCCGTTTGGATAAAATATTGTTTTATCCAAATGGATGAACACAAAAGTGTACTTCCAATTACACCAAAAGGAGTAATACTCGATATTTTTGGGATAAAAATAAAACACAAGTTTCACTGAACATTTAACTCATAAATGAATTTTGTATAACTAGCATTTGCCTCTGCGACGTTTCATTTACCTCTTTACGCTCTAAAAATGCATAATAAATTACCTGCCTACAGTGGGATTCGATCCAGCGTCCCTATGATTTGAAGACTAACGCCCTACCTACTACACCACACAGACTATACGGGATGACGTTCGTAATTTGCACCATATATTACGTGCGGAATTAACTCCATATTAAGTAAATTTTAACACCATATAAACAAAAACTGATATAATTTCGAATTAAAGTTATTATTTATCCAAATGAATTTTATTTTGAGTGTTTTATCCTAATGGATAAAAGGAAAATGTTATACTCGGGACGGAGTGAAATAAATGTATTTAACTCCATAGGTATAAAAAAATTAAACCTTTTTGGATAAATGTTGGTTCACACCGCCTGATTTTTTGCTGTGCATAATGAATTTCCCTACCTACAGTGGGATTCGATCCCGGGACCCTATGATTTGTAGACGAACGCCTTACCTACTAAGCCAACTAGACTATCTGATGGAGTTTGTAATTTATACAACATATGATGTCGCTCTACCACCAAATTCACTCCGATCACTGGATACACAATACCTAAATCGGATGAAATTAGCCCCAGCACAATAACTTGATTGAACATGTTGCGAAATTGATCCGATAGGTGTCATAGTCAATACCAAATGGGATATTCCTTGCAATTTGTCCGAAAAAAGGTTTTAATTTAAGAGTTTCGTCCGATTCGGATTCTCTTCTAATAAAATCCCTGATGGCGGTGTTATTTTGAGCATGTTTACTCCGAAATAATTTTGCTTTTTATCCTATCGGATTTTCTTGCTCGAATACCCGGCATTTTTTTTGCTGTGTACTCTATCCGATTCCCCTATATAAGTGGTTCCCAACTCAGAAACATCTGCGGACCACTTAGCCTCAAAATGGATCTCAGCGGACCAGCATTCAATCATGATAAAACAAATTAATGTCTCCATTTTTTGTCGAGGTCTGGCATGGATATGACAAAACCAAAAACGGCAATGTCTTGTACACTAATTTGAAAGTCAAAACCTAAGAGGACTCGTTTCCAAATTTTTTTCTCGAACAAAATTGTACCTGCATTGTTCAGCCGAACAACTGCTGCAAATCACTAAATGAAAGGACTAAAATCGAACAGAATAACGAACTTCGAGTCAACGTTGCTAAAACGAAAAAACGTTCTCCCCGCTCCGGACAGATGGTGCTGTCCGGAGCACAATCCGTTTTTCCATTATACGCGCACTTTTCGGGACACACTTGTCTGGGCTTGCTAGGCAAGAAAAAGCCTTTCGGTTTAACGGTTAAAACTCGTCTATAAGGGTCGTTAATTTTTTTCATTATCCAAAACACACAAATCTGTTCCGTTCTTCACTCCGCAAGACCCTTCCATTAACAGAAAATGCCTAGTCTTTTCCTCCATGATCGACAGCACCTGACTCACTTCATAAACGCTAGTCAGCAACAATGGCCACCTCCCGCCATTCACAATAGCTTCCCATAATGAGATTTTAGTAGCTTAGTGAGTAGAGACACTCTTCCGTTGAATTGCCGGAGGTCCTACTGTGACCATAATATTTTTGTGTTGTCTTTCGAAAAATGCCTGCCAATTTTTTAATCCGGGCGGGGCTGTTATGAAAATCAATATAGTATAGTGACTTTAGCTCTAGACCCAAACATCCAAAAAAAGAGCTTACTTTTGATGCCAAATTGTTCTGTGGCCTGACCGCATTACGCAGTAAAAAGTTAGACTTTTTTGCTCGTCACATTTGGAGGGGAGGGGGTGGCAAAGGGGTGAAATTATGATTTTTCGCCAATATCTTGTTAACTGTAATATTTACAGCAAAATGTTCTGAGGACGATTTAAACTACACAAAATTTCCTTGATAATGATATATTATATCATATACCTTCTCTTGGCAGATTATATACTAGACCTAAAAACATTCGGCGTAATTTCGATTTTTTGACAGTTGCATTTCGCGCTCTAGCTCCTGAAGTAATTTAATTGGAGCCATAGTAATTGGGATAACTATTTCCAACAATATATAGCTGTCCCACACGGAGACTCAGGCTGCCCCGACAAAGTATTCTCCTATATCTCCTATTAACATTTACAAAAAAGACATGCCTGTAACTTATCGCCGAATCACAGCAGGCGGGAAAAATTTTGGTAAACGTTAAGGCTAAGTCCCATTAGACCCTCCACCAAATATTACTTCGATCGGATTAAAACAAAGGGTACCTCCCATACAAATTATTCAAATTCAATGCCACTAGTTTATTAAGAAATAAGTGAACAAGTCAACCAAAATTAAAGTTTTGCTTGTAGGCATTTTTCGGGTCATTTTGTATGGAAGGTACCCTTTGTTTTAATCAGATCGAAGTAATATTTGTTGGAGGGTCTAATGGGACTTAGCCTTAACGTTTACCAAAATTTTTCCCGCCTGCTGTGATTCGGCGATAAGTTACAGGCGATCCGGATTGGGCATTGCATCTTGCACCGGTTGCGATTCCTACAAACCTGGTAAAAATCGAAGCTTCACAGAGAATGAGAGGGTTACCTATCCCAATGCGGACTCCACCAGAATACTTGGCGATTATTTTCGACGGCTAAATTGGTGGGGCGATCCATAATAATGCTAATAATAACTTTTGCTTCTAAATTTTAGGCTATTATTTTTAAAAATAAGACGATTTCTGTGTATGGAAGACACTTTTCTTTGACCAAATAAGTACACGTTAAGTCCTAGCGTTGCGTTTTCGCAACGTGCTCCACAGCCCAAAATACAAAAAATTATAAATACATTTCTTCGAAATTTGCATACTCTTCCTATGCCAAACTACTGTGTGAATTTTCGTAATACTAGCACAACTCCTTCTTACCCCCGGACAATATGGGTTAAGTAGGCATAGGTGTAAAATCACGACAATTTTTATACGGAATGTCAAATTATGTCGTTTTATTTCAAACGATATACTAAAACTCTCTAATATGTGTAAGCGAAATCGATGTGTAAATAGAAAAACTTTAAAGATACAAAAATATTACAACGTCAGGTCTATGCGCCATAATTTTTTTTTTGTCCTTCTTTCTATCCCAACAAAACCAAATGAAAATGTTCAAACCATTAAAGCTTTTTGTACCTACTGTTTTTTTTTTCAACATAAATTTACTAGCGATGATAGTCTAAAAAATTGTTCACGTAAATTTGATTTTTTTTAACATGTCATCAAATTCACTGTTCACTATTTCTGAAACTATTATTGAGCCATGATTCAAGTATTGCGAATCGTTAAAGTGCATTTTATTATATGTATACTATTCACAAGACATTAGAGAGTTTTAGCATGTCATGGAAAATAATACGGCAGTACGAATAGGCTTTGACATTCTCTGTGAAAAATTCGCTTTCCTCCGCACGCAAAACAGTAAACCACAATGTTCAATGTCACATCGTTGTATTTTATTGGAAAACTTTTCGGTAATTTTTATTACTAGCCATCATTACATTTTAGGGTTGCCTTGAAGGCTTTAAAACGGTTCAAAGTACTTTGCCGATACATGGACCGCAAAGTCATTTATCCCTCCCGAAAGTCTTAATTTAAAATTGATTTAAAGTCAGTCACTAGGGTGAAACTATTCCTTGGTGACTGTTCTTGTCCTATTTCTGAGAAACACTACACTTAACCCAGTGGCGTAACGTTTCCCAATTTCCTTGTGTTCAAGATCGAAATGGGGGCCCCTCACGCTCGATTTTTTTTTTTCACCAGAAAAAATTGATAGAACATAACCCACATTTAAAGCAGTCTACATTATAAGCAAACGCAACGAACATCAGTTTCTAAAAAAAACAGTTTTTATTTTTTGAGACAAATTGAATTTAGAATAATTAAAAAGGATCATCTATTTATCACAAAATCCAAGAGTCGCGGCGAAAGACAACCTGGAGGAGTGCCCTTCTACCTCGTAAGAGTCGTTGATCCTAGACTAAAACTGATTACTATAGATCTTTGGTTCACATCCATAACCAAGGAAAACTAAATTGACTGAAATAAAATTCATGGTAGAGATGCTCCAAAGGCAAATAAATTTGACTCATTTGTTTGCCGACAGACATCTGTTTCTTGATTTCTTGAGTCCCAGTTAAAAAAAAAAGGAAAGGTTTTCTCACTTAAACCTTTTTGAATGTTCTTAGTAACTGTGCTTAGCCATTCCGATCAATAGGTCATCCTATATCCTTTCTTCAACATTGTGAACATATTTTCCTTAGGTGAGCATTCAATTCGATATGGAGAGTATTTAACTCTCCAATAACTGGATTATGTGCAGCGCCTGCTCTAGCACGTACGCTACCACGGGAAAACGACAAATTGCCGCACCTAAAATGTTTTTTTTTAAATGTTCATGGGATGTGTCGATTTCATTTTACCAGGAAGGATGCTTTTCTGACACTTTTGAGTGATTTGAATCCCACCTAGAAATAAGTTTCCATACGAAAACAGAACACTCAACCTTTATGCTCATCGAGTGCTGAATGCAGCCTTTTTATACCCTTCGCTCATAGAGTGAAAGGGTATATTAACTTTGTCATGAAGTTTGTAACGCATTGAAGGAAGCATCTCCGACCATATAAAAAGTATACATATATGATCAGTATGACTTGGGGAGTGGATTGGGCGATGTCCGTCTGTCCGTCTGTCTGTCTGTTGCGACGCGTTTTACTCGGCCAATTTAAAAGCTATGAAACTGAAATTTTGCACAAATGTTTCTTTTTGCTGCAGGCAGTTTGTATGTTTGAATCGGTAAAATCGTACAATGGGGTCATGGGGCTGCCATACAAACCCAACTCACCAAATTATGTTCTTCTAAGAAAAACTTTTTTATTTGTGTACCAATTCCAACCAAATTTCACACAAATGTGCATACCCAAAATTTAATATTTTGCTACTATCCTAGATTCTATAGCTCACTTACGCATTTTTCTGGCATATTAGTAAAAATACATGTCTTTTGAAAGAACAGTTACCCAAAATCTATCACACAAAATTTTGTTATGATTTTGGATTTGGGGGCCCTTTTGGGTTGGGGCCCGTGTTCCACTGCACACATGGAACACCGTACGTTACGCCACTGACTTAACCTCTATCTTTAGTGATCAGACCTGGGTCATAATAAAAACATCAGCTTAATTAGCAAAAAATTTTTTTTAAGAAGAAGAAGCACCTTTGGAATAGTAGAAAACATCTTGCTATTATCCATGTGTAACGTGAGTAGGAAAATAAACAGTCTGTATTAGTACACGATACGAGATAGTCGTTGATTTTTATACCCTTCGCTCATAGAGTGAAAGGGTATATTAACTTTGTCATGAAGTTTGTAACGCATTGAAGGAAGCCTCTCCGACCAAATAAAAAGTATACATATATGATCAGCATGACTTGGGGAGTCCATCTGTCCGTCTGTCTGTCTGTCTGCCTGTCTGTCCGTCTGTCTGTCTGTTGCGACGCGTTTTACTCGGCCAATTTAAAAGCTATGAAACTGAAATTTTGCACAAATGCTTCTTTTTGTTGCAGGCAGTTTGTATGTTTGAATCGGTAAAATCGGACAATGGGGTCATGGGGCTGCCATACACACCTAACTCCCCAAATTAGGTTCTTCTAAGAAAAACTTTTTTATTTGTTTATCACTTTTAACTAAATTCCACAGAAATGTGTTTCTATTGATTACACAAAACATATATAAGAATCGATCAAATCGAACCAAGGGGTCATGGGGCTGCCATACAAACCTAAACCCCCAAATTAGGTTCTTCTAAGAAAAACTTTTTGATTTGTGTACCAAATTCAACCAAATTTCACACAAATGTATTTCTATTGATGACACAAAACATATGTAGGATTCGATTAAATCGAACCAAGGGGTCATGGGGCTGCCATACAAACACAACCCCCCAAATTAAGTTCTTCTAAGAATAATTTTTTTATTTGTGCACCAAAATTAACCAAATTTCACACAAATGTATTTCTATTGATGACACAAAACATATGTATGATTGGATCAAATCGGACAATGGGGTCATGGGCCTGCCATGCAAACCCAACCCCCCATTTTGATTCTTCTAAGAAACATTTTTTACACCAATTTTACAATTAACACTAGAAAGGCCGGCAGTTGCATCATACCTACAAAGGCCGGTGCCGTCAATTTGACGGCTAGCCGTTTGTCGGCTTGCGAAAGTGTAAAAAAGGAAAATGAAATATTAAATCTGAGTTGAAATTGATTATATTTTTATATATATATATTTTTAAGTTATTCCGATTTACATTGATTACAAATTATATTTTTTGTAACATTTAGATTACATTTTCCGCAAACAGGTCTTTTACAATATGTGCAAACCACACGTACGATTCTTCTTGCAATTAGTCTGTAATCAGCATTGTTTTTTCTGTGATTCTTTTCAGCAGGTGTTATGAAAATGTCTATTTTTTGTCTGGTGGACGATCCTCCCCTCTTCCGTAGGTATTCTTTGAAAATTTCGCATATTCTTCACGTAGTTCAATTACTTTGCCGTCAAAATGACGGCTTGGCCCTTATAGGTAGAACAGGTCATATCTCCAATATAATAATATTATTTCAAAATTTGAATTCATATATACACTAAGGTGCTCATTTTAGGAAAAGTCAATGAATATCACAACTCAAGAGTAGATAGATTCGTAAATATGCGCTATCAAAGTCCCAAAACCGTCAAATTGACGGCTTCGGCCGTTCTAGTGTTAATGTGTCTGTATCAAAGCAACTCAAAAGGTCAAAACAAATGGAATCGTACTATGAAGCCCTGCTCCCGCATCCCCCAATAAGATTTTCTGAGTAAATGTTTTTATTTGCCCACAACCAAACCACAGACACATATTGTTTTGCCAACGCAACGGATCTTTTGTGAAGACAGAAGGAAAAGAATGGGGGGAGCGGGTTGAATACAAGTCGTAAGTACGCCCGAGAAAAAAACTTTTAGCCCGAGAGGAGCGAAGGGTATCCAAATTTCGGCCGCGCCCGAAATTAGCCTCGGTCTCGTTTTATGTTCGCGTTCAATTTATGTGCTACACGCTTTGACAGTACGTTTACGTTACACTCAGCTCCCGTGTCAAGTTTAAATCACAGCACCCTGTTACCAATGTTTACTCGGCCGACCACTTTTGGCTCAACATATTTACTTTCATTCTATTGGACTTTTTTAATTCAATCGAACTCACTTCAAATTGTTTTGGATCGTCGCGTCGTCTCCGCTATCAGTATCTGATTTGAATTCTGATTCAACGTAATATACTTTTTTCGATCCCGATTTCCGCCTATTCTCACTTGCAGATTTCTTCCCTCTGTTCGAGTTGGCTTTCTTGACTCTGGATCTGCAGGCGACTTTGAAATGCCCCCTTACACCACACGCGTTGCAAACCTTGTTGAAAGCAGGACAACTACGTCGACCATGTTTCGTGTTACACCGATAGCAATCGAATGCGTCACTCTTCCTAACGGCATTTATTGTTGCACTCCCACTCGCTGTTGCTGGTTTGCCTTGTAATTCGTGAATCTGCTTCTAGGCCAGTCAATAAACCGAAAAATAAGGCATTAGGTCGCAAAAAATTGCTCGGCTCTGGTTTTTTGGGATATTGTTAGGATAGATACCAGAAGTGTACCACTAAGTTTGCAACTTCGAAAAACCTGTGCGAACCCCATGACCCTCAAAAAACCTCAAAATTTTCGGACTTTTTTCATATTTTTGTTTTTAATTTCTACAAGGTGCTTCCTACAAGTAAGTTGTCCACTGCACTGTTAAAGCTAAGAAAATCTTCTTTAATTTGAGTGTAACCCCAGCTTTGTAGGCGCAAAGGATCCCAAGATACAGCACTTTAAACATTGTTTTTTGAAAAAAAGTTCGAAATTGTAATTTCAGTCATGTTCCGAGCTGAATATCGGCTTAAATGCGCATTTTATGGAGAAAAAGTCATGTGACATGAAGTTATAAAGCAGTTCCTTAGCTGTATATATGTCGGAACGAATGGAATCAGACCATGGGGTCATAGGGCTGCCCCTGAAAATTAGGTTCTTCTAAGAAAAACTTTTTTCTTTATGTACCAATATTAACCAAACTTCACCCAAGTATGTTGCTGGTTAAGCCTAAAAAAATATCTAGGAACGGATGAAATCGGAACACTACGTTATAGGGCTGTCATACAAACCAACCTCTGGAAATTAGGTTCTTCTGAGAAAAACTTTTTTCTTTATGGACCAATCTTAACCACCCTTTCCCCAAATGTGTTTTTCGTAAAGCTTCAAAACATATCTAGAAACGGTTGAAATCGGAACACTAGGTCATAGGGCTGTCATACAAACCAACCCCTGATAATCAGGTTCTTCTAAGAAAAACTTTTTTCTTTAAGAACCAATCTTAACCAAACCTCATCCAAATGTGTTCCTAGTAAAGCCTCAAAACATATCTAGGAATAGATGGAATCGGAACATTACGTCATAGGGCTGTCATACAAACCTCCTAAAATACAATTTCGGACTTTTCTACAAAAAAGCACATTTTTTAAAGTGCTGTATCTTGGGATCCTTTGCACCTACAAAGCTGGAGTTACACTCAAATTAAAGAAGATTTTCTTAGCTTTAAAAGTGCAGTGGACGACTTACTTGTAGGAAGCACCTTTTAGAAATTACAAACAAAAATATGAAAAAAGTCCGAAAATTTTGAGGTTCTTTGAGGGTCACGGGGTTAGCACAGGTTTTTCGAAGTTGCAAACTTAGTGGTACACTTCTGGTATCTATCCTAACAATATCCCAAAAAAACAGACCCGAGCAATTTTTTGCGACCTAAAATCGGTAATTGACTGGCCTATTCGTGATCCTTTCAGCTGCCTTACAAATTTGATTGGTTTTTGTCAAGGTTAGAATTTCTTCCGTCCACAGCTTTTCTCGCGTTGCATCTGCGTAAATTCCCACTATTATCTGGTCCATTAGAAACTAATTCTCGTTATTTCCATACACCCAGAAAAAAAAACGTGTATTAAAACCAATGAAGTTTTTACTTTACTTCTAGTAAACATAAAATTTCTTTAAACGTATGAAGTTTGAATATAAACAATTAAAAAAATACCATTGGGACAAATACACTTTCATAGAATCTACAATTTCGGTAGTAATAGAATTAAAACATGCCCACATACAGCTAATGCACGAAATAACTAATTATATTTATTGAAACGTATTATACGATACAAAAAATATATTAGTTATTTTGACAAATATTTGACACAACTAACTATTATTTTTTTATATTTTTTATAAAGCTACTTCGATGAAGTGAATTTTATTAATATTAAAATCGGATTTTAATATTAATAAAATTCACTTCATCAGAGTAGCTTTATTAAAATGTGAAAAATAATAATAATTAGTTAGTGTCGAATATTTATCTATATATGTAACTACATTATGTATATTTTTACATTTAAATTTAAATAAATAGATCTATAAAATAAATTAAATATTGTAGAAATTATTCTCTACATAAATGGTGACCCCGACGTGATGAACATTCCCCGACGTGATGTGAACATAACAGAAATTTAATTAGTAAAAAAATTACATAAATGGTGACCCCTATAAAAAAACATTAATAATTAAATCTAATACAAAATGGTGACCGCGAGAACGAAAAAAAAGCTGTGACTCTTAGCTGACTAATTTCGTAGTTCGGAGGACAATGTATAATATTCTTCCGAAAAGTAAATCGAATTTTGGGCGAGAATTGCCTACCTCCTCCTAGTTTGCCTGATCGCTGGACGAATAAGTTGCTATGTCTCACGCGACATCAACTTTTATAATCCGGCGAAATATGGATACACGGCAGTATGTATGTCCGATGGAACTCCGGACATCAACTGCATCATCATCATCCCAATTTTTGAAGCCGGTCGTTCGAACAAGATTAAACTTGGACAACGCCGAAGCTCAATTGTGGATTTCATCTGGTCCACCAGCGTCGAATATAATGGATGTTTAAGTATGAATTACTCTCCCATCGCCTGGATGTTGAAGCTACCTTCCAGAAGACTGTAGTTTCTGGATAATTAAATATAATTATATTATGTATGTACATATATCGATAAGTACCTATTATGCATTGTACTATATGAATAATTAATATACTTATGTATAAATATATACTTTTTGCTAAGGAGGGGGGTAATGTCGTGGATTTTAATATTAATAAAATTCACTTCATCAGAGTAGCTTTATTAAAATGTGAAAAATAATAATAATTAGTTAGTGTCGAATATTTATCTATATATGTAACTACATTATGTATATTTTTACATTTAAATTTAAATAAATAGATCTATAAAAATAAATTAAATATTGTAGAAATTATTCTCTACAGGCTCTCTGGAGAAAATTCTTATGGCATGTTCCATTAGATCCATATATCTAGTTACTCAGGAAATTCCGTATTTGGTCCTTTTTGTGAAAACTTTGTTACTAGTTCATTGATTCAACTCTCCCTAAACATTCTAGATTCAATTTGTCTCTAGTAACAACGTGAAAAGCCACTCGATTTGGTTGAAGCGGATCCTTGACCAGTTTGTGAGGTATGGTTAGGGTTAATATCCTGCTGAAATTCCCAATTAAAGTGTATGGCCTCATCAGGAGAATATTCTGCGACTCTCAACTAACATTTCTTATATGGAAATTGCGTCATAGTAATGGTTATTAGGTACATTTGAACGAAACCAAACTATGAAAATTAAGTGATAGACTAAGTTTTTTCCGCCTCCCTGGGAAATAGCCAGTTGATGTCCCGTATATCATATTATTTTTTTCCTGGCTGAAGAATATTACGATAAGAGTAGTTTCCAATCAAATTCATTACGATCTCGTAAATAAAACAAAATATTCTGTGAGTTTTCATTGTTCGGTCTGGAACAAAAAGAACTATCCCTACAAAATTTTCTTGTACTGTCAACCCTTTTTTACATCGCCATGGAAAGTTCTAAACTTTTTACCAAAACTGCTTTACTTCTTGTAGTCTCCGATTAACTTTTCAAAGGGATTCTCTATTTTCAATATTTACCGCGAAAATCATCAGTCAAGCCAAGGGAACTTTTTTCGCCATAGTGGTAATGAGATCGGCAGTTATCCTTAAGGCCCTTACATGGACCTAACCGCATTTGAGACTTCTTTGATTTAGTTTTTAATGAATTACACAGTAAATACAACGTGTGGCTGGTTTATTTCGTTAATGAGAGAATAATTTTTCCACTATTTCAAATTTTCGGAATCTAAACGTCTTTTTTCGTACCTACCATGCATTTTTCGCCCCTTAAGTATTTTTGTTTGTTTTTAATTTAACGCTTGTTGCATACACCAATGAATAAACAAACAAACCCAGCAAACAATTTTATCGGTTTTTTCGAAAAATCACAAAAATGATTTGAAAGCGATATTATTCAAATGAAAAATTTTTCGTAGACTTGTCTCCCCGACGAAAAATCATTTTATTGTCATCAATATGTCAGGAATGCGACTCCTATTAACGAAATATCGTCTTATTATTGCAAGGATGATAAAATAGTAATCCCTCACAATGAGAGAATGATGAAATTGTCAAAAAATAAAACGACTAATTTATTCCCATAATTTGTAATCGTAGATAGCTCAGGTGTAGGACGTAGGACTACCAAACGATAGGTGCCCGGTTCGATTCCCAGTAGAAGCAAAGTGTAAAAAGGTAAAGTTAAAATAAGGTAAAAAAAAGTTAGGGATAAAATAGAAGAAAAAATTAGAAAAAAGGGAAAAATAAAAAAATATATTTTTTTTTTTACTTTTTCTATGCATTAGTCTATTATTGCCAAATTATCATCCTGGCGAATTAATATCGGTCACTATTCCTTCACGAAGGGAGTGACGCCTTTAATCCGAAAACGATATGAAATTCGAGAAATGTTTTCTATCAGGCGAATTGAATTCGTATCGCGGACGATAGAAATTGTTTGCTGGGAATCCTTACGGAAAATAACAAGTTGTTGTCAAAAATTTAAAAAACCGATGGTGTACTTATTATTTAGCTGAAAACCCACTTCAAAGCTAATATCGGGAGGGACTAAGATAATACGGGGATGCCATTTAGTTTCTCGGTTCCGTTGGCATTGTTGTATCCTAATTGTTGTAATGGCTATCTATTTGGAGTAATTCAATTTTAAAAAGGATATGAAAATTTGGCATAAAAAAGTACATGAGGGGTGTACTTATTTTTTTTTTTGCCATATGTGTATGTTGTGAAATCAAGAGAAACACATTTGTATGAAATTTGGTTGAAATTGGTGCACAAATAAAAAAGTTTTTCTTAAAAGAACCTAATTTAGGGTGTTGGGTTTGTATTGCAGCCCCATGACCCCATGGTCCAATTTGATCAATTCTTAGATATGTTTTGTGTCCTTAAGAGAAACACGTTTGTGTGTAATTTGGTTGAAAGTGGTGCACAAATAAAAAAGTTTTTCTTAGAAGAACCTAATTTGGGAGGTTAGGTTTGTATGGCAGCCCCAGGACCCCATTATCCGATTTGATTTATTCTTAGGTATGGTTTGTATCATCAAGAGAACCACATTTTTGTGAAATTTGGTTGAAATTGGTGCACAAATAAAAAAGTTTTTCCTAGAATAACTTAAATTGGGGGCTACGTTTGTATGGCAGCCCCATGACCCAGTGATCCAATTTCGGTGATTCAAACATACAAACAGCCTGCAACAATAATAAGCACGCGTGCAAAATTTTAGCTCCGTAGCTTTTATAGTGGCCGAGAAAAACGCGCTGCAACAGACGGACATCGTCCAATCGACTCAACTCATCATGCTGATCATATATGTATACTTTTGATATGGTCGGAGATGCTTCCTTCAATGCGTTACAAACTTCATGACAAAGTTAATATACCCCTTCACTCTATGAGCGAAGGGTATAAAAAGAAGGGGACCTAAAACAGATCCTTGTGTCACACCTGATGATGGACAAAATTCGGAAGAGGTTAAATTTTGGAAAACAACTCTAGATGAGCGATCATTAAGATAAGAGAAGAGCCATACAATAAGGTAAGATGGGAATCCCAAAGCAATTAATTTATTAAGAAGAATTTGGTGGTTGACGGTGTCAAATGCTTTTGCGAAGTCTCTATAGATTACATGTACGTCCAAGTGCTTATTGAAGGATTTTTACACAAAATTGACAACTTCAACTAAGTTGGTGACAACGGATTTGTTTTTGGAGAATCCATGTTGTTGATCCTTAATAAGATAACTAAAATGTTCATGAATGAACTTATAGACAATCTTTTCAAGAAGTTTCGAAAAGGATACCAGAAGAGAGATAGGCTATAGGCTTAGGGTTAGACACAGAATTAGATATTTCATTTTTTTGCCAAACGAGCCATCGTATCGACATCGTGTCAGATTTTTGGTCTTAGATAAATTTGATTTTTTTCTACAAATACCCGAGTATTTTTGAAATTTTTCTTAAATTATTGGTTCTAAATAGTTACCACAGTGTCGGACAGTGATCGTAGCAAAAAACGTCAGAGGGAAGACTCTTCCCCTGAATGTTTACTCCGTACGAAACTCAAACTCCTTAGAAGTGGAGACCCAACAACAATGGCAACCAGCCAAAATTCATTTCAATTATTGGCGAACCTGCCTACCAACATGGACGACGGCCCGAGCAGCAGCCAGCTACAACCAACTACACATCCCAAGCCGACTAAGAAGGTAAAAAATCCTCCTATTATGTTCCCTAAAATGGATAAGCGAAGCATCGATTCCATAATGTTGAGTCTGGACATAACCTCGTACAGCATTCAATACACGTCAATCGGTAGTAAGCTTTTTGTCGATGAGGCTAAGGATTATGAACGTCTTCACTCCTTCTTGATTGAAAAGAAATATCATTTTTATACGTTTCGGCGGACGGATTTGAGGCCAATTAAAATTGTCTTGTCCGGACTCCATGATATGGACTGCTCCGTACTACATGAACATCTGAAGAATGAGTTTCAACTTCCCTGTCTCGAAATTAAAAAGTTCCATCCTCGTACTAGCAGATACGATTATGAGACCTACTATATTCTTTATTTTGAGAAAGGAACTATAAAACTCACAGAACTACGGAAAATAGCTGCTATCTACCATACCAAAGTTCAATGGAACTGGTTTTCCAAATCTAGAAACGGACCTACTCAATGTCGTAACTGCCAAAACTGGGGGCACGGCTCTTCAAATTGTCATCTTCCACCAAAGTGTTTATTATGTGGAAATGTACATGCATATCTAGAGTGCCCGCTAGCGAATCTATCCGCCAAAGAACTAAGAGAAAAACTCATTTGCGCAAACTGTGGACAGAATCATATGGCTAACGATAAAATTTGCCAAAAACGCAATGAGTATCTTGCGATTCGCGAAAGAATTACGCGCCGTAACCAACCCAACAACCACAAGCCGAAAGTCAATCAATTCACAGTGCAGCCCAACTTAATTAACTTTCCTTCATTACCCACTATGAACAACACTATAAATGCCAACAATTCGCAGCGACCTATTGCACCCACAATTCCTATGTCAATTCCATCATACGCAAACGTTGTTACATCCAACCTGCAGCAATCACCCATATCAACCTGTGGAATAAACTTGTTTACAGTCGAACAGCTGTTGGAAATGTCGACTGAGCTAGCAATGAGCTTATCGAATTGTAGGACTAGAATGGAGCAGTGGAGCGTACTAGTTAATTTAACTCTCAAATTTTTAAACTATAATGGATAATATAAAATTATTATTGTGGAATTCTCAAAGTGTTAAAAACAAAGCAATCGAACTATTAGACTTTGCACTTGAAAATAATACTGATATAATTGCTATTACTGAATCCTGGCTAAAACCAAAAGATAAATTCGACTATCCGTGTTATACTACATATAGACTAGATAGATTAGGTGCCAGAGGAGGTGGTGTGGCTATATGTATTAGGAAAAATTTAAAATATACTGTACTTCCAGAATTAAGAACAAAAATTATAGAAGCGATCGCTATAAATTTAGAAATTTGTAATATCACAATAGTCGTATGTTATTTTCCGGGAAGAAAAATAGATAATGAGGTACTAGACATGTTTGATAAAGACATTAACTACTTAATGACTCTAAACCAAAACATAATTCTCTGTGGTGATTTCAATGCCAAGCATAGATACTGGAACTGCGTTAGAGCAAACCAAACTGGAAAAAGGCTTCACGAACTGGCATCTAATAAAAATTTGTTAATCCATTTTCCTGCTGAGCCAACTTTTCTTAACTCCAACGGTTATGACTCGACATTAGATATCACATCAAATTACGCAGCCAATAACTTCCAAAAGTCTGTCGTCGCCTCATTTGCCAGTATTATTTGAAATTCAACTTACTGACTTTAATTACATTCCTGAGGTAAATCCCGCTCCAAAGAGGATAAATTGGAAAAAATTTAAAAGGTCTTTAAATTACAGCATTAATCTTAGGGCCCAAGATTTGTCTGCAATCGAACATATATCCCAAATAGACGAACTCCTTGAAAACTTTTATAGTAAATTAAATTCCGCCTTAGAATTTGCGAAATTTATATTACCTAGGTCAGAACGCACACATTATAATACCATTGATGATGATACCAGAGAACTTATTCGAGTCCGGAATTCACTAAGACGTCGCTGGCAGATAAATCGTAATCCATCACTGAAAAATACCGTAAATAAGTTGTCGAAACTAATTCAAAATCAGATATTTATAACTCGTAATCGTAACTGGAATAACATGCTACGGCGTATTCCGCGACATTCTAATAAAATCTGGAAACTAAATAAACTTTTCCAACGGCGTAAATTCATGCCACCATTACGAGCCAGAGATAAATATCTGGTTTTTGATAGTAAAGACAAGGCTGAAATGATATCTGAAGTTTTCCACCGTTCACATCAAATGTCAGCGCATTTGGGAAATTCACGGCATTTGAGAATGGTTCAGGAGCAAATTAATGATCTCTCTGCTACAGTAAGTACCTTTAATGCAACTTATTTGTCAACTCCAGCTGAACTCAACAAAATCATTAAATCTCCAAAAACGAAAAAATCACCTGGACTTGACAACATTACCAACCTGATGTTAAAGAACTTACCGAGAAAAGCGATAGTTTATTTCAATTTCATAATAAATGCCTGCCTTATGAAAACGTATTTTCCTTCTGCATGGAAATTAGCTAAGGTTATTCCAGTTTCTAAACCCGGTCAAGACAACCGGTCACCCGAAAATTACAGACCAATAAGTCTTTTGTCTGCATTAAGTAAGATATTGGAAAAAGTTATACTTTCTCGGCTTAATGAGATAGTTGAGAGATTAAAGATTATACCCGAATTCCAATTTGGGTTTAGGAAAAAACTCTCAACTACTCATCAATCCTATAGACTCGATAAATATATTAGAAATTCTTTTGAAAATAAAAAATCTGTCGGTGTTGTTGCACTTGATATCCGCAAAGCGTTTGATTCCGTCTGGCATGATGGTCTCCTCTTCAAAATGATAAAGTTTGGCATTCCCTCTTATTTGGTTAAAATTACCCAATCCTTTCTATATAACCGAACATTCCTTGTGCAAATTAATGAAGCGATGTCAACTATAAAATCTATACCAGCTGGCGTTCCTCAGGGCTCCTGCTTAAGCCCAGTTCTCTTTAATGTTTTCACCGCCGATATTCCAGTCAGTAATGATTGCCAAATTGCATGCTTCGCAGACGACGTCTGCGTATTTTGCAATGGAGATACCCCCACGAGTATAACAACTAAGCTCGAACATCAACTTGAAATTTTCTATCAATATTATTTCAAATGGAAAATCAAACTGAATACTTCCAAAACACAAGCGGTCTTTTTCACAAGAAAAAGAAAAATAATCCACAAACCAAGTACACCACTGAACTTTTTAGGAGACGATATAAGATGGAAGAGGCACTTAACGTATTTAGGTATAATATTTGATAGACAACTTACGGGACATGAACACATTGAAGATACTTCTGAAAAAATGATGAAGTCATTTTGTTCCCTCTACCCGCTATTAAACAAAAAATCGAAATTATCCACTGATAACAAACTTTTAATTTATAAAATGGTAATTCAACCAATTGCAATGTACGGTTGTCCAGTATGGAAAACTTTTGCCAAAACGATAAGGAAGAAGCTGCAAACCACCCAAAACAAAATACTTAAACATATCATAGATAAACCATTTTATTATTCAACGGAAAAATTACATAATGAAACAAAAGTTAAATTAATAAATGATATTGCTGAAATACAAAGCTCTAAATTTATAGCGAACAGCCTAAATATAGCTAATAATATAATAAGATCTTTATTTAACTTGTAATCGTACAGATACAGAAGTGTACAGTACCATTAAGTTATAATTAATCTATTAGTTAAGACAGATTTCTAAAATAATTTAAGTTAAGATTTTATATAAGTTTTTTTTTGTCATAAGGTTTTTTTTTAGAATTTTTCCTTAACACACCACTACTATTTTTACATATTAATGATACAACCTGAATTGCTAGTCCAAATTAAACAATACTTTACAGAGTTAAGGCCTTAGCCGGTATCTAAACGAAAATTATTGTAAAAGCACATGTAGTCCATTGGAAAAATAAATTTGAATTTGAATTTGAGAATTAGATATTTCTACCATTGTCCCATTGTCCGAACATTTTCTAATTTGTGTTTGCACTTTTTGTTAAAAGTCTTCAAACGGCTCATTCTGACTTTGCTTAATGCGATGGAATTGGCACCGTTCGTACGTCTTGTTACGGGCTGCGGCAAAATACGCCGTTAACTTTTGATGAATAACTTTCACCTCTTTTCTTTCCGTTTCACTTAGCCCTATAAGTTATTGATTATTTTAAGGGTTTCGCGACCCACAACTGATAAAAAATTAGCCACTTGCACAGTAGAATCTTCACCCGCGATTTTGGCTGCGATAAAATAATTTTGGTATATTTCCAGCCACTCCGTCCACTCTGTAGACATATCAATATCACTGCTCACTAGCAGGGGCTTTGGTGGTTTAAGTGACATGTTAGTAATATAGTTAATTATTAATTAATATTATTTAAAATGTCTGAGTCTTTATTCTATTGCTTATCAGTTAGGAATGACGATCGAGCACTGGGTACACTTTACAGTAAGATCACAGTCCAAGTTGAAGCTAAACAGGTACTACTGCATTTAATTGACACTTAAAAAAATATGTCAATATTTATGGTGATCAAAAATTGTACTTTTGTTTTTCTTTCTTATCTTAAATTTTCCTAAAAAATATTTTCAATTGTACCTTTCTCGAAAAGAGAGTGGAAAGTATTCCAATAGCCGATACAGACTACCAACGAATCCTGGCGTACATGAATGAATCACGTCAAACCCTGGATACTAGATCGAGTCCCAAGTCGCTAAATTCAAAATGCATCGTATAATGTACTTGCGTAATTCAAATTGCAGTACAATATGGTACAATTGTTAATTGAATAAAGGATTTTGATAAATCTTGTCGGACGTTTGAATAATCACCTCTAAATGGGGACTCAGACTATCGACAAGATTTACTAAATCCTAGATTTAGTTGACAGTTGTACCATATTGTACTGCAATTTGAATAATGCAAGTACATTCTACGATGCATTTTAAATTTAATGTCAAACGATTTCATCTAGTAGGCGGGTTTCGACTCGATTAATTTAGTGGTTTTAATAAATCCTGTCCATAGTGTGAATTCCCTCTTAGTAAATCCTGTCAGTAGTGTGAATCCCCCTCTAAATAAATTTTTATAAATAGAGCTTATAATGAATTTTTCAACAACCGTGTTTCTCCTGATAATCTATATGCTATTGCTTTCTGAACGCCTTTCGCTCAATAAAATCGATCTTACCAAATTTACTTTATTTTGATGAGAAAATGTAATGGGATAACTGATTCAAACTATGTATAAACAAATTGAAGGAAGATATGAGTAAGAAACTTGAAGAATATCAATAGGTTCGTTTTTTTGTGTTTATCCCATGTTTGGGTAGAACTTCATAAAAAAAATGACAATTATTCAGCTATAGTTCACGCGTGTAACTACTCTACACGGGATAAAACTTAGAGGAATCAAATGTAGATGGCTAACGCATAGGAGAAATATAAGGGAATTTTGTTCTTCAAAGCAAATGTGAAAGTTTTTCTCATCATGAGAAAAGATTTCGCAAAGAAATAATCATCTTTTGTGATAAAATCCACTACATCTAAAAAATAAGCCGACGAAGGTGACTCAAAAATGCGCAAAAGCTGATGTCAGCTGTTTGGTTTTAACCGGGATGTTACTCGCGATCGTTTTTTTTTCGAGTCAGATTTAACCGCGATACGAAAAAACGTCGCTAATGTAATTAAACATTTGAAATTGTTAACACTGGTTAATTTGGAAACTAAAATCGGTGGCAAAAAAGTAACCAAAGTTTGGAAACGACTTCATAAGTTTTTTTTTGGAATCAGGAAAACACAAACAAAAACAGATATAATTTTCCTTTGGATGCGAAAAACCCGTTACCTGAAGTTGTTAATTTTTCTGGATGGTCGACAAACAAAATTCGTTGTTCAATTTTCCGTAGGATTTTTTTTTTATATCCTTGACGATCAAATATGTTTTAACTAAAACTACTAATATTTATTAATTGAAATTTGATCCTTGGAATTAGTAAGAGATTAAAAAATCCTTCATCAAACATCACAATTGTCATCATGAAAGGCATGTCATTCTAGTCCTATTGTGGACTTAAATTCGTCTTATTCTCATTTAATGTCGCCTGAAAAACCTCTTTAGCGCTTTAATGTCGATCCTTCTATTTTTTTGTTTTCTAATTCTTCCTCAAACGACATAGTAAGTGACAATACCCTTTTTTGATTTTATTCTTTTCGGGTTGTTTAACATCCTCTTTTCCTGTATTTGCAATCAGAAAAAAAATAATAATATCCTTATATTCATATAACGAGTTTTATTTAGTACACTCAGTCAGAGCACAGAGTAAATTCAGAGATAAACAAAACGAGACGAGAGACAGCAACGCGCCATGAACAATTTTCAACTTAAAGGATATTATTTCGTGAATATACATATTAGGCCAGTCAATAAACCGAAAAATAAGGCGTTATGTCGCAAAAAATTGCTCGGCTCTGGTTTTTTTTGGGATATTGTTAGGATAGATACCAGAAGTTTACCACCAAGTTTGCAATTTCGAAAAACCTATGCTAACCCCGTGACCCTCAAAAAACCTAAACATTTTCGGACTTTTTTCATATTTTTGTTTGTAATTTCTAAAAGGTGCTTCCTACAAATAAGTTGTCCACTGCACTGTTAAAGCTAAGAATTTTCTTTAATTTGAGTGTAACCCCAGCTTTGTAGGCGCAAAGGATCGCAAGATACAGCACTTTAAACATTGTTTTTTTGAAAAAAAGTTCGAAATTGTAATTTCTGTCATGTTCCGAGCTGAATATCGGCTTAAATGCGCATTATAGTTATAGTTAGTTATAAACCAGTTCCTTAGCTGTATACAGTGGCGGATTTACCACTAGGCTGAGTAGGCTGGAGCCTAGGGCGGCAGATTTTGCAGGGGCGGCAAATTTGGAGCAAATAACAAATTTCAATGCCATGCCATATACCACTTCTTCTTCTCGTGCGTCAAAATGAAAGAAATGGAATATTGAACTCAAGTCTAAAAATTTACAAAAGCTTGTAAAATAGGTGACTAATAATATGTTCAGAGTGCACGCAAACATGTGATTTGGGCCAGCATTCAAAAAAAGATTTTTTTCGAATGAAAATGTGTAAAAACCCAGGTCCCAAACTTGATTCCCCTATTCAGCACATTTTGGCTCACTCCGATATTTTAACTGACACCCGAAAAAAATTGTGCAGTTTGGTGTGTTGCTACTTTTCAATTTTCCCAAAATCTTATTTGGACGGTCAGTTTGATGTTACCAGGGCATTTTTTTGAACGATTTATAGGCAAAATAATAATGTTGGTTGCAGGCCCGTTCCCAAAATCTTATTTGGACGGTCAGTTTGAAGTTACCAGGGCATTTTTTGAACGATTTATAGGCAAAATAATAATGTTGGTTGCAGGCGCCCGTGCGCAGAGGGGGGGGGGTTCCAGGGGATTTGTTGTTGATTGCGACATTTCAAGGCTCTAGCTGCCAAGGTTTAGAGGTTACATCCGTCAAAAGATGAAAAAATCAGCCATTGTACTCTATTCCGATTCCTTTATCAACCTCTATAGGAAAATGCATACTAATGAAATGACTCCGCATGGGTTTTAGGTAGTTTTTTTTCCCAAATTTCATTAAAATCCATTTAAAACGGCGTTACAAGCCGTCCTCTGTGGCCATGATTGTTCGGTCACTACTCTGTGATATAGAGATTCATAGAGAGAGAGTTTCTAAACTCGTCATGACCCGCTGCAAATTTATTATTCAGAAGAAGATGATAAGAAACGTTCTTATTGTAGAATAATAAACTAACAATGCGACTAATAAGTGGTATGACCGACAACCGTATCACACTCCGAATTTTGTTGTCTTTGTAACGTTGACGATTACACATGCCACACGGTAGTCGTCAACGCACCATCCTCCACTAGGAGTTAGGGTAAATCAAGGTAGGTAAAAGCCTAGGGGAACGACATGGCATCCCTATCGTAACTATGAAGAAATCCTTATTCTCCTCGTGAAATATTGCCACCAGGTTTAGATAAGATTTATACCTCAGGCTCGTCCTTTGGTATTTGGTTTACTATAACTCGGTGACTCACCCCTCGCTCCGCTCAGATCTCACACTGTCAGTCTCGCATTAAGGTACGTGTTCGTAGAGACGACTCTTGGGATGATCGCTCAGCGATCGTAGTTTTGCATCCAATTCCGAGCCATGTTTGCATATTTTTGTAATGGTGTTACTTTCCATGTGTCGACCATAACATGTCTGTATAGAAAATATGCGCGTATAGTGGTCAGAACCGATGGTTTAACTGCGATCGCTGAGCGATCATCACATGAGTCGTTTCTACGAACACGTACCTTTAGAGAATTCGCCAATATTTTTGCGAAGCAGTGCTGTTGCGAAATAGGATAAGACGAAGTGCAAGCGCAGCGAGCAGTGAGCTAATGGAAAGCAATTTGTTGGATTTAGATCTCTGGCTCGTCCCTACATTTACTCAAATCCTATAGCTCGTCTGTTAACTGAGATCTCGCTGTCTGTCGCCCTTTTCACAATTTGCCAAAAAGTTGATACGTAGCGCTGCTTAGAAATGGGATGAAGCGAGCACAACAAGCGGTGAGTTAATGTCAGGCAATTCGTAAGCTTTATATTTCTGACTCGTCCATACATATACTCAGACCCTGCACCTCGCCCTTTACTCCGCTCAGACCTCGCTTTATCTGTCTCGCTATTTAGTATTCGCGACGTAGTGCTGTTGCGGAACAAGGTAGGTCCAGCGAGCGGTAAGCCAATGGATGACAATTCGTAAAATTTAGACTTCTGGCTTGTCCTTAAGTTTACCTAAATCCTGTGCCTTGCCCTGCGCTTCATCTAGACCTCGCCATGCCTTTTGCACTTTTCAGAATTCGCCTAAATTTGCGACGCAGTGATGGTGCTAAGAATGATAAGGCGAGGTGCAAGCGCGGCGATCGGTAAGCCAATGGACGCCATTTCGTGAAATTTAAACCTATGACTCGTCCGTATAACCTGTAGCTCAGAATACTCTGCGCGCTCACACTCTGTCTGTCGTGCATTAGAAAAACAGCCAACATGTTTGCGTCATAGACCTCGGACCTGGAACCTGGATATATGACTCTAGATTTGCTTGACAACCGAATTCCGCTAGTTTGTGAACAGCATTGGGCTTTTGGGAGTCTGGTCACCTTATTAAACTTTAAATATACCTTTCAATGAAAAATTTGAATATATGTATAAGTTAAACCCCCCCCCCCTCCCCTTGGATGATTCCTGCGCACGGGCCTGGTTGGTTGTCATATGAAATCATAGTGCACTGTGAACAATTTTCGGTGTTTTTTGAAAACGAACGGCGAAATCAATCGGTTTACAACCACTGTGAAAATATTAGGCTTGCAACATAATTCGTTCGCAACCTTTCAGATTATAAGACAAGAGTATCTTGGAAAAATAATTATTTAAAAAAAAATACCCCGATCCTTTGGCGAGAAAATAGTAAATTTCCTATACATTGTAATTTTATTCCAAGTACCCGATTTTTTGCCAATTTTTACTGGTGCATGCGTTCGTTTCACACCACATCCCCAACTAATTTTTGCTTATTTAAAACCTTTCTGTCCGAAGTTTACTTATATTTTCTGCCTAACAATTTTCACTCCCAAGGTTGTTTGGGGCGACCTGGATAACCGGATGAATATTCTAATCAGCTGTTTAAAATTTGACGGACATTAATTCGAAAAAAGTTGTTACTGACGGATCAAACATATTTTGGCCTTTTAACCCTTTCCCGGACAGAACGCCTACAGACGTCCAATTTTGAGCATTTGACATACAAATCGTGTCAAATTTTGGCGTTGTGTCCGGCAATGAGTTAATTTCTTGTTTAAAATTTTTTAATTCGATTGAAGTACTTTGTCCAAAAATGTCATTTTTCAAGGATCCCGAGGTCGTTAGTGCCTCAGATTTATAGCCATATTTTCAAAGAAATATTTGTGTAATAAAATTTGTAAAATACTCGTAAATTTTTGTAGGTAGACGTTTCCGTATTTTTAATCCTGCGCCCCGCTCAAACTGAAAGACAGTGATATTTACCCAGACCCGGTTTTGAACTTGACACCCCTCTCGTAGAGCTTGGTAGGGACGGCAAAATGTCAACAGCCTACTAGCGGCAAATGTGTAAATCCGCCACTGGCTGTATATATGTATGTCGGAACGAATGGAATGAAACCATGGGGTCATAGGGCTGCCCCTGAAAATTAGGTTCTTCTAAGAAAAATTTTTTTCTTTATGTACCAATATTAACCAATTTTCACCCAAGTATGTTCCTGGTTAAGCCTCAAAAAATATCTAGGAACGGATGAAATCGGAACACTACGTTATAGGGCTGTCATGGAAATTAGGTTCTTCTGAGAACCTGAGGTTTTTCGAAGTTGCAAACTTGGTGGTACACTTCTGGTATCTATCCTAACAATATCCCAAAACAACAGAGCCGAGCAATTTTTTGCGACCTAAAATCGTTAAATGACTGGCCTAATATGTAATGTAATGACAGATACCAACGTCAAAGTAAAATGTACAACGGCGACGACTAATAGAGAAGATTGCAAAAGAATTTTTTTCGGTTATAATTCGAGCATTTCGCAAACACTCGGAAAAAATCTTGTTGATACTGATACTGATAGCAAGGATGAAACTGAAAGTATGCCTATACATACGAGTATATGCACGTCTATGGAGTATATTGGGATACTGACATACAAACAATGGATAAAAAGTATAAAATTACGCATCTTTTTCGTTGTTGGAATTTATTTATAAATGAACATCCACACACATATGTATATTTGGAAAATGAAACGTACTTAGTATAGCTACAGGATATGATACAAAAAAAAGGACGAACGACTAAATCATTGGAGATACACACAGACAAAAAAAATGTAAAATTGAAAAATGAAAATGCAGTGAACGTGAAATGAATATACAAACACAGAGCGCGCGGAGACGAAGGTGAAGTATATTAAAATTCAAAAATATTTATATAGACGAAAACAAATCCGACGAGAATGGTTGCGTATTATTCCAACATACTCGTAAATGTGTTGTTTATGCGAATATTATTCCCCCCCGGAAGAGAGTGAGTGCTCTTTGAGTTAATCATACTCGAATGGATCACGATCGATTTCTAATCGAATCAAATTTAATTGTTTGAATATATTTTCTCAAGTGGGATATGTTGCGGTTTATGCGATGAGATATGTATTTGTACGCAGGCATAAATTGGGTGAGAGGATTTAACGTGGTTGTTTCAAGGAAATAGGAAGATACACTTTTTTCAATAAATATGGATGATAAAATTGTATCTATCAACGCATTTTCGTTCAGAGTTGAGTATCCTCATGAATATTATACTATGCATTTAGGTTGGAAGTTATTTTTCACTAATCGGGCGGAAAATATCGAAAATTTCACTATGAGTAGGCATTTTAAATGTCATTAGAATGCAAATTGATTTTGCAGATATTTTTCAAAGATTAATAAATATTTTTATACCCTTCGCTCATAGAGTGAAAGGGTATATTGTTTTTGTTACGCCGATATTATGTAACACCTCAAAGGAGCCACCGGAGGTATGGCAAAGTATATATATAAATGATCAGGGTCGGTCCCTGAATCGAATAAGCCATGTCTGTCTGTCTGTCTGTCTGTCTGTCTGTCTGTCTGTCCGTGTGTCTGTCTGTTAGCACGATAACTCCCGAAATAATGAAGCTAGCGGTTTGAAATTTTGGTAAAATGTTTGTTTTGCTAAAATCTTGGACGGTATTGAAAATGGGCCAAATCGGACCATGGGTTCCCCTACCTCCCATACAAACTACCCCTCCTTGATATTTTAATTCGGTCATAACTTTCGGTAGAATATCGCTATCGACTTGAAATTTTGATCAATGTCTCATTCTGACATATACTTTGAGTTGATGGAAAGTGGATTAGGTCCGACTACCCCTACCCCTACTTCCCCTACAAAGTTATATTCAGTCATATCTTTTGATAGAATGTCACGAAAAACTTCAAATTAATATCAAATGGTAGCCGTTGGATGTCTTGACAAGGTAATAAAGATGTGTCAGGTCCGACCCATCTACCCCTCCCTCCCCAACAAAAAATATGAAATTGAATATTTTGGGTTTTGCGTGCCTTCTAGGTCTGTACATGGGTATAGGGTATACACTCATCGAGCTATTCGCACGATTAGAACTCGGTCTCGTAACTTTGTCATTAAGTTTGTAACGCATTAAAGGAAGCATCTCCGACCATACAAAAAGTATACATATATGATCAGCATGACTTGGGGAGTCGATTGGAGCATATCCGTCTGTCTGTCTGTCTGTTGCGACGCGTTTTACTCGGCGGGTCTTGAAGCTAGCAAGCTGAAATTTTGCACACGTGCTTATCGTTGCAGGCTGTTTGTATGTTTGATTCACTCAAATTGGAT
The DNA here is from genome assembly GCA_949715475.1 of Microchrysa polita. NCBI lineage: Eukaryota > Metazoa > Arthropoda > Insecta > Diptera > Stratiomyidae > Microchrysa > Microchrysa polita. The sequence goes on from OX454421.1 coordinate 32,090,415, forward strand.
CACTGGGTCATGGGGCTGCCATACAAACCTAGCTCCCCAATTTGAGTTCTTCTAAGAAAAACTTTTTGATTTGTGTACCAATTTCAACCAAATTTCACACAAATATGTTTCCATAGATAACACAAAATATATGCAAGAATGGATCAAATCGGACCATGGGGTCATGGGGCTGCCATACAAACTTAACCCCGCAAATTAGGTTATTCTAAGAAAAACTTTTTTATTTGTACACCAATTTCAACCCAATTTCACACAAATGTATTTCTATTGATGACACAAAACATATGTAAGATTGAATCAAATCGGACCATGGGGTCATGGGGCTGCCATACAAACCAGACCCCCCATATTGGTTCTTCTAAGAAACATTTTTTACACCAATTTCACAAAACCTTGAATCAATGTGTCTTTAGCAAAGCAACTAAAAAGTTCAAAACGAATGGAATCGTACTGTGGGGTCATGCTCCGGCAACCCCAATAAATTTTCCGAGTAAATATTTTTATTTGGCCACTAATTTCAACCAAGCCCAAAACTTTTGTCAAGACGGAAGAAAAAGAATGAGGAGGGGGATTAAATGCAAGTCATAGGTACGCCCGAAAGAACTTTTAGCCCAAGCGAAGGGTATCCAAATTTCGGCCGCGCCCGAAATTAGCCTCGGCCCCGGGGTTGGCGAGCGAAGCGAGCAGGGGGCCAAGCCCCCTAGTTAATTTTTTTTTTGTTTTATAAGTCACACGTAACTCATAGACGTGGACGGGGAGGAAGTTTGTGTACAGCGGTCCTAATGACAACCATTGATTCACGGCAATTTCAAGCCTTTACGGGGCGGATTACACCCGTTTGTAACACCAGCGGCCAAGAGTTGCCAAATCGGCTACCTGACAAGAACCTCGAAGGTCTCGTTGCAGGAAGGTTGTGTATGACTGCGTATATGTGTATGGATTCACACAAATGTTTTTACTTCATATTGGAAGCATAACATCTCGGCGCGGCTGCTCTCAATTCTCATTTTACGGGCCCAATAAATGGATGTGTAGTCTCTTCAACCGACGTATCGGTCCGAATGCCAGGGAACTTCAGTGTAGTTGCTGTTCGGAGTGGATGCATTTTAGATGCTCCGATTTAAGAAGGATGGGTCACTACATTGAAGGAATATTTGTTGCACCAGGCTGTAGGTTTACTGGGCAGCCTCGGGTCATACCAGGCCCTTCTTCACCACCAACGCTCCCCACTCCCCTCAACAATGTTACCTTGAATGTTAGACACAGTTTAACTCGTGCCCCTCCGCCAGCAATCTTTACGCCTGTGTCCATTTTGCAGTTCAATTGCAACGGCATCCTTGGGAAAATTTCCGAAATCACAAGCTTCTTGAGTAAGTACAGAGTTCTGCTGCCATGCAAGAGACGAAGCGAAACGCGAACTCGCCTCTTAGCGTCGAAGGCGTTATATTATCCTACGTAAGGACAGAGAAGGTGCCACGAATGATTCTCACCCTGGAGGTGGGCTTGCCTTAAATACACAGGTCCATACATTACAGTGTATTAGATGTAGTTTCTGACGGTACGGCGGAGTTGCAAGCGATCTCATTTTTAATACCTGTATACCACCACATTCTAGTTGGTCATCAGACTATCATTTCATTATTGGTCCTGCTCTTAATGGAGAGCACAGAATCCTTCTTGGCGACTTCAATGCCCATCACGAACTCTGGCATTCCGCGCTTCAAAACGATGCCAGTGGTCAAGCTATCGCCGAATCTCTTGACGCATCAGAGTTCTGTACCCTCAATGATGACTCGCCATCTCGTGATGCAAACAATTGTATTAGCTCCCCAGATATTTTAGAAATTACAATTGTCAGCGCCAGCCTAATAAGTGAGACCTCCTGGTCTTCCCTCTGATCACCTCCCAAACATAGTCTTTATTGACAAACCAGCTGACCTGACAAAGTCAGAAAAGCGAACGTTTGTTAATCACAAAAACGCCGATTGGCAAGGTTTCAAAACATTTGCTTCGACAAACTAATTGCGCTTCCTCTTCCCACCAATATACATAAGGCCAAACAGAACACTACCAAAGCTGCGGCATGTTCCATTTCTGCAGGGCGCACTCCAAAGGTTCGACCAAATTTCCCACCAAGTGCCGCAAGGTTAGCCGATGAACGTGACAACATTAGGCGCGCCAACCCTGGTGACCCCGGAATTCGGGAGCTCAACATCGAAATGCGACGACAAGACCACAGGAAGGCAATATCGAACGAGCACCTCAATGACTGTAACCTAAACCAGGGAAAAGTGCCGAGCTAGGAGCTTCATCCATCAGCATGGATTTAGACGTATGCATAGTACGACCACCGCTCTTGACGCGATCATTACATGTGTAAGAGACGGATCAAATCAGCGTAGCCCGTGCTATAGAACCATTTTGGTGGTGATTGACCTATCAAATGGGTTTGATAAGGTAAATCACTCCATGATTCTGTCAACATTAACATGCGCATTCCTACACAAGAGATTCGATGGATTGCGAACTATCTAGCTGATAGGCAATCCTTCACTTAGTTTCGGGGCAGTCGTTCCAGGCTTAGGAAGATCAAATTAGGTGTTCCACAGGGTGGGGTTCTCTCTCCCGCCCTGTTTAACATCTACATGGCAGGTCTTCCAACACCATCGGAAGGCATTGAAGTGATCTCCTATGCCGATGAATGCACCGTACTCGCCACGGGAGCGGATAGGGATGACATGCGCCTCTTTATCAATCGATATTTAGCGCGACTAGAAGCTTTTTTGTCTCAGCAGAAACCTAACCATCTCAGCGTCCAAATCGTCTGCGACTTTCTTTTGGATAGGTAGGTTGTTATCGAGAGGATCATCCCAATCGTGTCCTTATGGACCGAGTTCCCCATCCACGCCACATATCAAACGTAGCCTTCAGAGACAGGTATTGGGTTACAAACGAGTTCCTTTCGACGAAGAATAATACCGGGCCCCCATTGCAATGATTCGCACTGATGAAATGAGTCCTTCGCCTGAAGGAATCAGGCTCCCGAGAGCCACCAGAGTGACTTTAGCCCAACTTCAGTCAGGCTTCTGCTGACGCCTCAATTCGTATCTATCTCGTATAGACCCGAGCATACAAAACGTATGCACAAATTGCGCTGGTGCGCCTCACGACCTAGGCCATTTGTATCAATGCCCAGCTGAATCCACTGATCTCACCCCCTGTCACTGTGGGAAAACCCCATTGCAGCTGCTACGTTTTTGTCCCTGGAGATCTCGGACGAAAACGACGACGAATTATAAATCGAATCCATATAGATACACAGCGGTGCACACATTCCTGTACCGCAAAAAGGAGAAGAAGAAGAAGAAGAAGAAGAAGAAGAAGAAGAAGAAGCAGAAGAAGAAGAGTCGGTGTACACTTGTAACTCATAGACAGTGAACATGTTAAGTGAAGGGATTGTCCAGAAGCGAAGCAAACAAATACTATTTTAATACAAATAAAATATGAGACAGAATAACTATAATAACAGATTTTGAAACTATTATAACCTTCTTTTTTTTTGTGCCACTCAATCCCATGCCCGAAACATCACTGTCGCGTAACGCGTACAAAATTTGTCTAAAATTCCCTAGCTTCCTGCACCCGGCAATGTCTTGTGTCTCGCGATGACTTAACTCAAAAAACCCCTCGACACCAAATGTTCCCCATAATTAAATTCAAATATTCTACGTGGCTCAGTACAGTCAAGACATGATGGTTGATCTTTAAATACCAACTTACTGCACGTTTTCTCCATTTTCCTTCAATTTTTGGTTCGTGCAATTTTCCAGTCTGCGTACATACATTCATACATACAAACGCCCACAACATACGAAAGGACGCTATGAGCTTCCTAGGATCCTTGCCATCCCGGGAGTCTTATGGCTGCAATTCTCGCAGCCAATAGTTAGACTGATGACGCGCGAGGGGATCGGCAAGCTCAAGCAACAATGGTTCGTTTCGTCGCCATCGTCTCAAGATGGAACGCGAGCGGGACGGGATGTCTTACTCGAAATTGAAATGAAATCACTTGCATAGCATTATAAACTTTAATTTTCATCCGACCACTCTCCGAGCCCTGGTGTAGTTGAATACAGTGAATTTTAGTCCTGGCACTCTGTCGCTAGACATTTTATATACCCAAGAGAAGTTCGACGAAAACTTTCGTCGTCTATGTCGTCGCCCTCATCTTTATATTCGCTTCTTTTCAGTCTTTCTTTTTTTTTTTTTTTGTAAGGAACAATATTTTGTTCATATTTCTTCACTACTCGCTACTTATTGTTGCGCTGAGTTGTTTTCGCCTGCCAGTCCTTCTTATTTTCACTGGACGGCCTGGATACTCCCGATATGGCATTGTGTGTAGATCTCAAGGCCGATCCTTTTCAATCACGATTTCTTTAAGACGAAATCTGCCGTTCGCCCGTACACTTTATAAGGCTGTACGCTCAACTGCTACTATTCAGAGCGAGTAGCATTGTCAAATGTAATATCCTTGTTGTTGTTCTTGTAGTGTTGTAGTCGCTTGTTGTCAGCGTTCTAGTATTCTCGTTATCCTTGCCGTTTCGTGGCTATATATGCATATCGGGCTGTTTGTTGTTGTTGTTGAGTTCTCTCTGTTTCGGTGTTGTAGGTGTCGTTGTTTTGTCTACACGATTGTCTCATTTTGTCAGAAGAATCTTAAGGTGTCATCGTCACGTTTTATTTATGTATTCACGTTTATTATGACGGCGAACGTGATGTTATTCGTGTTATATTTTTGGCAGAGTTTTGTGTTTCGAATTAAGTACAAGTGGGCTGACAAGATTTCTATTTTTTTTTGCGGGATTGTTGGCATGAATAACAATTTTTTAAAGCTGTATGAAAGAAAATGTCCGATTTTAGGATAATATAGTTAAATATTATCAATTTTTTAAATACGTTTTTTTATAACAGTCCAACGTTTTAAAATTTTTTTAATAAAAACATAAAAAATAATTTTTTTTGCTCATTCATAAAAAATATTAGGTAGAGCTTTAAGTGTGTGCAAATTGCATCGTCAGGTTCTTTCAAAATTGTATGTGGGCCCCATAGGAAAAAAAACGATTGAGGATGATCAAATATCAATTAAGTATCTACCTTGTCCACGGTGTGGTACTTTGGAAGGGAAGGAATTGGAAAATGTACATCATTGTATCATAACGCCGGCGCCGCCCGAAAGAAACCGAAAACGATTGATCACCACCTAATTAGATACAGAAACCAGCACTCAGCTCGATTATAACCTTACCACAAAGTAAGACCTAATCGTCTGTTTGTAATAAAACCAATTTCACCATTTCTCAGATAATTTTGAACAAAAAAATGTCTGTTAACTAACCAAAAAAAAAATTGCAAAAAGATAAAATTTCCTAAAAAATTCTCAGTTTGATTTGAGTATTTAGGCTCTCAATATTTTGCGGATGAACAGTGCAAGTCTGATATTAGAAAAATTTCATACAATTTTTTTAGTACAATCTTCTTCCGGATATCATATCATTTCGGAGTGTACTCGTATATACGTATAATGTTGCAAGCACTTTTAAACCATGCCGAGATTCTATCTAAGGACCTCTAGATTACTAGCATCGTAGAGTGCGACTCAACTAAGTGAGCCACAGAGCGGGTCATTTAGTACGATACTTGCGAACAAATTGTACAGCATTATACTGTTAGGGGCTCGAAGAAATTTCTTTCACCTTTAAAATAGTGCTTTTTTCTCAGTATTTTGTAAAAGAGAGGTATCTGCAAATTTTTGTTTTGTTTTTTAATTTTTTGTAAAAAATTTGATGCCGAGTATTTAGCAAAAAAGAACCGATTCACCGCTACAAACCTAGTTGAACAAGGTTGCATAAATGCACCAGCACATCAGTGATATGCTTTCAATTTTATCATACACAATTTACAAATCATTTAATTTTTGACCAATTTATTTTCTTTTTTATTGCAGGTGAGCTCTTCGAAAATTATTCTTTGTCGTAAAAGAAAATGAATTCGCCGGACTGACTTTGGTATGATTTTTTTGCATTTGAAACATTGCCTTCTGTAAAATAGAATACTCGTATTATGGGATAATTTAACCTTCGGGCGGGCGCAATGCATCTGACAGATTAAGTGGCCAGTTTTTGCTGCGCCAATCCGCAGTATGAAAAGTGAGAGATCTGAAACTCACAGTAGCTTAATCTTTATCGATCAACTATCCAAAGCAGTTTTCAGTTTTTATCTACCATATGTCTGAGGGGCGGAAGGGGATGAAATAATCTCTCAGATGTATTGCGCCCGATTGTGTTATTTTCTCATTTTCTATGAAAATTTCCACTTTTGATACTCTTTTTTATTGCGTAATAACATTGTGTTGACTTTTAGGCTCACCAAATCGTTCAATAGTGTGTTTTTAATAAAATAAGCTCACATTTTTGAAGCGGGCGAGTTGGTGAAGGTTTTTTTAAATATTGAAGCGATTGAAAGCGGAATATTCATAGAAAATTGCTAATGTGAAGGGTATCAAACTTTGTGAGCCAGTATTTGTTTCTAAAATTTCGTAGAACTGTTTCAAAAAGACAATGCAACAATAAATAAGAGTCTAAAATATATAAACTTAGTTTCATCCTATTTTCTGCACTTAATCTGTCAGATGCATAGCGCCCGATCGTGATAGGATTAGTATTGCGCCCGCCGGAAGGTTAATGCTCAATAGTACTAAGTTAATTTCTAAGAATTTGGGGAAACGCGAAACTAAAGTTGCAAACCCTGTTCTGTTCTCACATAACTAGTTTTTTCCAAATAATGTTAGATTCAAACAAATTACACTGCCGAACGAATAATTAGATTAAAACCTGACAATGGTCATAATTTCAAAAGTTATATTAGCACGGACTTGGCTCTATCGAGCACTTGCTTTTACAACAACCATGGACTTAATAAAAACCGTCCCAAAATTGTCCTTTGGCCTGTTGCTCGATAGGAAGCTTAGCTGGAAACCTAACTTGGAAGAGAGGGTGCATAAAGCAACTATAGCACTCTATTCGTGCAGGATAGCAATAGGAAAAAGCCAAAGCACTGTATTGGATCTACACTGCTATCGTACGACCCATTTTACTGTACGGTGTATGCGTATGGTGGTCGGCACTCAGTAAAACAACTTATTATAACTTGCTGACGAAAGTACAAAGCTGCTATTGTCATAACCAGGGGCAAACCAAAGGGGGGGGGATATGGGGGGATAAAACATCCCCCCCCCCCCCCCCGAAATTATGAAACCGATTGTTAAGTATTAGTTTAAACAAAATTTACACAACATAACTACACTCTATGAAATTTTTACTCTTATAATAGAAGGAAACTTTGTTTCCTTCTATTATAATAGTGAAATTACTCTGCAATCTAAATTTGCAAATCAAGTGTAATTTTACATAAAAAATGTTTAAAAAAGTACTCCAATATATTAGCAAATTTACACCGCGCTATGTGTAAAAACACTCCGTAATAATAGGAATATAATGCGGTTTCACTCTTTTTTCGTTGTAAAAATTTAAGTGGCGAACCTTTATAAATAATAGGTGTGTTTTTTTTGGTTATTCCGTGTAGGTTTGGGTAACGAAACTCCATATAAAAAAAATGACAGGTGGATCAGCTGGCATTTTTTTATATGGAGTTTCGTTACCCAAACCTACACGGAATAACAAAAAAAACACACCTAATATAGTTATCAATAAAACTATTTAAGGCTATATAAAATATAAACAAGTATCGGTCGAGTTTTGCTGATCAGTTTTTCGTCTATATGGGAGGTTGCAATATGGTCTTTTTTGTGCGATCTGTACACTTATTCGTCTTCTCAGTATCGTAACTCAGCCGTTTATAGGTAATTTCCAGTCAACGTTACATTGCATATCATTTCGGAGTGTAATATGTTGCAAGCACTAAATATTTCTTATCCACACATGTACGGAAATTTTGGACCACGCCGAGATTCGATTTCGAGACCTCTAGATTACTAGCATCGTAGAGTGCGACTCAACCAAGTGAGCGACAGAGCGTGTACACATGAGTTCTAAATGCAGAGAATTTTTGGAAAAATGTGGTACACTGTGCTAAGTCCAGCCGATTGAAGTATGACAACTGGAGAGCACGCTACAAAAAATGAGTAAAACTTCAACTGCACGTTGTAAAAATACACCACAAATCCGAATTATACACATAAACGTTGTAAAAATGCACCAGAAAATCTGAATTATACAGAAGTGTAGCGTAAAAATACATTTCACACCGATTTTGGTGTAATTTTTTTATTTTACACAGAAATTGTTGAAAAATGCACTCTGTATGTGATTATAAGCGGGAAAAAGTGTAAAATTACCGCATTTTCAGCGGAAATTTAAATTCACTTTTTAGAGTGTATATTGACATAACAAATAAGTGATGATTTTCAGACTCAACATCTATTTATAGTGCAGTCACTAGGTGATTTCAGATTGCAAAATGTGGTGGAGATATTTTTTGTTTCTTATGTTTTTTGGGGTGCTGAGCTTGAATCCGGAGCTTCCCACCAAAATTTCGTTGCAAAACAGGGCCAAAACCGGAAAAACCGAACATTTTCAGTTTTTTGGCTTATAACTAAAACTGTATATTTCTCCTTCACAATACGTTATGCGGTATCGCTACACTTGATACACTCAGAGAAATATTCACTAATATTGAACGAAATATATTTAATTCAAACGATTTGCGCTTTTGATTTGGCTCCACACGCAAATGCGTTTCATTGTAACGAGTGGCGTTTCTTTCAAAAGCATAATGAGTTGTAAAAAGGCGTTTGAATTAAAAGAATTTACGTTTACCTGGAAAGAAGGAGCCAGTCGATTTAAACGTATTTTTCATTGAAATAAACACTTATTCTTTTATTGTAAACGGGTAAAACATTTTAAATAAATGAAAGGCAATTGTATCAAACGTCTTCGTTTTTATATTGAACATTTTTGTTATTTAAATTAAACGAAGCATTCTTTTTAATGAAACGGTATGTATTTCGAAAGTAACGCCTCGCGTTTTCATTTCATAGAAATCACCTCATTCAAAATAATTGAGTTTTACATGGAATTAAAAGCAAACTCTGCTGAAATAAAATAATACATTCCGTTTGATTGTCCATTCTCCATTCGATTAGATACTTACTGTTACCTGGGTTGACAAATCAATAAAGAATAAAACTTATGAAAACTTTAGAAACTTTATTTTTTATTGAGGTCTAATTTTAATATGGTTAATACATTCCACTTTTATTCTAACACCCGCTAAACTTAAATTGCACATGTGCAAGCGTCCATTCCTCCAGCTGAATGCGAAAGTAAATTATCGAAAACACTCTTAACATCGACGAAGATTCTAATACGCGTTTGTTGTTAGACACTACACATTTGTTTGGAATGAACATCAACACGCGAGACTCATCGGACCGGCCGGAAGTATTTAACTACCTGTTGTGCTACGTTGAAACAAATGACATTTTGGCATCGCGTCCTTTAGTTATGTGTATTTGTTACGTAAAGGAATGTATACACATTACTATGTAATGAGGAATCTTTTGATTTAAACGACCTTCGTTTGCGGTTTGGCTGCTCTTTTGTTTTAAAAGAAATTCTCTTAGCGTAAATGAGAATTCGTTCAAATCAAACGAGATTTTTCAAACGAATACTGCGTTCAATTTAAATGTGGAGCTTTTAATATGAATGTGCGTTTTTTCTCTGAGTGTAGTCATTTTTTTTTATACCCTTCGCTTACTAAGCGAAAAGGGTATATTAACTTTGTCATGAAGTTTGTAACGCATTGAAGGAAGCATCTCCGACCATAAAAAAATATGTATATATATGATCAGCGTGACGAGCTGAGTTGATTGGACGATGTCCGTCTGTCCGTCTGTCTGTCTGTCTGTCTGTCTGTTGCGACGCGTTTTGCTCGGCCAGTTTAAAAGCTATGGAGCTGAAATTTTGCAGACATGCTTCTTTTTATTGCAGGCAGTTTGTATGTTTGAATCGATAAAATCCGACAAGGGGGTCGTGGGGCTGCCATACAAACCTACCCCCAAATTTAGGTTCATCTTAGAAAACCTTTTTTATTTATGCACCAATTTAAATCAAATTTCGCACAAATGTGTTTTCATTGCTGACACACAACATATGTAAAAATCGACCAAATCGGACAATGGGGTCGTGGGGCTGCCATACAAACCTAGTCCCCCAAATTAGATTCTTCTAAGAAAAACTTTTTTATTTTCTCATCGATTGCAATCAAATTTCGTGCAAATGTGTCTCTAGTGATACCAAAAAACATATGTAAAAATGGACCAAATCGGACAATGGGGTCATGGGGCTGTCATACAAACCTAGCTCCCCAAATTAAGTTCTTCTAAGAATTTTTTTTTTATTTACACACCAATTTCAACTAAGCTTCACACAAATGTGTTTCTATTGATGACACAAAACATATGTATAATAGATTCAGTCGGACCATGTGGTCATGGGCTACCATACAAACCTATCCCCCCAAATCAAATTTTTCTAAGAAAAACGTTTTTATTTGCTCACAAATTTCAACCAACCTCATGGAAATGTACTTTTATTGATGTTACAAAACATATGCAAAAATGAATGAAATCGGACCATTGGGGTCATGGAGCTGGCATATAAACCCAAATCCCAAATTAGGTTCTTTGAAGAAAAACTTTTTTATTTGTCCACCAATTTCAACCAAATCCCATAAAAATATGTTTTAATTGATGCCACAAACATACGTAAAAACTGAAGGACAGGCCATGCGTTCATAGGGCTGCCGTACAACCCCCCCCCCCCCACATACACACTTCGTCTTTGGTAATTCTAAGAAACCCACGTCCACCGCTTCCCCCAATAAATCTTCGCCACGGCACTTATGTGAAAATTCAAGGAAAAGCTTGGAAGCAGGGAGAATTGATCACAAGACATAGGAACGCCCGAAAAAACTTTTAGCGCGGGGGGAGCGAAGGGTATCCAAATTTCGGCCGCGCCCGAAATTAGCCTCGGTCTCGTTTTGGTTTTTTTTTTGCGATTTTGACCCTGTTTCGGAACAAAATTTTGGTGGGAAGCTACGGATTCGGACTTAGCACCCCAAAAAACAGAAGAAACAAAAAAAAATTTCTCCACCACATTTTGCAATGTCATGTGCTAGGTCTATCACCTGGTTACTACTATCTTATTAGTTTTGATTAGGGATGTTGCGGTTATTTGATAGTAGTAAATCTATTTGATGAAAATCAACTTTAACCCTTGTGTCGGCACCTACTACAATGTGCATATTCTATACCTAATAGGTCTGGCTGGACCTACTGAGATTTTTTTTTATTTTGTAGAAAAAGTTAAATTTTTATCAGTATAATCATTCTACCCATTCCTAACCGCCATTTATAAAGAATAAAACCATTAAAATCGTATTATCGTATCTTCGTTAAGAAGACATATTTTGAAGTGGTATTAGTACAGACATGTTTCTCCCTTTTTTTCTTCTATTTTTGCTTCTCTTGTTTCATTGCGTATCCGTACAGAAAGTTTGATCAAATTTTCCAATTCCAATATCTTTGGGGAAATATTTGGCATTTTGTTGGTAGATTTTAGCGCGATATTAGTCTGCAGATTTGGGAAAATAGATAGAAAGAAATAGGGAATTTTCAACCGCAAAAATCATTTCATTCTAAATTTTCCGTAAATATCTCAATTAAATCTATTAAGAAACACCATCGTAAGTCATTAATACTTAGTTCATATTATTACAAAGGAAATAAAACTCGTTTGGATTTCCAAGAATCAAATCTCAGTTGATTAGGTGATGTTATAAGATGTGATAAAATTAGGCGTTCCCAATTTCTGAACTTCACGGTTTTTTTAAGCAAAATCTCAGAAAATTTTATCATTTATCGTACAAATGTCAATTTTAGTGACATTATTACATCATAAATAGGAGAATTTTAATAGAATTAAATAGAATTTAACTCATAAATAATGTTAAGAACGGATATCAACCCAGGACAAGCCTATGTAAGGACAAGGATGGTAACATCATCAGCGACATCGAAAGCGTCAACAAACGATGGGCCTCGCATTTTGAAGAGCTCCTCAATGCACCCTCAACATCCCCCGCGGAGCCAGCTCTTGAGCAGTTAGCCGAACCAGGCCCTCCCGTTCTACCCGCAACAGTAGAGGAGGTGAGTCTTGCCATACAGTCGCTTCAAAATAATAAAGCGCCCGGCGCTGACGAGATTCCAGCAGAACTGCTGAAGCATGGCGGAACGTGCCTGACCAACGCTATACATGTGCTACTGCTGAAAATATGGAACGACGACGAAATCCCCGAAGATTGGCGCAAAAGCATAATCTGCCCAATCCACAAAAAGGGTGACAAGCTGAAGTGTGAGAATTACAGGGGCATATCATTAGTTTGTACGGCCTATAAGATATTATCTAAAATTCTTGAAAAGAGAATTAATCCGTACGCAGAACGAATCATTGGCGAGTATCAAGGCGGCTTCAGACCTGGTCGATCAACGACCGATCAGCTTTTCACGGTGAAGCTACTACTCCAAAAGTGCTGGGAATATAACATCGACGTATACCAAATCTTTGTCGACTTCAAGCAGGCATACGACAGTATCGATCGAAGTGTACTGTACAACATTATGCTGAATTTTGGTATACCGGCAAAGTTAGTGCGACTCACAAGGATGACGATGACTAATACCGTCTCGCAGGTCAGAGTGCAGAATCGACTCACTGACCTATTTGAAACTCGTACTGGACTCAAGCAGGGCGACGGGCTGGCGCCGACGCTCTTCAACCTTGCTTTGGAGTATGTAATTCGAGCCATGAATATGGACAGCAGCGGAACGCTTCTCATCAAGTCGACTCAATTAGTAGCGTACGCCGACGATATCAACATCATGTCTCGAAGGGTGGGTGATGCAGAAAGCCTTCTGCATAACCTCAATAACGCCGCAAAGGAAGTTGGACTACATATCAACGAAAGCAAAACAAAGGCCATGATGCAATCGAAAACAAGGACGCCAGCAAATTCAAGCATCACAGTGGGGGACCTTAATATCGAGTATGTAGACAACTTCAACTATCTGGGTTGTAACTTATCAAAGGACGCCAACGAAACCGACGAAATTAAGCGACGGATACAACTAGCCAATAAGACATATTTCTCGGTCCTCCCTATAATTAATTCGAAACTTGCGCACAGGAACACGAAGCTCCGCGTGTACAAAACGATCATCCGACCCGTGCTATGTTATGGCTGCGAAACATGGATCCTCACCCAAGCCTCCGAAATTTTGCTAGACCGATTCGAACGAAAGGTCCTTCGGCGAATTTTCGGGGCCGTTCGCGAGCGAGACCAATGGCGTATCCGGTACAACCATGAGTTGTATCAATTGTACGATGAGCTGGAAGTATCGAAAATCGTGAAGCTTCAACGTTTGCAATGGGCGGGGCATGTACAACGGATGGACGATAATCGCATGCCAAAGAAAGTGATGAACGCACAACGAATTGACGGAGCGAGGTTGCGTGGACGACCGAGAGCTCGCTGGGAGAACTCCGTAGGTGAAGACGCCCACCAGTTGCTGGGCTTCCGAAACTGGAGGACGAGGTCACGTAACCGCGACAATTGGAGGACAACGATTCAGGCGGCCAAGGCCCGACGTCGGGCTATCGTGCCACATTGATGATGATGTAATATTTTCACTTTTTACCTCAAGACAAAAATGGGGGGAAAAACTATATATCTGGCCAGACCTATTGGGTATCAAAAAGCACTATAAATTGAAAATCACCAAAACCATACTCAAAGCTTCAACCGATTTTTTTCAATTTTTGCAAAATCCTTCTAAACATATTATTCTAGGATATCATGAAATATGAAGTCGATGCGATACTTTTTCGACCAAAATATAGTGCCAAAGGTCTGGCCAGACCTATGTGCCGACAGAAGGGTTAAATGTTTTAAATTAAATTTTTTGAAATTTAGAATATATAAAAACGATTATCTTAAGGTTATAAGGTCTGAAAATAAACGTATGATTTCATGAGTCTCTTGCATACACAAATCTCCCCCCGAAATAAATTGGATTCGCCCCTGGTCATAACCTTTAGTACTACACCTTCGGCTGGACCCGACGTTGTGCTCAATCTGCTAACGTTGGATCTATTCAGCCAACAACGGGCTGCTAACACGGCACTACGCTTACGTGAAACTAGTCAGTAACAAACCGTGGAGTACGGTCACTCAACGATACTACAAAATTTTAATCTGGAATAACAATACACCCCTGGCTACGGGGTCCTTGGTATTCTATACAGGTGGTTCTGAGACGGACGAAATAGTTGGTATTGGAGTCCACTCGGATAGACTAGACATTAACTTGGCACGCTGTCTTCCTGGCCACTATAGTGTCCTTCAAGCGGAAATTACTGCAATTCTGAGAGTCATACCCTGTTTGGAAAATTATATAGTCACGATGACGGATGTCATCATTTACACTGACAGTCAGGCGGCAATCCGATCTCTCGAATCTATCCTGACTACATCAAAACTGTAGATAGTTGCTTCTCAGCTCTAAGAGTGATTTGTCAATTTTTAGGGTTTTTTAGAAAATATTTTTTCAAAAAACCCTTATGAAATCGATTTTGTCCGTCCGTCCGTCTGTCCGTCTGTCCGTCTGTTCACTAAATAACTCGAGAACGGCTCAACGAATTGTCATGAATTTTGGTAGGAATGTGTATAATGGTTACAGTCTTTGGCACATATACCTTAAAAGTTGGTACGAAGAAGATAACAGGGTGTCCCGAACGCTTGAAAAAAGTCGACTTTTTTAGTTTTTATCGGAGAGTGACGTATGGGTATTTAAATCAAAGATCTAAACGAGTACACCTCATATCAGTTAAAATGTTCCAGTTTCGAGTAACGGTAAAAAAGTTATTGGCGTTTAAAGTTAAACTTCCTTTTCGAGCTCCGTTTTTCTAAACCGATATGAAACTTTGCACAAAGATTGGTCAGTAGGGCCTTATATACGTTAAATATTTAGACTGTTGACTTTTGCAAAGGAAAAGTAAATAGCAGTAAATTTGTAAAATTTCAATTTGCTCGTGTGTAGCCCCTCTTAGGTTTCCAAATATGAGAATTCTGCAAAGGGTTTTTAGAAAATTACATATAGAATATGTCTACGAATTTTCATTTGAATAACTGTATCCAAACCAGAAATATAGCCAAATAAGTCTTTATAGTAAGGGTCTTTCGCAATGCAAGCCTCTTAGGCATTTCGTCAATGCATATCTCTTAACCTTCGGGCGGGCGCTATGCATCTGACAGATTAAGTGACCAGTTTTTGTTGCGCCAACCAGCGATATGAAAAGGGAGAGATCTGAAACTCACAGTAGCTTACTCTTTATCGATCAGCTACCCAAAGCAGTTTTCAGTTTCTATCTACCATATGTCTGAGGGGCGGGAGGAGGTGAAATAATCTCTCAGATGTATTGCGCCCGATTGTGTTATTTTTTCTTTTCTATGAAAATTTCCACTCGTTATACTCTTCACATTGCGTAATAATGTTGTGTTGACTTTTCGGCTCACCAAATCGTTCAATAGTGTGTTTTTAGTAAAATAACGTCACATTTTTTAAGCGGTCGAGTTGTTGGAGGTTTTTCAAATACTGAAAGCGGAATTTTCTTAGAAAATTGAAAATGTGAAGGGTATCAGACTTTGTGAGCCAGTTTTTGTTTCTAAAATTTCGTAGAACTGTTTCAAAAAGACAACGCAACAATAAATAAGAGTCTAAAATATAATAAAACTTAGTTTCAACCTATTTTCTGCACTTAGTCTGTCAGATGTATTGCGCCCGATCGTGTTAGGATTAGTATTGCGCCCGCCGGAAGGTTAACTTGATAAAACAATGGACATGAAATTTGGTGGAAATGCATCAAATGGTAATAAAGTTTGCCACAGTTAGTAGGACCAAGTTAACGGTGTCCTTGAATATAAAGTATACTTGTTCAATACTCATAGGAAAGCTTGCGTTGACGGGGAACACAATGGAATCATTTTATATAAGGTTGCTTTTCCTTGATTAAAAAACAGTAACAGTAGATTTACAGCTACGAATTCAGTTCATATATAAAGCCATCCTTACGTTTGCCTGAGTTTCTTTATGGTCAAAGGCCATCAGAAATCTTAAATCGTTGCCTTTAGATTTGCCTTGGAGTACTTTTATACAAACTGGGTAAATAGTAAATCTATTTTTGGATTGGTCTAATTAAAGGTGGCTAGCGCCTTTCATTCTGGAACGCGTTTATTTAGACCAATCCAAAAATAGATTTACAGGAAGCATTTCATTAATGCTGTGCACAATTCTTATCTCTTGCTTATAAAATATATGTACAAAAAATATTCACTATGCATCAAAATTCTAAAAAACCCTCGTATTGCGGGCGCAGCCCTCTGTACGCCGGTATTTTTTAACATCGTTCTTTGCTGGATACCCAGTGATAGTGGATTTGAAGGAAACTGCAATGCGGACCGTCTCGTTCGTAATGCGACTTCTATGACCTTAAAAGCCGACCGCAATAATCTGAAAGCGCCAATTGCTTCTTGTAAACTGCCAATAGAAAAAACTGCAATGTACAGAGCTAGTGGTCTAACGGTTGCACATTTGATAAAACAAGATTAATTTGGCCACGACTTAACGCAGCCATAGGTCAACCATTTTCCTGTCAATAGACAGGAAACATATAGGTAAGGTGTTCGGGACCATAACGGGGCACTGTCCTATCAAGGAGCACGCCAAGGGGTTCCGAATTCCCCATAACGACTTCTGTCGCAGTTGCGGTGACAAAGAAGAGGAAGAGAGAGTACATCATTTTCTCTGCCATTGTCCAGACTTTGCCGTGAAAAGGAGACGTTTTCTTGGCTCAATCTACTTTTACGATACAGACGATACGCAATGTAAACCTACTATCGCTCATCAAATATATTGAGAGCACGAGCTAGTTTTCAGCTTAGGTGTTAACTTTTAGGTACACTTCACTTGGTATGGTATCACAATTGATTTGGTCTAAGTGCGCTTGGGCCTAGGCTCCTCGTCTTCTCCCATAATGGAATTTTGACTGTACGACTGAACAATTTGAAATTAGTTTGATTAGACTTTAGCTTCAGAGATACCTCTTGTCTTCGTCACAATTAAGGATTCTAATTGGACATGCATGATCCCTAATATTTGCTATAAAGGGAAGAGCCACCGAATATACAAATAGAGGACCAAATAGTGTACGTAATTATTGTTCGCATTTACGCGATATATCCTAATTTGATTTTCGAAAGATGAAGTCTAAAATTTTTGTTAAGTCTGTTGACTTAACTTATTGTACCCTAGTAGAAATTCATATCAAATAAGCAATCCTATAAATAGTCAGCACATAAAAGCCTAAAAAAACACTGTTCTGTGAAAAATTTCACGCCCAACGGCACTATTTTCATCAGTTAATATTGATTTCGATAACTTTCATCCACCTTCAGTAGCAATTCATTTTAATTTCGCCTGCTCTCTGCGCGGATATGGATTCCTTCAGTTGTTTCTAATTGCATTGATTCATCAAATAGCAAATTGAACTTTTGCCCTAGAGTGGGAGCTGACAGCCGTCTCCGGTTATGTGCTTTTGTCGTATTCAGTGCTTTTCAGTAGGTACCCCTATCATCCACAATGAATATCAGCGGAGTCGCTGTAGTTCGGTAACTCAAAACGGTTTTAAGTGACATTCAGTTAGTAAACGGATCAACCCTCAAACCCGTTTTATGACTGTCATATGACGAAAGAACGGCCTTGGTGGAAAATGCCTACGCGCCTATATCTAGCTAGTTTGTGGATTGATGACCACACTGCCCGAGTCGCATTGCTGACTAGTAAACTGAACGAGCCATCCGGAAGTGAAAAGCAGCGCTACGTGTCTGCACAGGCACGTAGTCACAGGTCCAACGAGCCTGGGATGTGCATGTCCGAATTCGACGTAAGGCTTAACCAATAGGGGGCCGAAGGGGGATCACACCTGCTATAGAGAAGTCTATAGCGAATAGTGTACTACGGGGATGGGTGTGCCCAGGGGACCATGGTCCTTGCCCATCAAGGTGTTGGACTCGTAGTGGCTGGAGGTTGTTACCCAAGTCATCCAGCTAGTGATGCAATCCCGGGGTTGGATTCCTGACGGTGTGTGCATGCGCCTGATGGAGAAATCTCCGTCTGACAACAACACCTTGTCAGTAAAAAGCCGAAGGTCCAAACTTTTTAGCGGGACCGGGAGATAAAAGCCGAAAGGCTAGGTGCTCCCCTGACGGTATACCTGTAGATAGTTAGCTTGTCATCTGACGAACAAAATTCTGGTGCGAAAGAATATGTATCACCAAAAATCGTTGCAGGATTCGAGAGCACTCAGTTGAACGTGAATACCTTATTGTTAGTATAGTGACTTTAGCTCTAGACCCAAACATCCAAAAAAAGAGCTGACTTTTGATGCCAAATTGTTCTATGGCCTGATCGCATTACGCAGTAAAAAGTTAGACTTTTTTGCGCGTCACATTTGGGGGGGAGGGGGTGGCAAAGGGGTGAAATTATGATTTTTCGCCAATATCTTGTTAACTGTAATATTTACAGCAAAATGTTCTGAGGACGATTTAAACTACACAAAATTTCCTTTCTAATGATATATTATATCATATACCTTCTATTGGCAGATTATATACTAGACCTTAAAACATTTGGTGTAATTTAGATTTTTTGATAGTTACATTTGGCGCTCTAGCTCCTGAAGTAATTTAATTGGAGCCATGGTAATTGGGATAACTATTCCTAACAATATATAGCTGTCCCACGCGGAGACTCAGGCTGCCCCGACAAAGCATTCCCCTATACTACCTATTAACATTTAAGAAAAACACATGCCTGTAACTTTTCGCCGAATCACAGCAGGCGGGAAAAATTTTGATGAACGTTAAGGCTAAGTCCCATTAGACCCTCCACCAAATATTACTTCGATCTGATTAAAACAAAGGGTACCTTCCATACAAAATGAACGGAAAATTGCCTACGAGCAAAAGCTAGTGGCATTGAATTTGAATAATTTGTATGGGAGGTACCCTTTGTTTTAATCCGATCGAAGTAATATTTGGTGGAGGGTCCAATTGGACTTAGCCTTAACGTTTACCAAAATTTTCCCCGCCTGCTGTGATTCGGCGAAAAGTTACAGGCATGTCTTTTTCTTAAATGTTAATAGGAGGT
Source organism: Microchrysa polita (assembly GCA_949715475.1). Taxonomy (NCBI): domain Eukaryota; kingdom Metazoa; phylum Arthropoda; class Insecta; order Diptera; family Stratiomyidae; genus Microchrysa; species Microchrysa polita. The sequence goes on from OX454421.1 coordinate 32,109,817, forward strand.
ATAGGGGAATGCTTTGTCGGGGCAGCCTGAGTCTCCGTGCGGGACAGCTATATATTGTTAGGAATAGTTATCCCAATTACCATGGCTCCAATTAAATTACTTCAGGAGCTAGAGCGCCAAATGTAACTATCAAAAAATTTAAATTACACCAAATGTTTTAAGGTAAGAGTATTAAATCTGGCAAGAGAAGGGATATGATATAATATATCATTAGAAAGGAAATTTTGTGTAGTTTAAATCGTCCTCAGAACATTTTGCTGTAAATATTACAGTTAACAAGATATTGGCGAAAAATCATAATTTCACCCCTTTGCCACCCCCTCCCCCCCCAAATGTGACGCGCAAAAAAGTCTAACTTTTTACTGCGTAATGCGGTCAGGCCATAGAACAATTTGGCATCAAAAGTCAGCTCTTTTTTTGGATGTTTGGGTTTCATCATTTTTTCAGCTAAAATCACTATACTATGTGTTTAATTGCAAATTGTCATTGAATTTGACGCTCTTTCGTGCGGATGTAACCCTATTTGAAAGTATTAAAATAGATCTTAGAGTAAGTAACTGGGACAGTCTCAATCTTAACAAATTCAATCAGAGCATAAAGCTAGAATGAAAAGTTTAAATTAACTTCGATGGCGATCTTTGTAATCGTTCAGATCCGATTGTATCGTTGATATGAACCCGGATTAGTATATCGTTGACAGGGCCGGATTTCCCAACCTGGGCAACTGCCCGGGGCGGCAGATTTCGAGGGGCGGGAATTTTTGAAAATATCCCCTGGTTTTAAATTCTGTGAAAAAGTATTTTGGAAACTTGACTTGAAGTTGACCTAATTAAGTCACATTTTAATTTCATCTTTCTAATTCATTAATGTTAGGTATATTACAGGGCACCCAATAGTAAACTCAACTGAAATTTAACTGTTGACGCGTCAGTGAGTCTAGAAGTAGAAATTATTTTCGTAACGCATTGGATTTAACTTAAACAAGGGAAGGGATCTAGCATATACTTCAGTGTTCACTTTAATAGGAAGCCTTGAGTAGCTTTTGTGTGCAATAATCAGGTATATATATGGAATAGTACATTGCCAAAAACTCGCTTTCCTACGAAACGAGTCTCCGTGATAGATTGATCTAAGAATTGGTAACCCTGCCTAAGGCAGGGCCACACATGGAAAATCCATGGATTCTGTGTGGGTAGCCCCAGTGTCCCTAGTTAGTAAAAGTTAGCAACATTTTCGAGTTTTCTATCTCTTCACTTTATTTTCTTCCTACTTAAAATTAGCGGCGAGGCAACTGGGATGTAGTCATAAATTGGTTTCAGGGGGTGTCGGGATATTAGAAATCATGCATTCGATATAAAATTTTCAGTAACATGTTTCTGTCTTGTGAACAGTTTTAAAAAAATGTCACAATTTGTATGTTTAAATTTTCGAATTTTAGAAAAAAAAAAGGAAAACTCCACTATGCCAAATTATACCACATGACGCTAATAAACAATTTTAGTTGTTGAGGTTAGGTTATTCGTTCATGACTTCTAAAACGTTCGAAAATGAATAAAAATCTCCGAAAGTGGAAGGGTATTTAGAAAACCTTCTGAACACATTCTGAAGAAAATGTACAGTCGTTGTTGTGTATGTGCATCATTTCAGTTTTAATGTTGTCGTCATTGGAATTCCAATGCTTTTTTAAATAATTTCGTGAGGGGTCCGAACCCCATGAACCTTCCCCTGGCCCCATTACTCGGAATCGGAAGCACCATATTGTCAAGAAAACAAAATTACATCGGTCACTCGCGTAAAAATATTAAATGTTCTTCTCACATACCACACCACAGCGAGCGTTTTGCCTAGCATGTGTATACGACTACTCCTCCTTTCAAATTTAACCAGTGGCGGAGGGCGGCCATTTAGCTACTGCCCAGGGGCGCCATAGATGCTAAATCCGGCCCTGATCGTTGATATTTAGCAGGATCATCAGAGGTGGATCATTTTGAGTTATACTGTGTCTCAGTATACATATCAACAAGCAACTTTTAAGATTTAAAAATAAAAAAACAAAGACATAGGAAGATGAAAGGACTGATGAACATTTTCTGGCTGCTTGCGTCTAAAAAATGCAGCCGCTCGAAGATGCCACTCAAAAACGAACAATTCTCTATTTCTCATGTGTCCCAAGGACAAAAATAAATCGCAAATAGGGCAACAAATGCAGACAGGGTCGATTTTCCATGCGACCCAAGACTAAACACAAAATCGAAAAAAAAAACAAGACTTGCAGCACGCAACATATTTGCGAGACAATTTGCGGAGGATTTTCAATGCCGTCACCAGTTTAAGCTGAAAGTAGATCAGTCGCATTCAGTGTATCCAGAACTTGGCTTTACCGGCTGCTGCCTGAAATTAACTTACGCATTAAAAAGTGTTTACCTTTGAGGCTTTCTAGTTTTCTCCTGGTTTCGTCTTACTTTCTCTGCCTTTTTAATAATTAGAAAATGTTGGGCTCCATGGGGCTCTCAAACTAGCACTTACAGTAGTTATGACAAAAGAACTGCGGTAGAAACGTAGACGCTTGTACCTATATTGTTACATCCAAAAATTCTACGGTCTCAGATTGAATGCTTCTGGTATTTAGTCAGTTTTTCCTTTGTTACTTTATCACCAACCATATAAGTGTGCCGTAGTTTGACTTATATTTAAGGGAGTGGCCAGGTAGTTATTACCAGACTCTTCGAAGTAAGGCTGATCGATTCAACTAAAACAAATTTTGAGCCATATTGTTTTCAGCACCACCCCCATCCTCCCTTTTATTAAGACCAACGTCCCGGAAAAAAATTGTCCCAATATATATTAAAAACCTCAAATTGCTTCAATTCACCAAATTAAAAGAAAAAATCATAATTTCATGACGAATTAATTGAAAAAGTTACCACAACGATGCCTTGACTAAATAGAATTTCTTTTCCGCAAATAGAATTCCCGGGAATCAATCCCGCTGGCGCTGTTCGCAACGGTATATATGATGCGGCAAAAGAAAATGAAACTTTACCCGTCTTCAATGAAAAGGAAAGCAAGCAAGAAAAAAAGTTGAAACTCTTTTTATCCTTTGCTCCTCCGTTCGTTTCTGACGGTCTCAAAGCACGGAAAAAGGATTCTTTGCCATCAAAGGACCCCAACTCAGCCGCCTCGACGACATACGGAGCACGTTGCAGGGACAGAAAACGGGCAACCAGAAAAAAAAATCACACAGAAATTCTTGAGGGACAACACAATAATTTAACCATCAAACGAGCCAAGAGTTGTGTCGATCAATTACTTCTCTTGCTTCATTTCTAGGTGAGGGGTTTTCCGTTTTTTTTCCTTCTGTTTTCTCAGCGCTCTGTAATATTTTATATGAATGTATGTGACTGAAAACAGGACTTTATATTATGGAAAGCAGAACTTCTCGCCCCGGGCGGCATTGCATTCGTTGAAACCGCTCCCGTTCCTTATGCACACAAGCGAAAGTCATGCAGCATATGGATATCCGTTTCTAATAACGTAATTTTTGCGATTTTTCAACTGCTTTCTTCTTTTTGCTGTTAAACGATGCTAATTAGAGCGTGGCATGATGTATTATAGTTCTGTGTGTCCTCCACATACTCATAAGTACAAATCTACACAAAGCGGCGGCGCTGTTCAAACTCGGAATAAGTCTAGCGTGATGTGAAGATGTGCTGTATACATTTTGGGGTGGTGGCCTGTGAATCCTGTCTGTGTGCCACGACCGCACGAGGCGAGGTTGAACTCAATGGCCCGGCATAGAAAGGGAAGAGACGGTCGGCGGCAATGGCGGACAAAGCTATCAGATCCGGAATCCGGAGACCCCAGTCTAACCTTTCGTGGCCTCATGTGATTATGACTGTTGCGTGCCAAAGGATTTCATGCAGTGTTCACACCGGAACGAAAACATCGCTTCGTTACATCAAGGATATACTCATACTCGCTTGTATGGCTGGTATGAATATTGCCAGGGAACGGATCAGGATACTTTATGTAGTCCGCTGTTTGCCCGTAAATATACATATGAATATTGAACATAATTTGCCGTATACATTGTATATGTATGCCACGTCGCCATTGGGTACATATTTGATGTGCTGCGAAACTACTGCAATGGCTCATAATTCATTGATGAAGTGTACGATGGGGTCAGTTTCAGTTCCGTATAGCGATACACACAGGCGAGAACAAAAATCTTTGTTTGTCCATCTGCATAAGCAAATCGTTGTCTGCGCCTTTGTCGCCATCAGAAGATGCAATCCCCTGCAGCCAAAAATACATGCAGAAAAAAGTCGGAATTTTAGTTGTGACAGACTTTATGGGCAAGCAAAGCCACACTGCTGAAACAACGACAACGGGAAAACGAAAAGTTTCTCGGCGAGAACAATGTAAATTCGCCCCACATATAGCCGAGCTAAAAAAAATCCCGTACAGATAAAGATTACAAAAAAAGTCCTAAGACAATTGGAATGAGACGGGCAGAAAAAAAAAGTTACGAACGACTTTGGTGCTGCGACAAAGGAAACATTTTTCGTGTATAGTGCCCAATTGCACTTACAATCAGTTTGACGTCGTCCTCGCCCGTCCTCGTCCTCGTCCTCGTCGTCGTCCGTGACGCCAACTTTTGTTTCAGAGACCGGTCAGATAAAGGAATCTCTGATACTTGCGTTCGTCGGCTGTGCGACATGGTTCGTTTACGTAACAATTCTTTATCGTGTTACGTATCCAATGACTTCCTAATCTCCTTCGGGCCGTTTTTTTCCTCGGTGTGTAGCGTGTAGCCCACTTAGTCTTAAACTTTACGCTCGTTTGAACAATATCCTGAGACATGCAGCGCGTTCGTACACACAGTGCAGATAGTTCTCATCCATTCTTTGAATTTGAATTGCAGCTTGCAGAGATGTCCCTTTTCAATCAACTCTTTCCTTGAGGCTAGACTATGTGCCCCGGGCTACTCTACGTAGCGCAAGTGACCGTTCATTTTTTCTTTGTTGAACCAATTAAAAAGTTTGAATGAACGTGAGTGAAATGAATAATGAGCCGAAAGGGGTGTCCTGTCTCGTAGACTCGGCAATAGAAAGCCATGTACATTCACCGTAGAATAGAATAGACTAAGTCTAGGCGAGCAGCAGCCGATTGAATGGTATAGTCATACAGCATCAGGACACGGGCAAAGGGGAGAAGGAACAGGACCATGAAATGGACATTGAAAGAAAATTGAGTACCTACGCTGCTGAAGGAAGAAGATGTCGTTCTAGCGTCGAGCGTTCGCCATTGATGTCCTTCGATGGTCTTGGGTTTTCTTGAAAACGGGTTAAGTGGCAAATTATTGTTATTGGAAAGTTTTGAGGTCTCGATTCAAGTTCCTGGTGCGGATTCCGAACTTCCCATCGAGCTGTGTATACTTTGTATAAATGTATTGATTCCGGAATTGTCCTCTTAACTTTTAATTTTCTACTTTCTTTCACACAGGGAAGATTTGTTTTCGAACGGAGGAGGCCTCTATCATTGCCGGGGACATTAAAGATAAATTAGATGATTGTATTTAATTAGATTTTGCTGGAAAAAGGTTTTATTTATGTTTGTCGAACGGACGATTTGAACATTCAATTATTATTGAATGCATGGTGTGCGCTAGTGGTAATTTTGATATCATTTGAGGGAAAATTTACTGGAGAATTTTTTTTAAGGTATGGTGGAGATGCAACACTGAAGAAGAAGTCAATTTAATTTGTTTCTTTCGATTTTTGAAATTTTGAAATTACATTAAAACACAGTTTAACGTCTGGCGAATTAAACCAGTGGAGCCAATTGAGGCGGTGCCTCACCTTCATTTTTTTAGTTATCACAATGTTAATGTTACTAATAAACTAACTTATAAGCTGCATGAACAAGCGCCGAATTACTAACATCATTTCTGTGCACCAACTCATACTCATACAAGTGAGACGGTAATTTTTCAGCTTCACGATCTCAAACATCAATTCAACGCGTATCAGTACAATCGCCTGATTCTGTACGGGAAGAAAAACCGCCAGTGAGGCGACACACAAATCGCCTCAGCGTGTGTATCTGAATTGAAACAGTGCGATCATTTGTTCTCGCTTTGTTGTAGGTATGCTTTGCTCATTGAAATACGTAGCTCCGCAAAAATAAGTTTAGATAGGAACTTATTGGGCATAATTTAAAGTTTCGGTTTTCTATTGTATTTTGATTAAAATGGAAAACGGAAATATTAAATGGTGTTATGTATGATTTTAACAGGGGTAAAACCGATAGTTGCTGTTTCCGCGTCACTGTTCAAGTTTTCGATATCAAGTTCAAGTTCAAGTGTTTATTCAACCAATAATACATAAAAAGTGTTGTAATACATAATACTAGGTTAGCAAGTGATTAAGCTGTTCAGCGCTCTTACAACTATGACAATTTGAGTTCAACGAAATTGGAATTTATATTTATATTAACAATAAGTAAGAGGAAAATGGGTTAAAACCTCTTATACAATTTTTAAATAAAACTTAAACTACTTACTATCTAATATACCATCTAAGCTTATACTCTAAGTTGTATTATGTATAATACAATAAGGCAACATAGGCAATTTCCAGCCAGAAAAGAAGAAAAAGATACTTAATCTGATTTAAAACGTTCCAGAGACATGGTTAAGGTATATTACGATAACGCGTTAATTAAAGGGTTCAGTGAGTTTGCGCAGGATAATTTGAAATTAATCCTAATATGTGCAATTTTATGATATAACATAGAAATATTTGAAATAGAGTGTAAAGATTTTGTTCGAAAATAACGGGATAAATTACACATCATTTTCAATATTTTGTTTTGCTTTATTTGAAGGTTCTTTATATGCGTTTCAGCACAAGATCCCCATACAGGGGAACCATATAACAAAACCGGTTGAAATATCAGCTTAAAAATTAATAGTTTATTGTCTGCGGAGAGTGGGGAATTCCGACATATTAGAGGATATAGTGACTTTACGATATTGTCCGCCTTTTTTATTGAAGCTTCAGTATTGTCTTTAAACGTCAATTTTTTGTCAAGTAAGATGCCCAAGTACTTGATATGATTAGGGTTCCAATCGATTGACTTCGACCCAAGTCGTAAAGGACCATTTGGTAGCAGTTCAGGCTTCCTCTTTCTACTGAAAAATAGCGCTTCTGTTTTTTCTGCGTTAATTTTTATCTTCCATCTATTGAAATACTTATCTAAGTTTTCGAATCCATTTCGAAGGTTCTCTATAATAATGCCAGGCAGAGGATCCGAAGAAAGAAGGGCTGTATCGTCTGCAAATAAGCACACATGACAGTTATTAGGAATCGGCAAGTCACTGGTGTAAAGGTTGTATAGCAAAGGACTTAGTACTGACCCCTGGGGCACTCCTGCCTTGAGCTCAAACATAGTAGATTTGCACTCGCTTACGTTAACATAAAAGTAACGATCTGTGAGGAAGCTCTGAATAATTTTGGTGATGTAAATTGGAAGTCCAAAGTTATGAATTTTATGTATCAACCCATCGTGCCAAATATTGTCAAACGCTTTTTCAATGTCCAACGTTATCAGACCAGTAGAGTTTTTCAATTCAAAGTTGGATTGAACGATGTTTTTAATGCGCGCTAGTTGGTGATTCGTGCTATGTTTGTTTCTGAACCCAAATTGTTCATTCAATAGAATGTTTTTCTCATCAAGAATAACAGAAATTTGAGACTTAATTATTTTTTCAAACAATTTCCCTACATTACTTATAAGGCTTATGGGACGGTAACTGTTTAATTCTGCTTTATTTTTGTTGGGTTTGGGAATGCAAATAACGGATGCGATTTTCCATGCCTTGGGGAAATAAGAATGATTCAGACAGGCGTTAAAAATTTTGTTCAAAAATATAGCGGCTTTCCTGTGCATATTCTTCAAAAGTGACATATGAATCGAATCTGGCCCTGGAGCTTTGTTTATTTTCGAATTTTTAATTGCCTTTTGTAAAGTAGATAAGGTAATGTATGGGCAGTTTTGCACTGGACAGTTATTAACCTTCCGGCGGGCGCAATACTAATCCTAACACGATCGGGCGCAATGCATCTGACAGATTAAGTGCAGAAAATAGGATGAAACTAAGTTTCTGTATATTCTACACTCTTATTTATTGTTACATTGTCTTTATGAAACAGTTCTACGAAATTTTAGTAACAAAAACTGGCTCACAAAGTTTGATACCCTTCACATTTTCAATTTTCTAAGAATATTCCGCTTTCAATCGCTTCATTATTTATAAAACCTCCAACAACTCGACCGCTTAAAAAATGTGAGCTTATTTTACTAACAACACACTATTGAACGATTTGGTGAGCCTTAAAGTTAACACAACGTTATTACGCAATGTGAAGAGTATAACAAGTGGACATTTCCATAGAAAAAAGAAAATAACACAATCGGGCGCAATACATCTGAGAGATTATTTCAGCCCCTCCCTCCCCTCAGACATATGGTAGATATAAACTGAAAACAGCATTGGATAGTTGATCGATAAAGATTAAGCTACTGTGAGTTTCAGATCTCTCCCTTTCCATATCGCTGAATGCCGCAACAATAACTGGTCACTTAATCTGTCAGATGCATTGCGCCCGCCCGAAGGTTAATGGTGTGAATGGTACCAGCTACTAAATCTTGAGTCACTGTATCTCCTAGGTTACTAGCAACTAGATGTTGGAGTTGAAAATGTTCAGCAAATGCTTGACACTTTTCATCATTTGTTAGTAGAGTCTTATTGGAGTTTTTATACCCTATACCCACAAGATGGTATAGGGTATATTGTTTTTGTTACGACGATTTATGTAACACCTCAAAGGAGCCACCGGAGGTATGACAAAGTATATATATAAATGATCAGGGTCGGTCCCTGATTCGAATAAGCCATGTCCGTCTGTCTGTCTGTCTGTCTGTCTGTCTGTCTGTCCGTCCGTGTGTCTGTCAGTTCGCACGATAACTCCCGAAATAATGAAGCTAGCGTTTTGAAATTTTGGTCGGATAATTGTTTTGATAAAAGCTTGGATGGTATTGAAAATGGGCCAGATCGGACCAAGGGTTCCCCTACCTCCCATACAAATGACCCCTCCGTGATAGTTTAATTCGGTCATATTTTTCGACAGAATATCGCTTGCGACCTGAAATTTTCATCAATGCCTAATTGTGACACATGCTTGAAGTTGGTGGAAAGTGGGGAAGGTCTGACTACCCCTACCCCTACATCCCCTACAAAGCAATATTCCGCCATATCTTTTGATAGAATGCCGCGAAAAACTTCAAACTAGTATCAAATGGTAGCCCTTGGATGCCTTGATAAGATAATAAAGATGAGCTAGGTCCTGCCCATCTACCCCTCCCTCCCCTACAAAAAATATGAAATTGAATATTTTGGGTTTTGCGCGCCTTCTAGGTCTGTACATGGGTATAGGGTATATACTCATCGTGCTATTCGCACGATTAGAACTCGGTCTCGTTTATAGGTGGCATAGTTCCTCGACGATTTTTTAGGGCTTTCGTTATGTTCCAAAATGGTCTGCTACCTTTCTCTAGCGATTTCAGTTTGTTACTCCAATGAATGTTTCTGATCCTATGTATTTCCGCTGATATTTGAAATTTAAGCTGATTGACTCTTTGTTTAAAAAAGGGGAGTCGCGTGCGTTGCCATCTTCTGCGAAAAGCGTTACGTTTTGCTATCAGATAGTTAACGAGTGGAGTAAGTTTAATTTGACTATAGGTAGGTTTTTGGGATGATTTTGGAATTGATGCATTCGCGGCCTCCCACAAAATCTCAACAAATTTTTCCAAGTAGCGATCGATATCCGCTTTCGTGTTAAACACAATGTGCTCTTGCAGACTAGTATAGTTACCTGTCAATACTTTGTACTTGGGCCAATCAGCTTTCCAAAAAAGAAATTTAGAAGCTTCAACCATAACTGCTTCATCATTAATTTCAAATAGAATCGGCAGATGGTCAGATGAGAGGTCAGTAATTGCGACTGGTGGACTGAGGTGCTGATTACAGTTCGTAACAATAATGTCTAAGGTAGACGGATGTCCTCTGGTGGATTTCGGGAAAAAGGTAGGAGACGGACTAAACATTATTCCATAATCACAGGTAGCTAGTTTATCGAACAAAAGTTTACCCCAATGGTTGGCTCTCACACAATTCCAACTCGTATGTCGTGAGTTGAAATCGCCAGCAATAATTACATTTCCCTGAAGTCGGAGAAAAGTGCTAATATCATTTTTAAATTTACGTTCCTTTATTGAATCCGAGTTTCCCCCTGGGAAGTAAGTGCCAACGACAGTGAATGTATTGTTACACAAGTAAATATCAACACTTATTGTTTCGAATATTTCAGTTTTTAAACAAGGTTTAATTCTATGTTGAATATTATTTCGAACTATGATGGCAACCCCACCGCCCTTATTATCTAAACGGTCCATTCTATAACTTTTATAAGACGCGTCGAATAATCTATTTTTATCTTTAAGCCATGTCTCCGTTATGACAGCTACATCTATACTTTTAGTTTTTAAAAAAGAAAAGAATTCAGTTTGTTTGGATAATGGCCCTAAGCTCTGAGCATTCCATAACATGAGTTTAACATTTTCTAAATTATTTGTCATTGTAAATATATTTAGCTGTTAGTGTGAAAATTACATTTAATTGTTCCTGCTTCGAAACACATTTTTTCAAAGCAACAAATATTTCGTTTATGATGCTTAAAAGTTCTGCTGAAGTAAATAAATCTGCCGAGTTTTTGGTAACATCCGAAAAAGTACGATTAATATTACTTGTTTGTCGCGTATTTGATGTACTTGCATTATTGTTGACTGATGACGATGGAAGAGATGGAAACGACTTGGTATTAAGTATGTCAGGTTGACGCTGATGCTCAATGTATCTGCCACTACGTTTTGAATTGAGCCGCTGTTGTAGTGCAATATAGTTGAGTCTCATCGGACAATTTGAGTAACTGGCTGCGTGATTCCCCTTGCAATTTGCGCATTTTCGTTTACCATCGGGAAAATCTTTGATAGAGCAATCGGTGGACTTGTGCGGACCTGCGCACAAATTACAAACGGTTTTCAAGTGACACCCGCTGATTGCGTGCCCCAGCGTCTGGCAATTATAGCATCGAATGGGTCCAGAATTACGATTTTTCCGGTAATGGTTAAATTGCACGGCGGTGTGGAACAAGAACTTCACCCGATTTTGCAACTCACTTAGTTTAATTAGGCCCCGAGGAAAACTAAGAATATACGACGATTGATTAGCATATCTCTGTTGCTTCAAAGTTAATTGTTTAATCGAAGTGCACTTGATGTTTAAGTCTTGCAATTCTCGATCAAGATCTTCAATTGATACAAAATCTAGACCAGTTAGCACAATTTTAAATTGTTTGTTTGCGAGCGGATCATGGGTAAAGAAATTAAAGTTGGACGATGTCAACTTTTCTAAGAATTGTTTGTATTCTTCTGCCGTAAGCGAAAAAACTTTTGTACCTATACTGGTGAATTTTAATGAGTATTCCCTAATGCCAAGTGCTGATAGTTCCGCTTCTATTGTGGATCTAGGGACATCGATAATTGTAATTGGCGGCAAATTACGACGAATTACAGGGGGTACAACTACCGTATCGTCAGTGACGGCTAATTGGCTTAAAGGGGCGAAACGATTTGATGAACACTGTGCCACTGGGGCCATGTAAACTTTTTTGGGTTTCGGCATTATCACTCCGTGTAATTGGTCCACATCGTCGCCATAAGGCGAATGAGGTCTAGGTCTTTTACTAGAAATGTTCACTAGATAGTGGTTATGTCACTAATGGAGCACTAGGAACAATGCAATGCGGATCACCGAAAAGTGGTTCACTACAACTTTCTGTAACACGTCAGACGGGTTTTAACAAGCGATGTATCAAGCACGGAGGCTAGAACAAGACTGGGTTTTCGATATTTTGACGCCAAAACTATTCAAATTGAATTTGAATGATTTTTTATTTATGCCGAAACGCCAAATTTAAAATTTTAGGCATTGGTCTAGTCAAATTACCACATTGAACACAGAAAATACATTTCGTTTATAATTGGTTGTGTTCTAATCCGTATAGTCCCAATCAAAGACTCATTTTACTAGAAAAAATATTTAGCGGAAAAAAGGACATATTGGACCGTATGTTTTGCAAGTGGCATAAGTGCGACCGATATAAGGGATTCTTTATAAGGTAAAACCCTATTGAAAACAGTAAAAAAGCCTAACACCTTGCGTGCCATGTGCCACCGTCACAGGCCAATGTGTCGCCAGTGAACACCACACAATTATTTCTCCCAGGTCCAGCAATTTTTCCAGGTTCTTTCCTTTTTTCAAAACCATTTATTTGTCTTGTTAAAATATGAAGTAAACCCATTAAAAAAATACAAAAAAAAAGGAAATACGGATTATTATTCATCATAATATCGTGTTTCACCGGTGACACACATTTTCCATTATTTTTCTTTCAGACGGCGTTGGATGGTGGCGAGCGGTTCAGGGGAGGGGGGGGGGGATGGCAGGAGGGATGGTTAGCGTAGCGACTAGGGGGCTTATAATAAAATAAACTAAATCTCTTTTTTATTGTGTTGGAGTCCGTATAATTCTTGGAATGTAAAACTCATCGTGCTAGGAAAAATATTTAGCGGAAAGGTCCCAGAAGGGCAAAAAGGACACAAATCGCGTATAGTTTTGATTATTTTAAATTGGTATTATAGGTGTCTAAAATTCCTATGTTGATTGGACTTCAGGAAAAGAATTTTAAAAATTCCGATTAGACAAAAAATCGTAGAGTTATGTAATAACGGTAAATTAAAGCAGAATGTTAAACATGTTGTATACTCACTGCAGAATGTAAAGCATGGTATTCACTATTATATTCGCAATCTTTTGCCTTATTAAAATCGAATCATGGCATATGATTATTTGTCATAAAAAAACGTTAGTACCTAGAGTTACGTTTTCAAAATTTACATGTCACAAAAGTCTCCACAATGGCCTTCAACGTTCTTAGCAAAAAATATATGTGCGCATTTAAATTCGAGTGAAAATGCTATTATCGGTAGCGAATTGTACGCAACCAATCCAATTATCTAAAATTGATTAAAAAGAAATAACGAGTCCACGTCACTTTTTTGCGAGAGAGTTAAATGCCGGTTTCTCGCTCTGGGGACGAAGTACAAGTCAAAATTTTAAAGTCTCCATATTGTTTTTCAGTTTATTTTCAAGACGACTTGGACTACCAGCAATCATAAAAAGTCAGATTAACCACGAATGTGAATGCTAAATTTTAAACAGTATGTAGGATGATTGGTGTAGGGGTAGCTCACCTTTGCAGGGTCGTGCGTTCGAATCCCACTGAAAGCTGATTCCCGACACCTGAGACGGACTATGAACTTACTCATACACTGCCTGTCATAACTATAGCCACACCATAACACAGACTGATCCTTGGGTATACATACTATAAACATAATGGATATTAAAATGACAAATAATTTCACAAAAAGTTGCTTTTTATTTTAAACCGTTATTTCTCTATAAAGGAAAATTTGATTTTCCGGTCTGTCATAACTGCAGCCGCACATTAAATTAGTATGGCAAAAAACTAGAAAGCGGATATTGAGGAAATTAATAAGGGGGGAGATCATTTTCGAATAAAACAGACCATTAGGTATTGTTATGTTTATTTTTCATGAAATCATCTTAAAAAATTTTCGAGTCTTTATTTTAATAATTAACCTCTTAGCATCGATAACTGCTGCTTTTAAATATAAAAACTTTTCGAAATCGTGATTTTTTATAAGTTTGACGTATAATAATGTTTCCCGAAGGATTCATGTCTAATTACGACGATCAATGGAAGGCCGGCCGCCTTACATTAGTAACACTGTAACCACCCTTAAGTACAACGGCTGGTGAGAGATGATGAAATCTCTTGCTTCAAAAGCCGTTATGTGCTCTATCTTCCGTATAAAATGGAATCCCATGAAATTTTTCCTATGCATAAAGCGACGAAATTAACTGTTCCATAAGTAGACTATCATGGCCAATACTTTGAAGCACTTGTCGGACTTTCATTGATCTCAATACAAATTTTTGGGCACAGTTCCTTAATAGTGTTAAGCAGGGTTGTTTATGTATTTAAAAGTTCATGTAAACTCCTCTAATACAGTAAACAATAATTTTTATTATTTTTAATACAGAAGACATAGTACATAACGAATTTTTTAGCAAGAGATTACATCATCTTTCATCAATTATTACACTTCACGAAGGTTCCAACGTAACAAATGTGACGCTGGTGGCCCCTCTTTCATCAAAAGAAGACAGGAAATCTTAAAGAAAGACTATTACGTAAAATTCATAGAAAAGTAAAGTTTCAAAAAGTTTTCTAAGCAAAAAAAAAAAAAGAAACGTTTATCGGTACTGAAAGGTCAAAGAGCAAAAAACTCGAAAAACCGTTATAATTATTTACTGAGAAATGGACAAAAAAGGATCTCTCAAAGTCTATTAAAAAAAAATTAATGACTGGAAAGTCATTAATTTTCTCAATTTCCGCTTTTTAATCAGTTTTTTCCATACTAATTCCAAGTGCGGCTATAGTTATGAAAGACGAGAAATTATTTTTTTTCCTTTTTAGAAGAATAACGGTTTAAAATAAAGAAAAAAAAAATTGAAAGGAAATTTTTTACCTTTTTAATATCTCTTAAGCTCTCAATAACTGTGCTCTTTCCATTTCCAAGGATCGGTCTGTTTTATGGTACCGCTATAGTTATGACAGGCAGTGCATATTAAACGAATACCCATCTCTAGGGATTAATAATTCGGCAGAGTATGCTCTTGATTTCAACACTTCTACAAAAGTGTTATTCTAAACAATTTAAAATTTAAAATAAACAGAATTTCGATTTTAAAATCCATTCGTGAAGAGTAATAACAACTGGCTAATTACAACCACATTCAGCTGAGAACCGTGACACCAAAAAGCCGAATCGGTTAAATATTTTTGTTAATAATTTTCCTTAACACTTTAATGCTTATAATGGCCAGGTGTGCTCCTAGCTTCAAACCGCATCTGGAGACAGCAGGTATTATTCTTTACGAACATTTTGCCATAAACATATTTATGGAATCATGCTTCTAAACAATGTAAACTAAGGTGTCCAATTCAAAAATTTTCACTTTCGCCCCGCAGGATATGTTAGTGGCATCCTATTTCCAAGATCTTATCTGATTTTTGTTGAGGTAATGAGATCAGCATCACGCTCAGCAGTGTTATTTATCCCCATAAATGGGTACTCGTATAACATCTGAGTGAGATCATAGTCCGTCACAAGCTCGTGAGTTCGAAAAACACCGTGAGATTCGAACTTATGACCCTGTGCACGGAAGGTGCGCCTTCACGAAACTTCGCAGAAAAAATCATTATAATTTTAATCAAAAATATAAGGTTTGAAGAGCAAATTAATAAAAAAAAAGTTCAGAAAAAGGAAATAGAAAAACGAAAGCGAACAAGTCTATGATTACCGGAGACAACTTGCTTTTTTGTTTGACCAGGCTACAGCCTTCGAGGCAACAGCCCCCAAAAAATTTTGTTTACCAAAATATTCCACATATCCTGTTCTAGTGCCTTTCCAAATAAAATCTTCGATCGGTACAATAACGGGTAAGATATATACAATAAACGGTGAAATGTTCACCCTCACAGACTTAAGCGAGTAACCCAATTTCAGAATGAAGTCTACAGTTGCAGAAAGACTTGCTTCTACTGTCTCTCTTCGTGAAGGGATTTTTATGAAATTTGGAACGAATGATCCTCTGGTGGTCCTTCTAAAGAATCAATGTCTTCCATTTAGATAAGTGGATGGAATAACGGTAAATTAATAGGTAAAGTAAACAAAAGATTTCCAACAATTGCGTCTATCGGCTCATCGCATTGACCATTTTTTAAAACACACTGCGGCATTGGGACATTTGGATATTGGGACACCGGGAGACTGGGAGATTAGGATCTTGCGGTAGTGGGATATTAGGAAATTGGGACATTAGGGTCTTGGGACATTAGGACATTGGGGCATTAGGCACAATGGGGAAACAGGGACGTGGGGACATCGGCATATTGGGGCATTGGGACATCGCGATATTGGGGCATTGGGACATCAGGATATTGGGACATCGGGATATTGGGACACTGGGAGACTGGGACATTAGGACACTGGGATATTAGGACATTGGGACATTATGACCTTGGGACAATCGGATATTGGGACATTGGGACACTGGTACATAGGGGCATTGGACCACTGAGACATCGGAATGTTGTGACATTGGGACATAGGGATATTCGCACATAGGGGCACTGGGATATAAGAACATGTGAACATTAGGGTCTTGGGTCATTAGGACATTGGGATATTAGGACATCAACACATTAGGACATTGGGACATTAGGTACACTGGGGAAACTGGGACGTGGGAACATTGGGCCACTGGGACATCGGGATATTAGAACATTGGGACATTGTAACATTGGGATATTGGCACATTGGGATATTGGAACATTGGGATACTGGGACATTAGGGCACTGAGATACAGGAACATTGGGGCACTGGGATATTAGGACATTAGGCTATTGGGACCTTGGGACACTTGGTATACTGCGACATTGGGACGCTGGCCACTGGTACATTAGGACATTGGGCCATTGGGATATTATCACATTAGGATACTGGGACATTTGGGACATTGGGGTACTGGGATATTAGGAAATTGGGGCATTAGGACCTTGGGACATTAGTTAGACATTGGGATATTAGGACATTAGGTGGGAGACTGGGACATTGGGATATTCCGATACTGGGACATTGGGACACTAGGGTAGTGGGACATTCGGACATTAAACCATTGGGGCACAGTGATATTTGCACATTGGGACAATAGGACCTAAATTGGAACACTGGGACATCAGGATATTGGGACATTGGCACATTAGGATATTAGGACATTGGGACACTGGGATATTAGAACATTGGGACACGAGGACACTGTGAGAATGGACCTTAGGGCATTAGGACATTGGAACATTGGGACACTGTGACATTGGGACAATGTGACATTGGGACACAGGGTCAGGGGGGCATTAAGACAGATCAGTAACAGAACGTTAACAAAGCGTTGGCAAGGCAACAACAGAGCGTTAGCAGATCGTTAACAGAGTGTTAACAGAAAATTAACAGAGCCTTAACAGAACGTAAATCGAGTAATAAAAGAAAGGTAACAGACCGTTTACAGAGCGTTAGCCGAATGATAAAAGAGAATTAAGAGAACATTAACAGAACGTTAACAGAGCATTAACGAAAAGATAATAGAGTGTTAAGAGAACGTTAATAGAGCATTAACAGAGTTAACAAAAAATTAACAGATTACTAACAGAATGTTAGCAGAGCCATAACACAAAGATAACACAAATCTATTTTGCACAAAATACATATTAATAAACTATACCCATTTCATCCCAAAATTATTTTTAAAAAAGCTCAGCAACAGACATTTGTGGCGTATTTGCAATTGCGTTTGCAGTATCTATTTATTTTAAAGAAGACCCTGTGAATATAACTTATGATATTAAATTTATGGAATATGCTGAACAAAAACCTATTGAAACTTTTCCCAAAACAAAAATATTAGTTGGCTATTTAAGTATGCAAAAATATATGATATCTGACCAAAAACAACAAAGTTGTAAAAGTTACCCCGCCAAAGAAAAATTCATCTGCCGCAAAAAGAATACATATCACTCCAATCCGCTGCTCATATCTAATTTTGTTTCCTGGATGTACTTTTGTTTTAGGCGTAAATGCTAGAGAAGTTTAAATGTACAGGACTACTTCTTAAAGTAATTTGGAGGGAGCCGTCAAAGTGGCACTGAATAAAATGTTAAAGCTCCCACCAAATTACTTTAAGAAGTAGTCCTGTACATTTAAACTTCTCCAGCATTTACACCTAAAACAAAAGTACATCCAGCAAACAAAATTAGATATGAGCAGCGGATTGGAGTGATATGTATTCTTTTTGCGGCAGATGAATTTTTCTTTGGCGGGGTAACTTTTACAACTTTGTTGTTTTTGGTCAGATTATCCTTCCACCAATCTCTGCACTCTATAAATAAACTAAAACTTAAAGTGCTCCCCGCAGTAAGCACCGATACACAATCTGTTCAAACTAAAAGTGACGGTAGTATCTAACTCCAGTAATTTCTAGAGAACAGATGAAAGAACCCAAAGAATAATATACCATCCATATCGGGTGGGAAAACTTGACTAGAGAGAAAATAGAAAGCGTTGACGCAACGACCGTTCCTAAGATACTTCCACGCGGACAAAACCTTGGCGAAAATGAAGGAAAACTTTAAGAGTTTCGAGTTATCAAGCGTCAAGACATGTCAATTAAAAAGTTTTTTATGTTCCATTTGGTATTCAAACAACTTATATCCTTATGCGGATGACTTCAGGAGTTGGTAAGTCTGCGGCGCGAATGGAAAAGTCAAGTGGCGAGCGTTGCATCTATGACGAAATGAACTTGAAAGATGAAAGATGTTTTTTTTTGTTGAGTTGTACGATTGCAGAAGTAATCAAAGCTAAACTTACGTGATGAAAATAGACATGTTGGTAGGTACATAACGTACTGCATAAAGGAGATTTATTCGAGGAATTCAAGTCAGTTAGGGATATATTAAATGGCAAAATGATAAGTTAAGTATCGCTTATGAAATTTTATCTGGTGGACGCTGTGGAAGAAGGGGGAGATTGAGAAGATTGAAACTACAATGCATTATCTTCAAGAAACTGAAATTTAAATCTGAAAGCTCGTATTCAATATGGGTATCAAAATGTCAAAGATTTAGAAAACTTCAGAAATGGGCGCAGCCAGGATTTCGGTCAGGGGGGGGGGGGGAGGGAAAGCCCGACATTTTTTCAACATACCTAATGATTTTCTTAGAAGTTAAAATTGTCGAAAATATTTTTAGGCAAATTTTAGAGTAGTCGGTTCACAGGGTCACGACCCATGTAACGGACTATGATCTCAATAATGGGGATACATAAAATTGCTGAGCGTGCTATTGATCTCAACACTTCAACAAAAAAGCAATTAAGATCTTGGAAATTGGATGTCACTTACATATCTGTGATCTTCGTCATGCCTGTTTTTTTTAATTTTAAAGCCAAATTTTTAGAAAGGACAGTCGAGATTGACTTCTATCAGGGATTTGGAGCGGAGCGACCTTAAATTTCGGAGTGAAAGAGCGGGGCGTGGAGCGGTTCTTGGCACGCAGAAGCGGAGCGTTGCTTTGAAAGTCGCTTCGAAGTAAAAAAAAATCAAAACAAAATCCGAGAAAAAAATGATTTTTTTCGGCGAAATTTTTCATTTTATGGCCCGATTTGATGATTTTGGACGATTTAAAGGCAAAGAATTCCTTGAGAGACTTGCACAATTTCGGATTATTTTGAAATTCATTGTTATAAAAGAGGTTTTGCGTTTAGTCATAATCATCACTCTTCATTATTAAGAAATTCAAGATCATCCATGACAGAAAAGTCCTGTCCTGTACTCGATGAATGAAACGCCCTTTTTAATTTAATTTAGTTATTATGTGCGTTTTATTGAATGGAATACAGGACAGCGCAGCTTCCATAGCAATTTTACAAATCTCGTTCTAAACGCGATGTCCCGAAACTATCGCATGAAGGCACCCAAATGTGATTCCTCGTGATATTTCCAGCCAAAAAATCGGATAAGTTTAAGCTGTATAAAAAAGCTTCAAAGACAAAATTTTGTGATCTTACTTCATACAAGTCTTAGTGGTAGCATTTTTTTAAAATCTTTAAATGCTTTTGGTAGCTAAGGAGTTAAGAAATCGGGATATTCCCGGTACACCTATTTGGCTGGAAATGACATTAGTAGTCATATTTCGGTGCGCTTATGCGATAATTTAGTTTCAGGACACCTTATCTAGAACAATTCAATTTTTGTACCAATTTGGTGCTATCTTGTTCTTTACTTGATCAATTAAAACGCACCTATTAAGTCGTATTTTATAATACGTAAGTAGATATAGATAAGTTGAAATGATGAAACGTGAAAAATAATAAATATTTACTAAGAACAATGAAGTTTTGTTGTATTGTTGTAATGGAGCGGAGTGGAGCGAAAAATTTGTAGTCGGACCGCTGGAGCGGAGTGGCTTCGAATTGGTCGGAACGGAGCGGAGCGAAAAAAAGTGTCACTCTTAATCCAAAAATAACCCTATATGTTTAGACATTCACTGGTGATTCTAATTACATTCAAATGGGCCTGTCTACACGGGAAACAAAAACACGAGAACAAACCCGGTTTTTACATGAAAATTGAATTTTTCCTTGCCTTGCTCCTCGCGAATCTCATCTAAAAAAAAGGTTTTTCTTCTTGTTCTTGTTCCGCGTTTAGACAGGCGCAATGGCCTCCAATTTCTGCGTTTTAGACTTTAGTCCGTCTATATTCCGTGCTATTTTTGTCTCGACGTATACTCTAAACTACAACACGCACTTTATGACATAAAACGACAAAAAACGCACTTACATACCCAGTGGCGTAACGTACGGTGTTCCATGTGTTTTGAGTGATATAATTTTCTTTGCTTTGAAGCAGTTTGAAGCGAGAATTTATCAGAAAATATCATAAAGTATAAGTAAAGTCAGTCCATGAATATGCAAACTTCTTGCTTCCAAATTATTGTCATTTCGTATTCGATATTCTTACCAAAATGTTGGGTGAAGAGCGAATTGAACTATACGTTTTTTTTTATTTAAAGAATGGAAAGGACTTAAGGTGCATCTTAATTGGCTTCTAATTGGACGCCCGTCCAAAAACTGGCATCACAAACCGCCTAATGCTAATTAGCATCTACACTAGCTACCATTTTTTTTATCTTAACAACTTATTTTATTAGTAAGGATTAGATCTACAAATAGCTTAGATATCCAGCTTACGACATTATAACTCTTAGTTCTAAATTTTTAAATTTAACCTACTCTGCCAGTGCGTAGTAGGATACTAGCTATCAAATAGAGACAGAAAATGATCTAACCAACAGGGCCGGATTTCCCATATGAGCAACCTGGGCTACTGCCCGGGGCGGCAGAATTTGAGGGGCGGTAAATTCTTAAAGTTTTTCATTGGTCTAAAATTATGGGAAAAATAGATTTTGAAAATTCAAACATAATTGTAGAAAATAATTTGCTTTTTGAATTTATTCTAGTTATTCTAGTAGATGTACATATTCGTCTTAATTCAAAGCACCTAATCGCATCCAACTCAAATTATAATGTGACTCCGCCTCCAAAAATTAGGACTACTCAAAAGTTTTGCTTGAAGCATACACTCATTCACTCTGAATGGCGTGGCGGCCTTTAGTTCAGGAGTATATTTAGAGTAGGAGTATAAATCATCTTTGGCTTCACTTTAAACATTATGCCTGAAGCCACATTAAATGTTATAAATACGCTACGAGTACTTGGCTGCCAGCTCCAGTTTTCAAGCCTCTAATATTGCCCCAGACTTGAAGAAAAAAAATGGAAAAATGATTTTGGTGATAGCGATCCTTTCGAAACTTCAAAACGCCCCCAAGCAAGTAACTCATCTAATCACACATTTTCGTGTGTTCACTTATCTCCTAAATTTGTCCCCACTTCAAATTCGCTGGGAAGCAAGAATTTGGTTTCGGGAGAGGTCCAAGTCTCGATATTAGAAATGCGGCATTGGCTATCAAGTTTTTCTATCGGGTTTAACTAAATTTTTAAGAATTTTTACGCTTAAATTATCGAATTTGCAATTTGTTGTTAAAAAAAAGGGAAATTCCACCGAAAATAAAAAATAATTTAAAATAGTTGAAATCAAGAAAATCTAGAACTTTTTAGGCACCGAATGAGTTTTGCTGAATAGCATCAGTAAGTGCTTTCTCAATTCGTTTTCATTATCTTTATCACCGAAAACAAATTAGGTCAAGGTGTGTTCAAAATTAACTGTAAGCTTTCTTAATTTTGGGTTTTTTCCAGTATTCTGATTAAATATGCTCATATAGGAAATTTCATTTGTTGGGGTAATTCGCAAATTATTATTAGAAAATATGATCGTATTTCTAAAAAAGTGAAAAGCCGAATGTAATAAGAATTGTACAGTTTTCTATGTTATCATTGGAGTTTTAATCATTCTTAAAAAAAAACTTGGGAGATGCACGGAACACCTGGATTCCTCCCCTGGGGAGTAACATAAAAAATTGTCAAGCAAACAAAATACGCTTACTGGTAAAAAATATTAAATTTTCAATTTTTCACATATGCCGGCTAACGTTTTGCCTACATTTCCTTTTTGAGCTGACAACTTCTACCTTCAAGCTTATCTAGTGGCGGAGAGCGGCAAATTCGTCACTGCCCAGGGGCGCCATAGAGGCTAAATCCGGCCCTGCTAACCAAAATATAATTTTAGTGATTTTTTTAAATTTAATTTTAAAAATCGAACTCTGCGCGTTTGAGATATTACACCGCCATTCAAGAATTATTCAATTTCACACAAAAGAACGAACAAAAGTTGCAAAATTGTCACTTTGAATTTGACAATGGATTGTCAAAGCGGTTTGTTGAGTTGCCATATTGAATATCAAAACTGGACGCACACCGAAATGGCGATCAGTTTGGATGCAATGACAACTGCCAGTTGGCAATCAGTCTGGATGGACCTTAAAAAGTCAATTTTATAATTTTGAGAAAAATGAATTGCTGCCTATTGATTGGCATTGAGTTTTTTAAATGTACAATATCGTAAGATAGAAGTCGTTGCAGAATGGTTCTATGAAACGAATTAAAATTGAGAGTAAGAGGACCAAAATGGAGTTCATCATGTACCCTCATCATCCTGAGTAATGACGAGTTAAAGTAGATTTCTAATCTAGCAAATGGTGGATCAAATATGGTTAGATTACGCGAAGGGCGATTCCGGGATTTGAAACGAATACCTTCCGCTAAGATCGAGTAAATGACTCCATGGCAAAGTCTAAACAGAAAACATTCATCCAAAAGTATTCTTCGCGCTTTCAGTGAACGCAAATTCAGGAAGAGCAGACGATCGGGGTAGTTAGCATTAGGTAAGTCAAATTTGTAAAAAAGTGTACGGGTAAATCTTCTTTGTACAGCCTCAATGTCGTTTGTGTGTGTTATTTGGCTGTAAGGAGACCAGACTACACTTGCGTACTCAAGAATTCTACGAACCAGAGAGCAAAACAGACGGACAGCAGATTGAATGCATTGGAATGGAAGAACTACGTAGCACGAAACCAGCAAGTTTGGATGCTCGATTCACGATGTTTTCATAGTGACCAATAAAATTCAATATTAATAGTGAAGGGTAAAAACAAAAGCAGAGGACCTAAGATGGATCGTTGAGGGATACCGGATGTCAGAATGAAGGAAGCGGATATGCAACTATAGAAACTAACGTGTCCAGTACGGCCTGTAAGGTGGGAACAAACCCATTTAACCAATGACACTGGAATGTCTAAAGCTATAAGTTTAGTCAGAAGGCTGTGAAAACATATCGTATCGAATGCCTTCGAGCAATCTGTATAAACTACGTGAACATCTTGGTTACGATCGAACATTTCGGAAACATGGATTTGAACTAAGGCCCGTTTACTCGATTGAATCGTGAGGTTTTAGTATATCCTGTCGATAGTGTAAATTCCTATAAATATAGTCCTGGATAAAAAACATTTTTAATCGAATAGTCCTGGATTTACATACATGTAATTTAAAATAGTTTCCAAATATATTACAGCCTGTACTAATCGGGAAAATATAGTGTTTTCAACAGTTTTGTTTAATTGTGTACAAGGTATTTTAGAAACGTTACGCCACTGTGCACACCATTTCAAATGTATTTGCCTACATCTGGGAAAAAAAGATTCGAAGTAAACAGTATTTACCACTTTACATCCAGTAGTTTTTACTTGGAAAATTTGACAGGAAATGATTCGGCTATCATCGTGTAATCAACATTCTAAGGAGAAAAACACGTTCTCAGATTTCATTCATCTTAGTCCAGTCAAAATATGTATCCCAATTCAGGCATCCAAATAGAAAAAATAGAGTGAGGCTATTTTTTTTTATTTTTGAATTAGCGGGCTCCCAGGAAGCTAAAACGCATTTTGCTAAAAAAAAAATGATCGGAAAGGTCCCAAAAAGGACAAAAAAGGATACTCCCTAATCTTTGACCAGCATGCAGGATATCAAATCAAAGGGAACGTCGAGTACATTACATATCCGGTGTCTGTTTCCTGTTTCAATGACTTTTAACGGAATAAATCGAGCTCAAATGAAAAATTTGCGAATTATCGTCTTTCCCGTGTATCTTTCCAAGGCCATAACTATACGAGAATAATTCAAGTTTTCACTACTTTTCTCACTTTTCAAAATCGATAATACCGTAAGACTCTACAATTCAATTCTAAGAAAAAATTGATCGCAAAGCTTTGAAAAAGGACATAAAAGGACGCTAATTATACACCTTGACCAACATGGGCATGCGGGGTGTCATATCAAAGAAGACGTCGAGTACATGCCATATCCGATGTTTGTTTCCTGTTTCAAGGACACTAAATTGAATAATTCATGCTTAAATGGAAAATGACGGCTTTGGAACTATACAGATACGGGAAACTCGAAAATTTATCATTTGAACCCAATTTTCTCCTTTGGGAGTCCCTGAAATAAGTAACAAACGCCGGATATTGAATGTGCTCGACGTCCTCTTAGATATGACACCCCGCATTCCCAAGTTCGATCAAGGTGTGTAATTAGTGTCCTTTTTTAGAACTTTCCGATACATTTTTTTCTTAGCAAATTTCATGGTAGAATCTTCAGATTCTGAAAAATTAGAAAACTAGTGACAACTGGAATAATTCTCGTGGTTGTGGCTTTAGAAAGATACACAGGGAACACGATAATTCGATAATTTTCCATTTAAGCCCGTTTTATTCCCTTAAGGGTCCTTGAAACAGGAAACGGACACCAGATATGTAATGTACTCGACGTCCCCTTTGATATGATACCACGCATGCTGATCTCCGGTCAAGAATTAAAGAGTATCGTTTTTCGTCTTTTTGGGACGTTTCCGACCAAATTTTTACGGCTTCAAGTATTTCAACGTGCAGTGATTTTTTTACTACACTGGTAAGGATTTTTTACCATAATCATCGGCTAGGAAAGGGGGGGGGGGGGGGGCCAACGCCCCTTCCTGAACCCCCCCCCCCCTCCTGGCTACGCCCCTGACTTCAGAAGCTATCAATTACGCAAACTAAATCGGAATAGCTTCCCCAGAAAATAAACAAATTGATTAGAATAAATTATTCTTTTTGGCAAATTTCGTGCATTCATTTTTGTTGAGCATTTTGTAGTTATGTAGTTTTGTACCTATATAATGCTAAGAACTTTGTTTCCTTGAAAAAATGGCACAAATATTCTTTTCTTCTATATGCACCTACACTCCACTGGATGTCCTCGTTTCGACTAATAATGTGTGATATGTACCTACACAATATCCAATTTGCAGCATCACTTCAATATGCAAGATTGGCTTCAGCGGAACATGAAAGCATATATTAAAAAAAAAACTCTTCTAAAGCAAACATCCAATTTTTTCTTTTTTCTTTTCTTCACCTTGATCCGATGCGATGAAACGAACACCGCGAGAGCAAAACTATGAAATTTCATGAAATCGTACATCTGGTGACTATAGAGAATGCTATTCCGCAAGGATAATGCACAATAAATGCATTTTTACCAATATTTCATAACTAGCTCTTCTATGGAGCTATATTCCCGACTATGCTACAACAAGACGAGTGCGAGTAGGTACTCGTATTATTCCTTCTTCGTCTGATTCTGATATTATTTTCCCGTGGGTGAAACAACAACGAGAAAAATATGCTATGACGGATGCTGCGCTGCATTGCCGTTATCCTGCGTTCGTATGGTAACCAAATGAAATAGCTGTGCAAAAGATCTATGTATATGAAAAGAAGAGTGTTCCAGCAAACAAAACATAAAAAAAAATTGTTCGCTGAACATATTACAATTCTACCGGTTTTATATGTTTTCCACACTTAGATGTACATATACAATTTTCCAGCAATGCGATTTTTTTTCTCGTATAATCTTTTTTATAGTTCTTCTCTGAATCGCTCTTTTTTTTTTGTAAAGTTTTCTTATTCTTCGCCTGTCATGTATGACTCAAGAAAACGAGACGAGATGTTAGATGTTTTTCTTGCACAAAAAAAAACGGATAGTGTGGTTTGCAAGAGTGCATCCGATGTCCCACCCAGCGCCTGTTCTAAGGGGGGGGCGCAAGTCGGGTGGTCGCCCGGGGCGCCAAATTTTAGGGGCGGCTTTTTGGCCAGCACTCGAACAAAAAAAAAGATTAAAAAAGCCGAAAGAAAAAAATCAATATCAACTTCGATTAAGTGGAAGGCCGCGGTTACCTTTCTACAGATGAAATAGAAAGGGGGCGAAATAAAATAAAGATATAAAGGTTATGAAGAGCCCACCATTGATACGAAGTGCTGCATTTAGAATCCTAAAATGCTAAGTAAGCCGCGCAAATTTTACGTCTGTGAGGCTAACACCCGCCCTACTTTCGAAAAGCAAAGCGGGACTATCCGCTCAGTTTTGCGCTGACTAAGTTATTCTTTGGAAAAAAAAAACATACTAACTGAAGAACTACTTGTATGTGTAAATTTCGTCCTTCGATTTAACATTCATTTCATCTTCTTTTCACCAGAATTAAGGACCTGGCATGAGCCCTAATTTTTGCCTCATTTTCAGAGGACGAAATTATAGCACGAAATTCATTATTGTTTCATTTATATGCGATTTGATTTCCGCAAGATGATATCTTAAGTTTTTGTTTAGTATATTGAGTAACAGGAGAGCAAGTCCACTAAATAAATATTGAACTCCCGAATAAATTCATATGAAATGAGAAATATGGAGTCGAATAAACGCTGAAAACATTAAGGGCTCTCGTCCACTGCAAGCGTAAACTTGAGCGGCGCGGCGCTCCAGCGGCAAAGCTTTCACAAAATGTGCGAAAAAAAGCTTTTACTAGTAAAAGGTATAAGCACACACAATATTCAGAAAGCTTCTCCATTGTATTGAATGGAATTTTTGTTTATTTTGCATAGTTACGCCATATTTTGCTTGGTTACGCCATTAAAATTCGGAAAAGCTTTAAACGCGGGAGCGCCGCGCCGCTCGAAGCAGGTAATGGACGGCAGGCGTAAGGCGTTTAAAACAGACTCCTCTGTGAGAAATGTTATTCACAATAATTTTTTGGAGTTGTTTTCCATAATTTCCATCGAGACTTCGCGCATTTTGCAATTCAACTTCAATTCGCCAAACCTTCGCATGAATCGATTACTTAAGTTATTGGTTCCCATTGAATTGTTTCGTCTAGTATTGGAAGGCAAACTACGAACAAGGTGGTTTGAACTTTAGCAAGATGAGGGATCGAACCAGAGAACACATTGCCAGAGCTGTGTTTGGACATGCTATTATCGGAATTTGGCTATAGGCTCAGCCGATTTAACTAGCTCTAACCTTATTTTCTTTAAAATTTAAAAATTCTCGAGATGACGCATTTATGAAAAAAGCCATTCACATTGAAAAGCCTAAAGCAATCAGGCTAATTGAAGTTTTTAAGGAATTTATGGAAAACAACTGCAGAGCGTTAGTAATGAAAACGAGCACAATTTTTCGGCCCAACATTTTTGACGGCAGAGTTTTCTAAAAATGTATTGAGTATTTTACTGGAAAACGAAATTTCGCATGCATTCTCGATTTCTTACATCAAGCTTCAACATTTTGAAACTCCAAACAAACTCTATAAGGCCTTGCTGAACTGTGGTGCGTGGTGGTGCGCTTAAGAGTATGAATGATGGCTGAACGGTAGTTTGAATCCCAATGCGATCATTCATTTTTGTGTTGTTTTTTAAAGCAATGTTCTTAAGCTAGCTGATTTCACTAAGTAAATTGTTTTGGAGAAACAACCATGAGTACAAGCACTTGCTTCAAAAGGAAAAACCTCTTTGTATTGATTCTACAACAACCATTCTATACATCCTGATCAGTGATTCCCAAGCTGGGGGCGCACCGATTAGAGAAGGGGGGTGCGAGCACAACTCTAAGGTTGGTGCCCTTTATGAATTATGGTTTCCTTTAACAACAACCATTCTGACTCGAACTTCTTCCGAAAATCACCAAGAGTAATCCGTTGCTGCAAAACGTTGCAAATTGCCAACAATTTTATTTTCTTCGATTAAAAAAAATCGCTGCTACTAAATGCCTTTAACCCTCCGTCGGGCGCACCACCAATCGAAACAAGATCGGGCGCACTCGACCTGAGAGGCCACCCATCTATTTGGGTTCTTTTTTCTTAATATCTTACTATAAATTTCAGATACTTTTCGGAAATTAAGTTATTACTATCTAAGGGATGTAATTAAACTAAATATAGTTCTCAGAAACCTATTTACTAAACAGTATAATACAGAAATAAAATTATCGATTTAACAGAAAAGAACCAAGAAAGAAAATTTTATGAAAAATACCGCATCGTTTGTTTGTTAGAAAAATTGAAATCAATCAAAGGCATGCAGTCCTAATTGATAATAATCGTTATTTGAAAAGGTTCTTAATGTTCCAAATTAAATGTGGAAACGCATCTTTGGTGCAGCACTTTCGCGTAGTTTAGGCACATTCTAAATTATGACGCGATCAGGTGCACCCGGCCTGTGAAGCCAGGGTCCTTACCACACAACTATCTTAAGGACCATGGAAAACTATAGGTAGGCATTGTGTGCGATTCTTAAACTTAGACGAGTAAACGGAGCTAAAAAGTTGTGAGCCTCTCTACTAGCGTGGAGCAGGGCAGAAACTGTTTTGCTGGCCTGTCAGGCCGGGTGCGCCCGACGGAGGGTTAAAGATATGGCTGATTGAAATTGACAAAGCTCGCGATTCTAAAAAACCCGCACCAGTCAGCTAGTTTTTGAATCTTTGGTAAAATTCTTGCGGATTTCGGTCGCTCCGGGTGATTTCATTTTTCGTGCTCGACGTATCACTGAAGCCATGGTGACGGCCGAACTTACGACGAAATTCAGCATGCGGAGATCACGAAATTTAATTAATATGTAGGTACTTCTTAAAATTTCCAGTAGTTACAAAATATCGGTTGAACTAAGAACTAAATTTTCAAACAATTTAAAACGCGAAAATAGGTCTTGAAATATAAACCTATAAAATTAAAAGCATTCTTTGCCAACGCCAATTTTTTCACACCTATTTTTTGGGTGGCACCAGGATCAGTAGACCTCGCAGGAACTGAAAAAGATTGGGAACCACTGATCTAGATAATATGGATATCTGGATCAATCTGTTTGGTACAGTACCTAAGAAGCGGCAATTTGTCCTCTTGCCCGGGGCGGCGTAAGTCCTAGAGCGGGCGCTGGCCCCACCGCACCACTTCAAAGCCTCGTCAACATTCATACATAAAATAGAAGGGAATTTATAGCATTTGCAATGTGTCTAAAAGAAAAATTGTGGCGTTGTTGAATGCAGAAACAGATGCAGCACTACGCGCAATAAATCATTCATCGGATGAATGCATGCACTCCATCTCCCCATACCATTCCAGTCTCAGTCTTCGCGCATACAACTATATTTCAAGATCTACTGTTTTACCCGCATAAACTTTCTAAGCTAAGCAGCATTATCATAGACGACGACGAAGAAGGATATGCATGCATTCTTTGGCCGCTGCCCGGGCTTTCGCGTGAGACGTTTTGTGGCGAAGAAATAAAGAAAGATGGCGCACCACGGTGGATGTACCAGAACCGCATAGTTTTTTAAAAAGAGAATTTTTTTTACAAAATTATCTTGTTGGTTTTACAATCTTTTCATTTTATACATTTCAGTTGTCTGAATATGTTCATGAGTTATGCATTAAATTCTCCTTGAATTTCCCTGGAAAGTTTACGTATTATTGAACATTTTTTATTCGCGCTTGTTTGGAGAAAAATTGTGAATTTGTCTTGTCTTGAATCCTGAATGGATTTTCTGCGGGTGAAATTATGTGATGTTGCTGGGAGTTTGTTCAAGCTTGTCGGGTAGACGGGATTCAGAGATGGATTTAAATATTTAATAGAATAGACAGTGGGAAAACAAATGCAATTTTTGAAATTTTGAATTTCAAAATGTGACCTTTCAAATTTGTTATTTTGTTACAAATTTGTGGGAAATTACGCTGGCTGAATCATTTTGGTGTAGAACTCTTGAAATTTTATTTTAGGAATTTAAAAACTAGCAGAAAAGCACCTAAACCCTATGTTCAACGTCGTCATAAAATTGAGACTTTATGGTAATATCTACGCGTATATCCACCGCCGTCTATATATTAAGGTAAGGTGACCAGATCCTTGAATGATCAATGCTGTACACCAGGCTACAAAGAATTAACCAATTTTTTAAGGAAGCTAGTCGGTTCTTTCTGTTTTGCTGTTGTTTAATTATTTGGACACAAGCCAATGAGCAAATATCTGATTATTTTCTACCGCCCGATCTAGTGAATAACTTTATAACAATTTTATAATTGCATAATTACGTTAGGCAGTTCTAAGAGGATGCAAATGGTCATTGTACAAATATAGGGATCGAAGGCGATCAAGTCCAAGTAGATGACTCAGTGACTTTTCTTCGATGAAAATCAGAATAATCACACTGTTTCAATCCAGAAACGGACTCCCAAATTCTCTCAATAATTTTTAAACGATTCACTGATATCATAAAATAATCGGTTCCTGTTCGTTTAAATTATATCGGCTCGCAGCTCGTGAGATTTTATTGGCAAATTCAAAGCGGCATGAAATGCATACGAATATTTATGGAGCTTCTCTCGATAATGTATTCGCAGGCCTGCCAATTTTAACAAGGCGTTTTTAAATTTTTGAGTCATTTCTCTGATGACTTAGGCTTCATTTCTCTGACGATTCAAGTGTCTCCCTATATGTAATTTGCTAAAACTCAAAGCCTGGTCTGGGCGAAATATCCCTGTCTTCAGGTTTGAGCCAGCCGCAGGAAAAAATTCGTAAATGGACTTTTCAAATACATATAACTATAAATCTGTGTCATCAACGACCTCAGGATTATATCCTTTAGAAATGCCATGCATTTGTGTTCTTCAAAGAAACTTTAGACAAGAAGACAAAATGCAAAAAAATGCCAAATTTTCGACTGATCAAAACATTGCTGCACGAGATATTGAGAAACATCGAGGCCGCCCAAAGCAACCTTTGGGGGTAAAAATTGTTAAGTTGAAGCATCAATTCAAAGGCAAAAAATACCAGGGCTGAAATTTTCATGTTTACATCCAGGTCATTTCCTCACCAAATACAGGATTCCCTTTTAAATAAATCTCAATTCAAGATGTTCTTGTCCCATAACTTGAAAGATGCGAACGCGAATTATATTGCAAATGTGGCAGATAACTATCAACTTCGGCAAAGCCAACAACTTTTACAGGATT
Organism: Microchrysa polita; assembly: GCA_949715475.1. Taxonomy (NCBI): domain Eukaryota; kingdom Metazoa; phylum Arthropoda; class Insecta; order Diptera; family Stratiomyidae; genus Microchrysa; species Microchrysa polita. Next base: position 32,141,592 of record OX454421.1, read on the forward strand.
TCGGGACGAAATAATTTATATATACCTCAAATGACCGTCAGCAAATTGTTTGTAGTATAATAAAGGAATATTAGAGAATGATGTAAGCTTGCAATATCCGCACCAACTTCTTGAAGAGTTTAAGTAAATTTCTCAAACTTACGTTCAATACCTCGAATTGGTTATTTTTCCGCATTTGTGCTAATGCATATTGTTTTTCTTTGATCTGGCCGCACAAAACTCTAAGGTGAGCCTGAGCCACATGTAACCCGCGGCCTAGAGGTTAACACGCCTGGCGTAGAGGATGATATCTCTGATGTGTGTCGCGTTTTGCAAGGGAAGACATAAATGGTATACAATCTATCTGCTTATTTTATATAATTTCCTGGGATAATTGTCCTGAAATTTGGAGCGTCTCTCAAGGACTGACTTATTTCGCATCAACACTATTTATTTATGGCTAGCACTTCGCTCTTGGTAAGAGATTGCAACAGAAATAATAATAAAGCGTGTGTTCAAAATTCTGACGATGTCCTTTCTGATCTATCAAAGGAAAACAGATTTGACATACATTCTATCGCATTGATGAGGGCCAGTGAAGTTTCTCTCGCTGGCGTACTTGATACTACTTCCGAGGTATACTTTTTCCCGCTATAGGACCTTCTGTTTATTCCTCTATAGTTAAGTTTCACCCTTCTTAACAGGTCCTTCACGCTACTGCTCAACTAGTCAACCACTAAAGTAATGATTGTACTTGACTTAAATGGGTCAAATAAGTAAAAATGTACGCCATGCAGTGGGCCTTGATATCAGTCAGTATCGTCTCTGTCCAGCTGTAATTCTACTTTGTCGAATTATGATTTAGCAAACATAAATTGAATTTGGGGCACGCAGCTGGCACGTCAGGGTTTGCTCAAGTCATCAGTACTTTGAAAAATACAAAAATGCTGTAGGTACATTTCGCTGTACACTTTTCAATGCTGTACGTCAGGTCGAAATGCTGTGCAGTACAGCGAAATGCTGTACGTATGGTCACCTTATATTAAGGCCGCAATGTATAGACTCGTAAACGTCAAATCCGCAGATTAAATTGCATTGCATTCTTGTTGCTTCTCATGATATTGTTGTTGTTTGCCCGTGTCCGACGAACAATTTAAGCAGGATCCATGCCGTCATCGTTCAGCTGAGTTCATCATCAATGTGGCACGATAGCCCGACGTCGGGCCTTGGCCGCCTGAATCGTTGACCTCCAATTGTCGCGGTTACGCGACCTTGTCCTCCAGTTTCGGAAGCCCAGCAGCTGGTGGGCGTCTTCACCTACGGAGTTCTCCCAGCGAGCTCTCGGTCGTCCACGCAACCTCGCTCCGTCAATTCGTTGTGCGTTCATAACTTTCTTTGGCATGCGATTGTCGTCCATCCGTTGTACATGCCCCGCCCATTGCAGACGTTGAAGCTTCACGATTTTCGATACTTCCATCGTACAATTGATACAACTCATGGTTGTATCGGATACGCCATTGGTCTCGCTCGCGAACGGCCCCGAAAATTCGCCGAAGGACCTTTCGTTCGAATCGGTCTAGCAAAATTTCGGAGGCTTGGGTAAGGGTCCATGTTTCGCAGCCATAACATAGCACGGGTCGGATGATCGTTTTGTACACGCGGAGCTTCGTGTTCCTGTGCGCAAGTTTCGAATTAATTATAGGGAGGACCGAGAAATATGTCTTATTGGCTAGTTGTATCCGTCGCTTAATTTCGTCGGTTTCGTTGGCGTCCTTTGATAAGTTACAACCCAGATAGTTGAAGTTGTCTACATACTCGATATTAAGGTCCCCCACTGTGATGCTTGAATTTGCTGGCGTCCTTCTTTTCGATTGCATCATGGCCTTTGTTTTGCTTTCGTTGATATGTAGTCCAACTTCCTTTGCGGCGTTATTGAGGTTACGCAGGAGGCTTTCTGCATCACCCAACCTTCGAGACATGATGTTGATATCGTCGGCGTACGCTACTAATTGAGTCGACTTGATGAGTAGCGTTCCGCTGCTGTCCATATTCATGGCTCGAATTACATACTCCAAAGCCAGGTTGAAGAGCGTCGACGCCAGCCCGTCGCCCTGCTTGAGTACAGTACGAGTTTCAAATAGGTCAGTGAGTCGGTTCTGCACTTTGACCTGCGAGACGGTATTAGTCATCGTCATCCTTGTGAGTCGCACTAACTATGCCGGTATACCAAAATTCAGCATAATGTTGTACAGTACACTTCGGTCGATACTGTCGTATGCCTGCTTGAAGTCGACAAAGATTTGGTATACGTCGATGTTGTATTCCCAGCACTTTTGGAGTAGTAGCTTCACTGTGTAAAGCTGATCGGTCGTTGAACGACCAGGTCTGAAACCGCCTTGATACTCGCCAATGATTTGTTCTGCGTACGGATTGATTCTCTTTTCAAGAATTTTTGATAAAATCTTATAGGCCGTACAAACTAATGATATGCCCCTGTAATTCTCACACTTCAGCTTGTCACCCTTTTTGTGGATTGGGCAGATTATGCTTTTGCGCCAATCTTCGGGGATTACCTCGTCGTTCCATATTTTCAGCAGTAGCACTTGTACAGCGTTGGTCGGGCACGTTCCACCATGCTTCAGCAGTTCTGCTGGGATCTCGTCAGCGCCGGGCGCTTTATTATTTTGGAGCGACTGTATGGCAAGACTCACCTCCTCTACTGTTGGGGGTAGAACGGGATGGCCTGGTTCGGCTAACTGCTCAAGTGCTAGCTCCGCGGGGGATGTTGATGATGCATTGAGGAGCTCTTCAAAATGCGATGCCCATCGTTTGTTGACGCTTTCGATGTCGCTGATGATGTTACCATCCTTGTCCTTACATAGGCTTGTCCTGGGTTGATATCCGTTCTTGATATTATTTATAAGTTTGTACAGCTGAGTTGCGGCCTTGATATATCTAGATGGTAGATGGCGTTGGTATATCTTCTCCTCCTCTCGATTTGACATTTGAAGCCGACCAACAACTAAATATGTAATGCGAAAACCGAAATTTAGTCTTTTAATGACAGACGCCACATTTAAATTAACCATTAAGCCACTCCAAAAGATTAAATTGGTGCTGGGAACTTTGGTGCGAATTGGCGGGTTTAAAAGAGCACTTGGCTCTTTCGTGGAATCCAATAAGTGGGAGTATGGATAAAGAAAATATTCAGACCAAGAGAGGAGTCAGGGTGAGAAGTAGCGGAAAACAAATGCCAGCTAAGATAGCGGTCCGAAAACGAAAAAAAAAACCCTGAATAAACAAAAACAAATGTAGTAAGAAAAACAGCAAAGCGACGGATTTACATACCACCACCACCAGCTTAGTAGGCTGGATAGCGTCAAATTTGGGACGCATGTAGATCAAGTTATTTCTTAGACACGTTTTGGAAACAGGTGAAGCCTGTTTTTGTCGGTAAATAAATCTGAAATCTGTTTGTTGCCATTATTTTAGAGCTTTCAGAGCTTCAACAACAGGAAATAAAGGTTTGTGTTCGTAGAGACGACTCATGGGATCATCGCTCAGCGATCGAAGTTAAACCACCGGTTTTGGGCACTATATGGGTATATTTTCTATACAGACATGTTCCTTTCGTCCATAGTCGATACTAGGAAAGTAGAACCATTCAAAAATGTTTTAAATACGGCTCGAAATTGGATGCAAATCTTCGATCACTGAGCGATGATCCCATGAGTCGTCTCTACGAACACAAACCTTAAATATGGAAGACACTTGAAAATGCCGAACTGAATTCTCGAGAGTAGAGGAATATTTTTGTATGCTTCAGCAACTATTAATTTGAAGCAAAACTCTCATTTCTTTATAACAAGCTGGCCCGGCCCGGTGGTATTATTTGGAGGGTGAGGTAAAATCCAATTAGTTCAAGAAGTATAGACAAAAATATGAGAAAATGAGCTGCCTTTATAAGAGGTGTCAATAGCAATTTTGTTGATGCGGCTGGGGAGAAGGTACATTCAGAAAGCTGATCTGGTGAAAAAATGGGAAAAAATTAAGCATTACCAAAATTTTCTTTTTAATTTTTCCAAAGTTCTTACATTTCTAATCAAATTCGGCAAGGGGACAAATTTTGATCATCCGTTCAGTTGATTCTGTATGGTTCAGATATGCTGCTATTTTAGGTGAAGGAAAATCAATTCAAAATTCAAAATTCAAAATTCAAAATTTAAAATTCAAAATTCAAAATTCAAAATTCAAAATTCAAAATTCAAAATTCAAAATTCAAAATTCAAAATTCAAAATTCAAAATTCAAAATTCAAAATTCAAAATTCAAAATTCAAAATTCAAAATTCAAAATTCAAAATTCAAAATTCAAAATTCAAAATTCAAAATTCAAAATTCAAAATTCAAAATTCAAAATTCAAAATTCAAAATTCAAAATTCAAAATTCAAAATTCAAAATTCAAAATTCAAAATTCAAAATTCAAAATTCAAAATTCAAAATTCAAAATTCAAAATTCAAAATTCAAAATTCAAAATTCAAAATTCAAAATTCAAAATTCAAAATTCAAAATTCAAAATTCAAAATTCAAAATTCAAAATTCAAAATTCAAAATTCAAAATTCAAAATTCAAAATTCAAAATTCAAAATTCAAAATTCAAAATTCAAAATTCAAAATTCAAAATTCAAAATTCAAAATTCAAAATTCAAAATTCAAAATTCAAAATTCAAAATTCAAAATTCAAAATTCAAAATTCAAAACTTTAGAAGGGTTCCGTCGAAAAATTCCATGACACCCGTTTTTGCGCAAAATTTCAGTTTCTAAAATTTCACACACAGTTTAGTACAGTAAGAATCCGTCCCGACACGCCGGTATACAATTGAAGACTCAAAGCATTCCTTTTCTCGGGAGCAACATGAGTACAAGTTCGTATCCGACTTCAAATCGTAGCACATTTCCATACCTAAAACTCAAAACGGCAGATCTTAAAGAGCTTAAAGTCTTAACAAAACCTAATTTCACACCATCCAACCGACCCTGCCTGTATATGTCCATACCTAGCAGCCATTTATCGTTTCCTTTGTATGTCCACATTATTGATTCTATCCTAAATTGACCGTAATAATCCTCCGCATGATGTGCTAAAATGTCTGCACAACAATTAATTTTCTAGCGCATTATGTTGAACGACGACTTAAAGCAGAACTTTTGGTCAATATATTAAATTTGTACTCGTCCTTATACAAATATACGTGTACGTCATTTGGGCCAACTAAACAATACAACTTGAACGCTACCGCTGCTGCTACCCTACCGCCACCGGCCGCCACGCCACACGCCGGCTAGAGAGAATAATGTCCCTGTTAATTATAATTAGTATCTATTCTGTTTCGCTTGATAATATCCTTGCGCCACCATTTGTAGTTCCGTTGACTTTAGACGAAAACTGAGTTCGTTTTTCCCCGTTGTCCATGTTGTCCTTGTTATATACACGTTCACATTTTTTCTTGTTGTTGTACAGTCTTCCTTCTTTGCCTTGCAAAGAAAACACTATCTATCTTTTGTGCTTGGCAATCTTCGCCTGTAAAATCTCGTGGACTGAAAAGGGAAAAACCAATTTCTCGTCATGTTCCATAATAAAGGTCCTTAATACCTACCGGAAAGCTTCTGTATGCTCACTAATCTCGGAAAAGAAATCCCTTGTACGGTACATCGTGTAATTTTAAAAGAGTATTATATAGTAGGTACGAGAGACTAGAAGGCTATGCTTCAAAGTAAAAGCCACTGCATGAAGCGAAGGATGCAGTCGACAGTGGCGTTGTCGTCGTTGGGAAAGAAAAAAGCACACAAAAAAACCTAAAACACTGGCTCCGAAAATTCCCGAACGTGTAGTGGGCAGGCGAGAGAAAGGGTGTCGGGCGCTCTGCACACACTCTCTCTCTCTCTTCGTATACATGCCGGAAAGACAAGTGAACGCCCGACCATTTCTCAAAAAGGTTTAACGGATGGAATTAGGGAAACTCATTTTAGACGTTTTCGTGGAAAATTTGAATTTTCCACAAGATTTCCATAGACGTACGATAGCTAGGTATAGAGGAATACTGTCGCTTGATGATATTTCCAAAGACAGCAGCAGCGTGCAGCGAACTTAAAGCCGTCTCGACCGTCGGGATGTGCGCCCCTCCCCATACAGAAGACATACACGAAGGATTGGTAAAAACGGATTCATTTCATTTCGGAAACTCTACACCAAGACGGCAAAATGATTGTGAAAGACACACCGAGGCCCGCCTTATTTGCAATAGTCGTCGTCGTCGTCGTTGTCGGTTAAATGTAGCATCCGAAAACTCGGTTGTTAGCTGTGTAGCTGTAACCGACAGTCAGCCAAGCCAAGCCAAGTCAAGCCAGAACTAGCTAAAGCTATAGCCGAACATATAGAAGCTAACGTGCTGCGAAGCGGATTATTTCCTTCCTTTCGGTGCATTCCTTTCAGTTTTCATGCTTGTTGCCTTCGTGTCGTCTCCTCGTGCTTATACTATACACAACTATGCGATGCATTTTTGTCCGTTCAATTTCTTTTTACGTCCGCCCCCTTTTTTCTCTTTTTGATTAAAAATAAATTAAACGAACGAATGCATTTCGTATAATACTCGGTACACACAGAGTTCACATTGGCAGGAATACAAGAAAAACGGACGAAACTGAGAGTCGACAAAAAAAAATGGGAAAAATAAATGTACAGTATGAGGTCCATTAAATAGTGGTGTGGCAGTGGTTTTGCTAAAAAGGATTAAATATGAATACAATCCCGAGAGTTGGTCAAAAGATTCGGTTGCATATACATAGCTTCTGCATATTTTTGTGTACGATGAAAATTGAAACGAAAAATCTGTGTGAATGTTCTTTTCAGTTTCGTGTAAAATGAAATTATTATACACCAAAATATGCTCAGGGAGGGAAATAATATTTTTTATCCTGTAGTTAAAAAATGCAGCTATGGTAGGTGTATGCAAATAATAAATCTGAGTAAAAGCGAGCAGACTGTATTCCTTCAATACTAATCAAAAAGATTCGAAATTTCCATCCAGATTTATGTTAGCAGAGATTGAATAAGATTTTTTTTTTATGGAAATGTGCAATGGTAGGATACTGACTAGTTTTGGTTGGTTTCCTATGACTGACCCCATTTTGATCCATTCATCTGGTATGCAGGGTGTAATAACCTCTGAATAGAAAGTTCGGAATAAAATTTTGTTCATCCGCAAAAAAATTCAGAGTTTAGTAATTTTTTTAGACATTTAATTTAAATAATTTGCATTGGTCTATAAAATAAAATTTGAAACATCGCTTGGTCACTTAGATTAGATTAGGCACTGTGACCGTTGGTCTATTGTGCCATTACCCAAGCTATGTGTTAGATGAACTCATCTAACCGACTTCTTTCGATAAACCGATTGAGCTCGCCCATGTTCAAGTAGGCGATATCCTCCTCTATTGACTGCCGAAGCCCGGGAAGAGTTTCCCAGTGTAAGGTGGCTTTGGCTTTTTCCCACTCTTTTATTACTTTTCTGTATACAGAGTGGTATCCCACAGTGGACCAATGAACGGAGTCGGTCAGCTCATTGCTTTCGACACCCGAAAGCCCAGGTACATACCCAGAAAAGGCTAAGACTAATACGGGAGCCTACCTGTTGGAGGCAAACCCACACGAGCTTCGATGTGACAGTAAAGCTTGTCAGCGCTTTCTTTGCCGCTTGGCTGTCAGTAAATGTTGCTATCTTCTTGTTTGTGTAGTCCTTTTCACGGCATTTCCTTAGCTCGATTGCGTGACACGGTCGGTCGAAATCCCATTGGAATAGAAAGACTAATACCTGGGCCGCTAATTCCTGCGCCAGAACCTGTATCTGATTACCAGGTCGTCCGCATATCCCTGGGTGGAAAATCTAGCTGAGTTAAGTCTCCACATCAATCCATCAACTACCAAACACCACAGGAGGGGAGATAGTACACCTCCTTGGGCGCAGCCATGTGTGGCTTGGGCAGTGAGCATTGCCTATACTGGTAAATATAATTCTGAACGACAGCATGCGTTGCACCCACATAATGGTAGTCTTGTAGGCCCTTTTCGATCTTAATCCTACACTCTAAAAAGTGAATTTAAATTTCCGCTGAAAATGCGGTAATTTTACACTTTTTCCCGCTTATAATCACATACAGAGTGCATTTTTCAACAATTTCTGTGTAAAATAAAAAAATTACACCAAAATCGGTGTGAAATGTATTTTTACGCTACACTTCTGTATAATTCAGATTTTCTGGTGCATTTTTACAACGTTTATGTGTATAATTCGGATTTGTGGTGTATTTTTACAACGTGCAGTTGAAGTTTTACTCATTTTTTGTAGCGTGCTCTCCAGTTGTCATACTTCAATCGGTGCTAAGCACAGTGTACCACATTTTTCCAAAAATTCTCTGCATTTAGAACTCATGTGTACACGCTCTGTGGCTCACTTGCTTGAGTCGCACTCTACGATGCTAGTAATCTAGAGGTCCCGAGATCGAATCTCGGCGTGGTCCAAAATGTCCGTACATGTGCGGATAGGAAATATTTAGTGCTTGCAACATTGCACTCCGAAATGATATGCAATGTAACGTTGACTCGAAATTGCCTATAAACGGCTGAGTTAAGGTACTGAGAAGAAGAACAAGTGTACAGATCGCAAAAAAAAAGAACAATTTGCAACCTCCCATGTATACGAAAAATTGATCAGCAAAACTCGACCGATACTTGTTTATATTTTATATATCCTTAAATAGTTTTATTGATAACTATATTATTTGTAAAGGTTCGCCACTTAAATCTTTACATCGAAAAAAGAGTGAAACCGCATTATATTCCTATTATTACGGAGTGTTTTTACACATAGCACGGTGTAAATTTGCTAATAGAGAGTCCGCCACAACAGAGCTTGATGTGGTAAGACTAGATAGCACCGGAGATCACTTGGTATCCGGCTGCTCCGTTAGAGATGTCCATTTGCGTCCCTGGACATCTTCCCCCGTTGGGCACGGGTGGCTTAACACCCCGGGGATTTAGTACGAATCTAACATCCTAGAGCCAAGCGTATAGACATATAATAGATGTGGTTAGCCCTTGGCACGGATGTATGGCAGCTGCTATGAGGTTCACCGATTCGCTTGCTCTGGATTGAGCCTTGCCTGAATTGAGAACTCCAGGGCAAGCGGCCGTCACAGTTTGCCCTGAAGTTTCTATCGGCCACCGCGGAGAGGTACTGCAAGCACTTTCCGCGATGATGGCACCTTCATCATACCATCTCACGAGCTGACCACAAAAAAAAATGGTCACTTATAATTATACATTACCGTTAAAAATTTAGCTGATTCAGCAGAAACATGATGGCGCTTGAATAAAACATATCCTTATGGCATGCAAACGATTGGAACTCCATAATATTCGGTGAGCAAATGTCGCCATGACGACTGTGTGAACCACATTGAAATTTAACTTGAATAAAAAAAGAAAGCACAGAAACTATCCAATAGCGAATTATATTATAAAAGGACGAATGAACTCTCAAAACTATATAATATACCCTTTTACATACAGCTAGGTCCGAAAACTGTTCCACACTCACAGACTCATCCATTACAAGGAATGAACCAAAACCGAAATGTTATAAGGACCCCGTAAAAAAAAAACTTGTATGAATCAACGAACTGAACATAGGGATATAGGGAAATTTATAGCTCGTTTTTTTCTGTCGCTCTATATGCTTGGCTAGAATCGTATATGGAGAAGAATCCTTTGAACCGAACGTAATCGTGTGCCTCCGGTAAATCCTCCACTTAATGCTGCGGTAGTAAAGCCATCACTTTATAAAATTGGTTTAATGCTTATCAAAACGGACAAGAAAAGAGGTTGATGGTTTTTATATACGTTCAGCACAGTAATATTTTTTTCTAGAATAAAACACTGAATTTTTGTCTTTTTGTTTGTGTGTGCCTTTTTTCGGTCACCACGGTTGACTTTAATCGTGTCAACGATGAATCGTTAAACGCATGGACGTTTCTTATTCGGTGACGCCTTTTGACCAAACTTTAAGTATTAGACAGTGTGTACCATTCATGATGAAGGATATCTTAATGGTAGGTAGTGTGGCTCATTTGGGGAAAATTAATCTACAACGGGACCCCTTTATTTTAACCGTTACAATGTAATAACATTTTTTGTAAAATGCCCGACTTGCCGAACTAAATCAAAATTTGCGACACCAACAAACACTTTATCAGGGATATGACTTCGTCTTTCGGAAACTACATAAAATTTCCATTAAAACGACACTTTGTTACGATTGCGTTTTACCTAAAAGAAAAGAAATGAAAAGAATGTAAGCTAGGGTTAGCTTTGGCGTCGTTTAGGGGGTGGCGTACTCCCCTACTTTGTACTCTGTCCATCATTATTTATCCAATTCCAACGCCATACCCACCAACTGCGACTCGCCGTCCGAAACCATCGTCGTCATCCGTGTGGAGTGTGGACCTCCTGGAAATGGAAGCGTTCACAAAGTAACGCATTCTCTTGCAACGAAACTAAAGATATACTTATCTGACTCTATGTTGTTGCTGTTGTAGCCGACACGGACACACTCCTGGCCGCGATACGAGCAGGTGAGCAGAACAATCATGCCGCCGAATGCTGGGACCCTGGCAGCCAATGGGCACTAGGCCAAACCAAACGTAACCTGGTCAATGAATATTTCCTTCTTCTTCTTCTTTTAGCGGTACAGAAAGGTGTGAACCGCTGTGTATCTATATGGACTCGTTTTATAGTTCGTCGTCGTTTTCGTCCGCAATCTCCAGGGACAAAAACGTGGCAGCTGCAATGGGGTTTTCCCATAGTGAGAGGGGGGTGAGATTAGTGGGTGCAGCTGGGCAGTGAAACAAATGAGCTACATCGTGTGGCGTGCCAGCGCAATTTGGGCATACGTTTTGTATATTTGGGTCTATGCGAGATAGATACGAATTGAGGCGTGAGCAGAAGCCTGACCGAAGTTGGGCTAAAGTCACTCTATGGTGGCTCTCGGGAGCCTAATCTCCTCAGGCGAAATAGGTGGTGGGAGCGCTGAGAGGACTCTGTGCGTACCTTAACTCGCAATAGACCTGCTCACTTCCTCAGTGTGAATCATTGCAATGGCAGCCCGGTATGAATCTTCATCGAAAGGATCCCTTTTGAAACCCTGGACCTCTCTCTCACGGTCACGAAGGCCACGTTTGATGTTGCGTGGAGGGGGAATTTTGTCCATAAGGTTACGATTAGGATGATCCTCTCGATAACAACGTACTAAATATTGTTTTGTAAGTAGTCGATTGTGGTCACGTATTGGCATCAAATGTGTCTCCTGATGTAGGTGGTCCTGGGCAGACATCAGAAGGCATCCTGTAGCTGTGCGTAGAGTAGCCGTTTGGCAGACTTGGATTTTGTTCCAGCTTGTGTTACAGAGACCTTGCGACCAAACTGGCGCCGGAAAATCAGCCGCTGCTCGACCCACCGCTTTGTAAGTGGCTAGCATAGTCTCTTTATGTTTACCCCAGGTGCTACCAGCCAGTGCTTTAAGAATTTTGTTCCTACTGCGCATCTTTTCACATACCGCTTCCGCGTGATGAGCTGAAGTCATCATTTTCTCAAAGTGAAGCCCGAGAATTTTTGGATTTGCAACAGCAGGAACTGGTTTGTTGCCAATACGTACCCCAACCGGCCACCTACAATCACCTGACCAGGTAGTAAGGAAGGTCGCAGCCGATTTGGACGCTGATATGGTTAGGTTTCTGCTATTGAAAAAGGCTTCTAGTCGCGCTAAACATCTATTGATATCTTCGCGCATGACATCCCTATCCGCTCCCGTGGCGAGTACAGAGTAGTCATCGGCATAAGAAATAACTTCAATGCCTTCCGGAGGTGTTGGGAGACCGGCCATTTAGATGTTAAACAAGGTGGGAGAGAGAACCCCACCTTGAGGAACACCTAATTTGATCTTTCTAAGTTTGGAACGACTGCCTCGAAACTCGGTGAAGGATTGCCTACCAGCTAGATAGTTGGCAATCTATCTTATCTCTTGAGTCGGAACATGCATATTGAGGAGGTATGCCAGAAGCATGGAGTGATTAACCTTATCAAACGCATTTGATAGGTCAATCGCCACCATGATGGTTCTATGGCAAGGTGTACTGTGGTTTAGTCCGTCTCTTACACGTGTAGTGATCGCGTCCAGAGCGGTGGTTGTACTATGCACGCGTCTGAATCCGTGCTGATGTAGATCTAGCTTTGCATGTGAAACGAAAGTGGGGTGGATGAGGTCTTCCAGCGTCTTTGCTACAGGTGACAGGATCGTAATCGGTCTGTAGGAAGTTCCTAGTTTGGCACTTTTCCCTGGTTTAAGGCATGGGACTATGCGACCTTGTTTCCAGATGTCGGGGATGGCGAGCGTAGACATTGACAAGTTAAAGACTGCCGTGAGATACTCAATGGCAGGAAGATCAAGATGTTTGAGCATATCCATTGAAATGCCATCTGGTCCAAGGGCCTTAGAATTTTTTGCATTCTCAATGACTGTTTTAACCTGGTCCGGAGTATAAATTGGTACGGAGTCAACAATTCGGCTGCGAATCCGTCTTCTGATTTTGCGCTTGAGGCCATCGGACTTGGGATGTTCAATAAATTGTTTATTGAACTGGCTCGCACACTGAAGAGCATTGCTTGTTTCTTTTTTGCCGAAGGTTATGGCTATATTGCCCTTATCTTTTGTGGGGTTCGAAAGGGCACGGACAGTGGGCCATTACTTACTGGCACCTTCATTAAGGTTACAGTCATTGAGGTGCTCGTTCCATTTGGCCTTCTTGTAGTCTTTAATTTGTCGCTGTATTTGAATATTGAGCTCCCGAATTCTGGGGTCACCAGGGTTAGCGCGCCTAATGTTGTCACGTTCATCGGCTAACCTTGCGGCACTTGTTGGAAAGTTTGGACGAACCTTTGGAATGCGCCCTGCAGGGAATGCGTGCCGCAGCTTTGACAATGACGCTCCTAATGTTCCGTTCGGCCTTATGTATATTGGTGGGAGGGGGAAGCGCGAAGAACTTCGATGACGTGAATGTTTTGAAACCTTCCCAATCAGCTTTTTTGTGATTGACAAAAGTTCGCTTCTCTGACTTGGTCAGGTCAGCTGGTTTGTCAATTCTGACTATGATTGGGAGGTGATCAGAGGAAGGACCAGTAAGTGTTTCCCAGGAGGTCTCACTAATTAGGCTAGCGCTGATAAATTGTAATGTCTGGTGAGCTAATACAATTGTTTGCATCACGGGTTGGAGAGTTTTAATTGAGGGTACAGAAACCTGATGCGTCCAGAGATTCGGCGATAGCTTGACCCCTGGCATCGTTGTGAAGCGCGGAATGCCAGAGTTCATGATGGGCATTGAAGTCACCAAGAATGATCCTGTGCTCTCCATTAAGAAGAGGACCAATATTGAAATGGTAGTTTGTACAGCTAGAATGTGGTGGTATGTAGATATTAAAAATTTCAATATTGGTGCTCCCTGATGAAACTGAGATGGCATGCAATTCCGCCGTACCGTCTGAAACTACATCTAATACACTGTAATGTACGGACCTGTGTATTAGGAAGGCAAGTCCACCTCCAGGGTGAGAATCATTCGTGGCGCCTTCTCTGTCCTTGCGTCTGATGATATATTCACCTTCGGCGTTGAATGGTGAATTCGCGTGGAGTTTCGTCTCTTGGATGGCTGCAATCAGAATTCTGTACTTTCTCAAGAAGCTTGTGATTTCAGGAAATTTCCCTAGGATGCCATTACAGTTGAACTGCAAAATGGACACCGTTGTAAAAATTGCTGGCGGAGGGGCGGAAGTTAAGCTGTGTCTTACGTTCAAGGCAATATTAGTGGGGGGAGTAAGGGGCATTGGTGGTGGGGAGAGGGCTGGTATTACCCGAGGCTGCCCAGTATTCCTACAGCCTGGAGCAACAAATGTACCTTCTATGTAATGACCCATCCTTCTCAAACCGGAGCATCTGAAATGCACCCACTCCGAACAGCAACTACACTGAAGTGACCTGGCATTAGAACCGATACGTCGGTTGCAGACACTACACATCCATACCAAGACAGGGCCTGGATTTGCTTCAATGCCGGCGCGTAAGAGGAGAATTGAGAACAGCCGCACCGAGATGTGATGCTCCCAATATGACGAAAAAACATATATAACGAGTCCATACATATACACAGACATACACAACCTTCCTGCAACGAGACCTTCGAGGCTCTTGCCAGGGCTCTTTCCAGGGAGGCGTTTTGGCAACTCTTGGCCATTTGTTGTAGCAAACGGGTGTGGTCCGCCCCGGAGAAGCGAATTGCAACTGCAAAAAAATGCAATATGCAATGGTTGCCAGTAGGACCACATGAATATTTCCTCGTAGGCCTTACCGAGCAAATGGAAGATTTCATTGATCTTTGCCTCGCATATTCAAAGGCTTCAAAGAACACTATCAACATTCCAGTAAATCACATTTGCGTCAAACATCTTCGAAAATTCTACCCAGCGATGAGACAATTGCAAAAATTCAAAAATCTGGAAAATGATTTGTACGAATTTGCGATGAAACAATTTGAATTTACAAAAAAAAAGAAAGCGACTGGCAGCCAGAACTACGACGTAATCATCACAGATAATATCAATGTGACACTATGAGAAATGTCATCGATACGTTATTAAAATGTCACATCACATTTGCGTCAAACATCTTCGAAAATTCGGCAGTTTTATGTGATTCGTAACTGCCATTTTAATAACGTATCGATGACATTTCTCATAGTGACACATTGGTATTATCTGTGATGTTTACGTCGTAGTTCTGGCTGCCAGTCGTTTTCTTTTTTTTGTAAATTCAAATTGTTTCATCGCAAATTCGTACAAATCATTTTCCAGATTTTTGAATTTTTGCAATTGTCTCATCGCTGGGTAGAATTTTCGAAGATGTTTGACGCAAATGTGATTTATTGGAATGTTGATAGTGTTCTTTGAAGCCTTTGAATATGCGAGGCAAAGATCTTTCTAAAAGGTCAATGAAATCTTCCATTTGCTCGGTAACGCCTACGAGAAACTATTCATTGACCAGGTTACGTTTGGCTTGGCCTAGTGCCCATTCGCAGCCAGGGTCCCAGCATTCGGCGGCATGATTGTTCTGCTCACCTGCTCGTATCGCGGCCAAAAGTTTGTCCGTGCCGGCTACAACAGCAACAACATAGAGTCTGATACGTATATCTTTAGTTTTGTTGCAAGAGAATGCGTTACTTTGTGAGCGCTTCCATTTCCAGGAGGTCCACAGGGATGACGACGATGGTTTCGGACGGCGAATCGCAGTTGGTGAGTATATGGCGTTGGAATTGGATAAATAATGATGGACAGAGTACAAAGTAGGCGAGTACGCCACCCCCCTAAACGTCGCCAAAGCTAACCCTAGCTAATTACCTACATTCTTTTCATTTCTTTTCTTTTAGGTAAAACGCAATCGTAACAACTTCACCCATTATGTACGAAGTTGCACGTAACTTACGAGATACAAAAACAAACTTTAAGGAAATTCTAAAATTTAATCAAAAATTCATTTCAAAACTTTGATGGCTGTATCTTTGAAATGGTGATAGCTAGGACCCTGATTATTTCATCAAAATGAAGGTCTGGAGTTGCTCTTCGTTGACTTTCGCAAAGCTCAATTTCGAAAAATTTTATCTGAATACGGAAAAATGCTATTTTCATGCCTTTAGAAGCATTTTCAGGGGTCAGCCTGGGCATTTCTTACCCCAACTGTAGATGGCTGTATCCTTGAAACGGTGATAGCTAGGACTCTGATTTTTTCAGCAAAATGTAGGTTTGGAGTTGCTCTTCGTCGACTTTTGGAAAACCAAATCTCAAAAAATTTCATCTGAATACAGAAAAAAGCGATTTTCTGGCCTCTAGAAGCGTTTTCAGGGGTCACCCTGGGCATTTATTACCCCGACTTTAGGTGGCTGTATCTCTCAAACGGTGATAGCTAGGACTATGATTTTTTCAGCAAAATGTAGGTCTGGAGTTGCTCTTCGTCGGTGGATAGATGGGGCATGGATAGTTTTTTCTTTTTATCATTCCTTATCGCAGGTTTGTTTTTTGTGATTTTTTTTTTCACTTTTATACAAAACTCATTCCAAAATCAAAAAGTTAAGTACCGTGTTCGATGTACGCAGGCGCGCACAGAGGGTGGGGCAAAAGGGGCAATATGCCCCGGGCCCCGCGTTGGAGAGGGCCCCGCAGGGACAGTGGTCTCGTAGTACGCATACGTCTGCAAAATTATTACACGAATTGATGTCAGATAAATTTTATTTAAATCTCTATTTATCTTGTTTTGCGTTATTCCAAGCATTTCCAGGACCCTATAGGATTTTCCTTGACCTAATTTTTTCAATTAAAATTGCTAAATCTAAAATTGACACTGATCTTTATATATATTTTAGGTATTGAGATCAACAGCACACTCTGCCGAAATTTATCTAATTAATCGGTATTCTCTTAAAATCTGAGTGTCCTCGAACTATATGTGTTTTATAGAGAAAATGTTAACCAAGAAACTGAAAACGATGGAAGCCCCTTTAAATGACTATTTCTTATTTAGTTTCCATAAATTTATATTTTATTAAGTCTCTCTCTGATTGTTGTTAACTCATTGTAGTCTTATCTGTAACTATGCTCTCGAACTAGCAAAATTTCTCAACGTTTTGTACCGGTTTGGTTTTAGACTTTTGTTCTCCTATGGATCAGTGCACACTCGGTCTTAGTAACGTTTATGAAGAGACAAGAATTTCGATTTTCGCAATGCCATCAGCAGTGACGGAACAACTTCACTCTGGGCGCTCCCGCCAACTTCTTGAGTGGGCCCCCTACACTGAGAAAAAAGTAGAGTGAAATCAATCGAAAACACTCTTGAAGGTCGATCCACTCTTTTCAGTCATCAGTCACAGTCATTTTCCATACAAGTTAATTGATTGACTGACAATCTGTCAATTTGTATGAGAAATTACTGTGACTGCGACTGATGACTAAAAAGTGTGGATCGATCTTAAACCAAGTATTTCGAAACATGATTCCGACGTTACAGTTTTTCTACTAAAATTAAGAACATCGTACTTAACCTTCGGGCGGGCGCAATGCATCTGACAGATTAAGTGACCAGTTTTTGTTGCGCCAATCGGCGATATGAAAAGGGAGTGAACTGAAACTCACAGTAGCTTAATCTTTATCGATCAACTACCCAAAGAAGTTTTCAGTTTCTATCTACCATATGTCTGCGGGGCGGGAGGGACGAAATAATCTATCAGATGTATTGCGCCCGATTGTGTTATTTTCTCCTTTTCTATGAAAATTTTCTCTTCTTATACTCTTCATATTGCGTAACAACGTTGTGTTGAACTTTTAGGATCAGCATATCGCTGAATAGTGTGTTTTAAGTAAAATAGACCTTATTTCTCAAGCGGTCGAGTTGTTGAAAGGTTTTTAAATATTGAAATGATTGAAATCGGAATATTCTTAGAAAATTAAAAATGTGAAGGGTATCAAACTCTGTGAGCCAGTGTTTGCTTCTAAAATTTCGAAGAACTGTTTCAAAAAGACAATGCAGCAATAAATAAGAGTATAAAATATACAGAAACTTAGTTACAGCCTATTTTCTGCACTTAATCTGTCAGATGCATTGCGCCCGATCGTGTTAGGATTGGTATTGCGCCCGCCGGAAGGTTAAAATAACTTTGCTAAGAGCTACTTTGGCTCTTTGCTTTCTTACATTGATAATAGCGTTCTTGTTGTAACGTTTATTAAATTAATGATTTCATCAATTGTTTTTTTTTTTTTCAATTAAAATGATCACGCAGCGCAGCATTGACCTCTAGGTGTTAGTGATGTTTAAGTATAGAAAATTACCTGCGCCTACAATGAGATTCGATCGCGCGAACCTATGATTCGAAGACGAGAGCCCTATCTACCTACCCTAATGCCGCTCTCTCAGGTACCAGCATCCTGGCATCCTGTAGTAGGAACAACATTTATAGACTTTCCAAGGACAAATGTTCCTTTTCTCAAAGGGGCCACTTTTATTTATATGCCCCGGGCCCCGTAAATCCTCTGTGCGCGCCTGGATGTACGTAACACCATTCATTACAAAGAAAGAAAAAAAAACACAATTCAAGGACTCCCGAAACAACATGTCAAAGATCCACAATTTTCACACTATCACAAAAGATGAAACAGCCCGTGTCGAATTTTGCTCCAATTCCCCAATTCTCTTGCAATTAAACCGAAATCTAAAATCCGCTAGAAATTCAACGACATACCATCACGTTCCCTATTTAAGACGAATGAAATGGAATTGAATTCCCATAGGAATGTTGTGACGAAACGGCAAAACGGCTCGGCAAATTGCATGGGTATCAAAATGCAATCATACCTCGTCGTATACGCTTTGATAGTCTGGTGTGTCCTTATTACCACGTGTCTCCATGATTGCTTTCGCGCTTTTATATCCGCAACGACAATGATGTGCCGTGTAACGTAACGATATAGGATATGTCGTTGTCGTTGCAACGACACATACACAGAGACCGAAAAGAGGATTGAAAATGGCTGTGACGTTCGACATAGACGTGACTAGTTCCGACTATTGGAAAAGCTAAAAACTAAATCGGTACACAAAAAAATCCTGATTTCCTGATGACAGTGCGGTGAATGGTTCTTGGAGTGGAGCGGTGAATGGTTCTTGGAATGGAGATTTTTGAAAATATTGTTTTTTATGTTCATAATTTAAAAAAGCTTCTAAAAACCAAATTGTGTGGGCACCAAAATTCGCCCACACAATTTGGTATTTAGAAGCTTTTTTAAATTATGAACATAAAAAACAATATTTTCAAAAATCTCCATTCCAAACATAAAAATGCGAAAATTTTGATTTGTATGTAAATACGATTTTCTCGCTCATTATTGCAGTTAAGAGTCGCCATAGACTGTCCAATCGATTGTAAAGCTCATTTTCTTTGGTGAAAACTAATTTTCTTTAGCGACGTCGGTAGTTGCATCTAAAAAAAGGAACTTATTGTACAACCGATTGTACAGTCTATGGCGGCGGTAACTAACTCTTACTTTCGAGCAGTGATAGAGAGTATGGATACCAGCACTAGGATGCGGTGAGGATCTGTCACGAATTGCCCTGAGCATGGGGGACCCCCACTGGGAGAAAGACTATACGTCGATACCACTGGCACCTTTGGGAAATGACTATCCCGCTCTACCCAAATAGGTAGGCAACCAGTCCTACGCGCCCACACTGCAGCAGTGGCATAAGGCCGCTGGGAGTCCGCAGCAAAGGTCCGATATCTGTTAGCACGGGGTGTCGAGATACCAGCCAAGGGGCATCGATGGGCGGCAATTCCCCTATCCGACACATAGAAGGTAGGCCCCCATGAGGGGAGTATCGTGTGAGTTGTGGTTTCACAACGGCGCTACAACCGGGACCCATAGAACGGCAGAGGTAGTAGACAGGCCTCGCATCAAGCAGTACATAAACGCCAAGCCTTATCACTTGGTAAGAATAACTTACCATTATGGGACGCTGATTGACATTGGCATTTGTTGTCACGAATTGCGTAAAATGCATGCAATTGCGTTTAAACTTAAAAGTTCATTGAAGCTTAAACGCGATTTCAAGCAGTTTAAGCAATTCACCAAATATCCTAGGGGCAACCGATTTAAGCGGTATTTACACCTTTAGTTGTTCCGTAGTTAGAAAAAACTTATCCAATGCGTAGAAAATAGTTCGCATGTACTGTATTATGTAAATGGTTGTGAAAAAGAACTTATCATGCGTCAAAAACGAGAGGATTGTGCGACGAACATTACGACAGGTTTGACTGTGTAAAAGGCGGTTAAATAAAAATTCTAGTGATAAGTCAGCAAAAGAAAAAATCTTCGAAATTGATTTTAGGCAAAAATCGAAAATTTTTCTAATGTGTGCTTCCAATCGATACTAAAAAAGAAAAAATTGACCCAAATAAATCCATCGCCTAATTCCAACACGGACCAATACATTCGATCGACAATAAATCATTTTCATGCACTTAACAACAATCCTCTCTCGATAGAGAAAGAAAGACGCGCTCACCCTAATCAATTTATCGTAAATTGCTTGTTAACGACACCACCTCCTTAATTTAAATGACCCACACTCCACAATCTGGTTCCGTTTTTTATCCGCATCCATACAATACACTACGTTGTCGTCGGTCTCTCCTTTTGCCATTCTGGCCGCTATCCTGTGGGAGGCGAATAACAAAGAATTTTGTGTCCAGTCATTGGCATTTTTCTTCGATTCATGGTTGAATCTTTTCTGAAATTGGTTTTTCATTAAATCATCAATTTTACAATTTTTATTCATTTCGTCCTTTTGCTCGCTCTGTGTGGAGCGGTGGGTTTTTTCGTCTTCATCGTCTTCTTTCTCATTTTATTATTATTTTCCTTTTTTTTTGTTCGTAAGTCCTTTGTTCGATTCTGTTTGCAAGGTATCTGTAGAAGAGGAAGCAAGCGATCATGGTCGATGGGGGTAAGTTTGCTAGCTGAGCTCTACGACTCTGCAAAAAAAAGCAAATAAATATCCAATAGAGTGGAAGAAAGTGCTCAACATCGTGTCGCCTGTGAATATTGAGGAACGCTTGTCAGAGACTTTTCAGAGTGTTGTTAGAAGTGCTAGGGAAAATCTTTAGTTTCATTTGAAGGATTGCGAAAGTAATGTCGTCCGTCTGTACATAGCTTTACTCTGGAAATTTGAGAGAGCGCTCGGACAGGCCGAGGCAGGCAACAGAATCGCTAGTCGATACTTGATCTGGGCAATGGTTGACTACGACGACGACCGACGACGATGACGACAAAGAAGACGTTGCCATGATGATGCTGTCGATTAGAGGCAATAACTGCGCCGGAAGATAATCCGATTATTTTCCGCATATTCTGTTGTTAATCGATTAAGTCTGAACAAGGATCTGTAGCGGAGCATCAGGGAGGCGGACGCACAGAAGATGAATTGCGGAAGACAGAGTATGAGAGGAAATACATAGAATAAAAGGAGGCAATAAAGATTGCAAATCATGGACTAATCGCTATCATGTTCCGGCAGGATATTTTGGCTTTGGAAAATTATTTTTGATTTGACTCGGGTGTTAGTATGGTGTGGAGGAATTTTGTTTTTTTATTTGTTCGTTGTGTGTCAAGGGGAATTTCGTTGATGAGCGCTGATGACTTTTTGTGGTCATCTTAAACGTTAAGATAGGATATAACGACAAAAATTAATGTAAGGAAAGATTTTATTCTTATAACCCACTACAAGAACCCTATAACACCAAAATTCCAGAGTTTAATAATTGTCGACCTAAATATGCAATGAAACCGATAGATTTAATGGTCAGTTGTATTTATTCGTGCAGTCCTCTTAGAGAAAGCAATTGAGCAATCTTTAAGCTTGGATCATTATTGTTGAATATATCAATTCAATTGAATAATATTTGTTTTATAATAATTATTAATACACTCGGTCGGATTGATCCACGTTTTCACGAAATCGATGCTGATGTGGATGGCGAAAGCGATACTTGTCGATACGAGTCTTGTTCCTGAGCTCCAGTTGTCGATACTTCGATGCCAAGACTAGTATGCTGAATGCGGTTGACTCGTTGTCTGGCTCGCCTTTTATACTGCATAAGCTTGCTGAGTGCGATAGCCACACATGATGTTGATCATTGTACTCATACGGACTGGCTGGACGTGGCTTACGTGTACGTTGTATACGCTGGTGGAGTTAAAAGCGACGCTCTATTCCTTATAACTTATGTATTGTCTCTTAACTTTCAAACATAACATTATTACAAGAGCAAAACCTATTTGATAATTGTTTTACTATAAGATCATTATCAGAGCTTTTACGCCAAGCTTTGCTAAAACATACATGCCCTGTAGGTTTTCCTTACTTCAATTTCGGATTTATTTATATTTTATACACAATTATGCAAAAAATTAATAAGCCATCCTTTTTTCCTTTTCAGGTGAGTCTTCTTTCGAAACATAACCTGTATGCATACAGATAAATCTTCCGTCATAAAATTTGAAACAATTGCTTTTAGCGCGCTACTCCAATCAGTAACTGGTAAGAGCTTTCTTTTTACGTGAATATTAAGAAAATTAGCGAAATTCTGAAATGCATTTTTCAAATTTCCTCTAGAGCTACATATGAACCTTCAAAGATAAAAAATGCTTATAACAAAACAAATACATATGTTAAATAACCAACGATCTATCTTGCGAGTTTCATCAAACTTATATTGGCGGCATGTAGTGCCGTCTGGTTAAAGGAGTCGAGTCGCTGGGCTGCCAAGCCATATGGCCACTCTGATATTCTCAACCAACTGCCACTAGATACGATCAAAGCTACAACGGACTATGTCGGGACTGCACGAGTTTCGGGAAGTATTTCGATGTCACATTTTTCACCAAGTGCGAATGGTGGGAGAGTGACGTAATAGGGGAATACGATATCTCCCTTTTCATAGATGGAGCCAAAATGAACTATCGTCGTGTACAGGAGTCTTCTGTGGCACACTTAATTTATCTGAATCTTACAGTCTTCCATGCTAGCATTTTCTAGGCTGAACATAGCCATCTGTGGCTGCTATTATGCCACTGAAATATCTAGGGATATCTTCCCAGCTTGTGAAAAGTTATAAAGAAACATTATACAACCTTGAAGGAAGACGCACATTTACCCTACTTTGGGTTTCCGTACACAGGAACATAGAGGAGGCCACTCTGGACAGAAGAAGCCGATTTTTTTCTCATTATCTCACGAATGCTAATAGAAAATAACGGAACATTAGAACTTGTGTGATATGGAAACGAACTTCTGATATCCAAACCAGACCGCGGAAAAATATCGCCAGACTTACAGCGGTTATTGCAGGACATCGGCGCTCCTTGTGCTAATTAGGCTTCTGGTCTGTATGTACGAGTATCACATTAGCCACGAGTCATATTGGTTCACCAACCAACCAAGCTAAATTTGAAATTTTTAAAGTTGGCACTTAATTGAAAAATTGAGCTTCTAAAGGACAGCGGATTACTTTGGGGACGACAATCGAAGCCCCTACATACCTACATAGGTATAGAAGTAGCAGTTATAATGTGGGGTAGTGTTAGTATCAATGCTTCACTGTCACTGAGAGCCCAAAGTATAAGTACCGACACGTCAAGGTTTCCCCCGTCAAACCTTACTCCGCATCCGGGACTAGATTGCTACACATGTCTCCGATCTTTTTTTATGATCTCCGTATGCATGGCATCTATAGGAGTATTTATCGGAAAGTTTTTAATGGTTCAAAGGTGCATGTCTAGTGATGAGGAAACCTAGACGTAGGTCAAAGTTGAAGTCCAGTTTTCCTCTAGCTTTACGAGCACACTCGTACGTTACCCTTCCCTTGACGGAATGGTCTCATCTTTATTTGGTCCACTATATTTGGACGCATGGACTTTTCAACCACGGTTCCACAGTGGTTTGAAATGCAGTACCGCGGCGCAGAATTTCCAAATAAAGAGGGAAAACATACAACAAAACCTGCATGGCATCATCCGAGACTGTACGAGAGCTTCCCTCCATAAGGGTGAGAAGATCGTACGAAAAGACACAAAACTTACATTAAGATTCCAGTACCACCTACAGGTTGTCGTCCGTCATCGGGTTTCATAGAAAAGGGCCAGTGATCTACCCCTAAGGCATGCACTATCTTCAACCACCATTGAAGTTCTTCAGCTGGGCTGAAATGAATTTCCTCCGTGAGTGGATATAGTATTGCCATTTGCGTATTAACGACAATGGCAGACGATTAACGACAGTGCATTGATTCTCCGGACTACATACTTCTTTAAGGGTTGCCTAATCGCCTACCGGACGAATCGCTTAAAATTGACAATTTTGTACGTGGTCATCATGCCATGATACTCGTACTTAAACCAGGAAAAAGCAAGTAGGTTATGCACACTAACATCGACATCAGGGCGTGCTCTAGTTCGTTGGAAGCGTTCTCAGCTGTTTCGTCAAGTCAGCGATGATGTTCTGAAAATTTAACCCTGGAATACTAACATGGCCGGTTAGGGCGTTATTACCAACAACACGTAATTTTGACGTGTTCATATTTTTCTACAATTTTTTCCCAGTTTACATATTTTACCCAGCTTCTCGTTTTTCAGTGCCACAGACAAAAACTATTAGACCAAAATATGCCCAATTTTAGAATACAGGTGCGTTTCAGAGACTGAACTATTCGGATATTTTTATTATTGCCGTTGAAACTCCACGTCAAATAGGCGTAGTAGCATCTAGAATTGCTAAGCTGACCGCCATAGACCACAAACATGATGCTGCCACTCACTTGGACATACAACAACTAACTGAGGAAAGCACTGCTGCAGTGACTAGTCAACCAGACTCGTGGAACTGCGTATACACATTAGAGAGTTTTACACTAACGTAATAACTACCGTATACGTAAAACAAAATTTCCATGCAAAAACACCCGCGCGAATAACACGTAAAATTTATACGATATTTTTTAACTAATGTTATGACAACTAAAAATCGCGACCCGACAATTTCGACTGTTTAGAGAACATCAACTATACGGAAATATACCCATGCCTACTTGGGACATGCAAAATTATGATATACTGTTACGTATACGGTACGCAAGCGAATTTTTATATGGAATGTCAAATTATGTCGTATTATTTCGAACGACAAGCTAAAACTCTCTATTATAATGTGAGCGAACACGTCAATTTTACGTATTGTTAGTAATTTAGGGTTAATGATGACGATTGGGGCTATTTTTTATGGATGACACTTGATTTTTGGCGGGATATTGAGGGTAGCTTGGCAAAAAGGATGGTCTGGTCGATGAATTCCACGCTTACGAGTACTTAGTGAATTTTAATAAAACAAAATAAGAAAAACTTGCCTTTTGAATTGGAATTTCATTTACAGTAGTAGACCTGTTCGCGGGATCTGTTGCCGAGTTGGTCCGAGCCGTGCCAGAGATTGTTCGGGGTAGGATTAAATTGATGATGGTGATGTCGAGGGGGTTTTCTTTGCGGTAATTATATCCTATATAAGATGGCATAATTATTTCGGTTTTTCATTGTATTATTCCCATAAATTGTCACAGTTCTCCCGTCGTATTTTTGCGGAACCGCGTCATTTGCTACACTACGAGAAGACCTTAGCAATTGCGTCAGTAGAAAGTATAAAATGAAGCGTAAGGAAATCCTCGTTATTCTGCTCTCTTAGCTACTACTTTTAAAAAAATACCAATATTGATCCTTTCGTTTGTGTCCGCTAGTACTTTTAGCCATGCGAAATCCGTTTTTTTTTAATGTAGAATACAAGTGGAAACGGGCGGCACACACCCCGCCCAGCCCCTACAGCAAGAGCATCAATACGAAGCAAATCAAATTTTTGTATTGCTGCGATTCTTCATCAAAGGCTTAATGAATGAAGGTTCCAAAAATTTCGGCAAGACCGCACTGTTAGTGGGTATAAGGCAGAGTGTATTGGTTATGTTCAGAATTTCTGAACAGTTATTGCCTTACCCAAATGATCGAATTGGAGCTGAGAATTGTCAGTGTACAGACTGATCCCTTTTGCAAGGACCGCATGATCCCAACTATACGTATAAGCAAGTAAAAAGTTAAAAAACTTACCAAACCGTGGGTCTCTTGAACACTACAGAAATTTGGGGAACGAATTTATGAATTGGTGGAATAAATTGAATTGAAAAAATTTAATGTATGACATGGACGTGATAGTTCCGTCGCCACTCTGTGACAGTGGCGCAATCATGCTAGGGGCTAAGGGGGCTAAAACCCAGCAATTGTGAAAGGAAAAATTGAAAAATGAAACGAAGAAATACAATGCTTTGTAGATTTTATAAAAATATGAATCGTAGTCATAGGGCCTATACAGTGGTACACATACGTTTTTCCAATATTTCAAAAACAAAAAGAACTACGATATTTAGGGCGCACTGAAAAAAAACGACTTTTGATTAACGGTTATCAAGAAACTAGTTAAGAATAATATAAATTTGTATTTTGTAGCACCACGGCTGTTGAGTGTTACTTGAAACAACCTGACATCGGCATTAATCTGACTAATGAAGTCCAGGGCTGAATCTTCAATTTGGCCCCAACAACTACGAATCTCGTTCTTATCTTCCGGTACTGTTTCAAATTGCCTTCCTTTAGCATAAATTTTACCACAAGTTTTCGATTGGGTTTAGGTTGGGGCTACAAACTGGCCAGTCCAAAAGAGGTACGCCTTTTTTGGTGAACCATGAATAGGAGCGTTATCCTGCTGGAAAGTCCAGTTCTGCTCATCATTATCTCCCAGGAATGGGATCAAAATAGCTTCCAGCAGTTCAGTATAATTGATAGAGCTCATTCGTGTTGTGACGCGTGCATAACGGTAGCTTCTCCCTAACCATTACACTGCCACTACCAAGATTTTTTTAGAGCGTGTGACAGGTCCGTTTAATTTGAATTTTTGTTTCGTCCCATAAAATTATCTGCGTCCATTCTTGCGCCCATGAAAAATATTTTTCGGCAAATTCTAAACGGACTTGTTTGTGGATTTCGATTAGTTTGAGTTTGGACTTAATTTTCCTGTAACGGATGCTCGGGGTTGTACCTAGAACACCGGCAATATGCTGGTGCGTCACTTAGATTTTTTTTTTAATTTCTCTAGCCTTAAGCCGATTTTCCGTGGCTTCACGGCGAATTTAATTTTTGTCCCTGAATGATAGCTTTGCTTTTTAGCTGGTGGCTTTAAATCGTAATATTCTCCTTTTTTATCAAATTTCTATTACATGCTCTGAACGATTTTTTTTAATTTCTCGATTGCTGAATCCTTCCTTTAACAGTGCTTTGATCGAAAACTGCTCTCCTTCAGTCGCGTTCCACTCGGCGTTATCTAATTTTAATCGAAATTTAATGTTTAGCGATTTAAATTTGAAAATATCATTTTTTGCTTACTTAATCCCCAAAAAGGTTTTACATCTTTCTTGAATGTTAATTTCACAAGCGTTCCGATGTTGCGCCCATAGATACGTATTTAGAGGAAACTAACCAAAATGCAGTTGAAATGTCAAAAGTCCCGTTAGAAATTATGAAACTTAAAAATAATCGTAAATTAAGCTCTTCCCTTTGCTGTACGGAACAGAAAAGTAAAGCAAATAGATTTTGCAATATCATCTAGTGGAAAGTGCACTACGACCATACGTTCTCGTATATGAACCGCTTTCGATGGTAAAGGTTTTAAATATCCTTAACCGAATTTTAGAAACATATTTCTGCAAAAAGAAATATACTAATGTGTATAGGTCTGAGGTGATTTTAGCTAAACAAAAATCCGCCTACTTCGATAATAATTTTTACCGAGCTCTAAATATTTTACAGCCGCAACAGCTTTAAGGAATATCGACTAAAATTTGAATTTTATGTTAAAATTGTAGTTTTGGAGGATTCTACTCTTCGAAAATAAGGTGTTACAGATTTCTAGGAACGCACCATAGGAGCGCAGCTCTATAGATTACAACGAGGAAAGAAGATTTCTTGGAGCCATTCATTCATATTCTGTCTGTGATATGTTTGCGCCTCAATTCCATTTTGTCATGTAGTATCGGACATTTCCAATGCAACTCTTAATTGTTTTAGTATTTACCAGATCTTGAAAGTCCGTGAGAATCAGTAACATGACAATGTGTAATTACATATAGATTTAGCGAACGGGCTAGCACACATGAGAAACTACCGAATGACTTTAGCGAAATATTTTATTGAAATATTAATGTCAGATACAAGTTATGAACGACGCGTTGTCACGTGTGTTCGTGCGCGACTGGTCGACTCGAATGTTCGTGTAAGACTGCTGCTCGATTTTGTCTCACTCGATAAAGAGACAATGGCGTCGTTCGTCGGTAGGGTTGTCGTGTTTCTTATTTATCAGGGTTTCCACATAAATACTTCTTATAGGGTATAAAAAAGTCGCATTTTTTTTTTGTTTCAGCTTCATTAACGCACCAATTGCAATGCTGGAAAGTGTCATTAGTGGCTTAGCAAACAAGTGATAAAAACCAGTATTTGATTAAAAATGTAATTATACGCCCGCGTTTTGGCGACTCTAGGCTGCAAAAAGATTTACAACGAAACTAAACGCGAGTTCAACGTGACCTTGAAAAATGACGTTGAATTCAACGTGACCTTGATTGCTGAATAATGGGACAATCAACCAATGGATGACAGAATGTCCAGTAATATGGGCGGTCGTAGCCCCTTGCAGGACAAGACCCTGGTTGCGCCACTGCTCTGGGGTATGGAGATTGATAGAGAAACGAGTTTTCGATACTCGACATGGCCCGTGCCACGTTTATTATTCAGAAAAAAAATGATATCATAGAATAATAAACTAAAATGCAACTAAGAAGTGGTATGGTTGACAACCATAGCACAGCTGTCGATGTAACGAAACGAGTAACGTTGGCGACTACACTCGGTACAGTGCTGGACGAACCATGCTTCTCAAGGAATTAGGGAAAAACAGGAATCTATGACATAAATCATATTTCTGACTACTCCTCGTCTGTAAATTAATCATTTCATTGAATCCACCCTTTTCAGTGCCCCACTTACCGTTCACATTCATCAATGTAGCTTCTGCGACGTTGTCTATTTATTTATCTTATGCGCTCAAAATTCGACATAACAATGAATCCTTAAATAAATACTTTCACACCCATAGTCACGGCACGATACTTCCACTGTGTCTATAAAATATACAATAATTGCCACGACTCCCAACTAGGAGAGCATCAATAATAATTTATACGGAATCGAACAAGGACACCCAGCAATACTATACCGGCTTCATGAGGACGCGGAGCGTATCTTTTGGCATAACTTCTACGACTCGTGTTCCCTTAAATCATGAGAAAATATTGTGACTGTTAGGCAAATCCCTCTTTCAATTCATTGTGCCGTATATAGAGTAGACGATGGATGTTCTGCTCCGAAAAGGCTTCCTGCTGATGGGCTCGATGAGCATGCTTAAAAATCAATGCTGCCGGCTTAGCGAAGCTTTCGCGCGACAACAAATCAATATTTAGATATTTTCAATTTAACAATGGGCTTCCTGCTTTTCGTCGGGTTCGGCTGAAGTCATGCAGTCATCAGCAACAGAAGCGCGCCTGAATCCTGAACGGTGTCTTTCCTGCTGATTTTTCTTTCCCTTGTCGTGTTCATTTTTTTTTTCTTTTGTCTTTTGATGCTTCAATGGACGCGAAAAAAAATCACGATTCGTTCCCGCATTTAAAGGCTCCGCTCGCCGAAATTGTTCAGAAGAAGGAAGACGCAGCAGCCGTCAGGATGGCGGATTCTATCTCTATGAGTTGACGACACTATACTATACAGCGGAATTGGACAACAACAAAAATGAATAGGATCCTGCTGCGACGGTCAACTTAATTATTTTACGGAAAATTAAATGATGACATTTTAAGGCTGCCGAGAACGTGACATAATTACTTTTCCGTCAGTTTACGAAAGTGAGATTTATATCTGCAAAAGGTGGAAGAGGGCCATGTCCTGGCGCTGGCAGCATTCGCGTCGTTGTCGTCGTCGTTTCGTCTAATAACAAGGTGTATTTGAGAGGAAGATTCATTTATGAGATATTGAGATACATTAGGGTTTGAGGTGGCTACTATGTATTCCAAAGGTCCTGTTTTTGGGGGGAGACGAAATTAGAACGCTCGTTGTGCGAGGCGATTGTAAATTGGAGTGTATAGGTAAAGCACGTGAAGGTAATTTCCGGTGCTTTTGTTGAACAAGACTTTCTGGCGAAATCTTAAATTTTACTGAATTTTTTAAAGGGTCCTTTTAAAGCATCGACTTGCATAACACTCAATTCGCATTCGCCTGTACGTTGCGACGTGAAACTTTCACTGACCGACATGCTGACCACATACTTGATTTGCATACACAATACGCCGCATCCTGTGTATACGTTCCTGAACACATAGAATACATATTACAAGAGCGATTACGGATAATCCGAATGTTGATACCACTATACTACTAACGCTTTTATAGTTCGGTCTCATCGTCTTTGTTCGGAGGTCGCCGGGCAAACGCCTGGCCAGCAATGAAGTCGCATGATAGATACGTCCGTCGAATAGCACAGCAATTTATGAGTCCCAAACGCATAATATAAATGTCAGTGTAACAACGTAACCGCACCAGGCGTAGTATGTGACTCTTTGTTACATACCGCCCCATAAAATCTCCATATAAATATACTAGACCGCACCGGCTCGGCTCTGTGGTATTTGCAGAAGCCTTAAAGTGCATAGATATATGTACACACACTTGGAGATACACTTAGATTCAGAGGTTCAGCGTAGGGACATAAATAAAGGGGCCAAAACATTCGTTATACGTCTACATTCTCTGTGTGTGTGCATACCATAAGACTATCTAGACCTGAATTCTAGACTATAATGTGCGTACAAATTTATCCTTATACAGTCGCCTTTCCTCAATTTTCTGAATAATTCTACGATGGTGTAGTTTAAGGCAGTGTCGGGTTTTATGATCACATAAGATGCTATAATGTGACCAAAATAAAATGGACGTTGCTATAGTCTCTTAAAAGGCGAGTTGAAATTCTTGTGACCCCGTGCTGTTGACGAAGACGCCACCATATATATGTATGTATTCGTCCTTGTCGTCCTCATACTCGTATATACCTATACACACAATTGTGCCATATTGCTTTTATATGCCCCCGTGTGTCACATATGTATGGCCGTGTCGTTGTCCTTGATATCCAAATCAGCCCATTCCTAGGCTCGCATAGGCGGCCGTGGTCACTCCTTTTACGCAAACCACTTGTTTTCGCAAGAAGAAAACATTTTTATCTCGGCCGCTTTGCAAGTTCCACCGCAACTGTCTATATAGAAACCACATTGTTCACATATTATATTCAGACAGGACAGGATGACGCAAGGAGTCCGCGGGGACCTAGGGGACGAAATAACTTAATGTCTATGCTACATTACACACAATGGCGAAGCGCTTTATATAGATTGTCCGACTAATGTGTGACCGTCGCATAAAAGTATTACACGCTCCGGAATTTATTGCTGGGGTTTGCAAATTTGCGCTCATGAGTGGGCGGACAACATTCACATGTCCTGTTGTGGTGCTGGTGGTGTTGTTGTTGGTCTTCTGGCAGGGAAAATTGTTTCGTTCCTGGGGAAAAAGACATTTTTTTTTTTTTGGTTTCTTTTCTTTTCAAGTGAGGTTAAAGTTTAATATTAGGACTGAGGAATTTCCGAGAAATGTCTTCTGTTTGTATGAGGCTATAAATGATATGTCAGAATAGCAGTATATTTCCGTGGAAAATGGTCCTGGGAATATGTAGGTATATGTACTTAAATAACTGGATGCAGGATAAAAATGTTATTGTTTATGCGTTATCTCTTTTTTTCGTCAGAAGAAGGCTATTTTTATCAGACGGTACACAAATTTTGAAAATTTTTCTTCGCAGAATTAGGGATGTATGTCAACTGTCTTTTATCGTGCAATTTAGGTTCGGAAGAATATACTGTTTGGATAAACCATTTCAATTTAGTCTTCCTAATGTAATGAGCAAATATTTATGGCAAAGTTTTCCGCCAAAATAAGGCCTTGAGCTTTTCGTAGCTTACCTGCAAATCTAGTTCAAAATATGTGCAGAACACTGTAAATACTTTGTGTCGAACATGAATACTCAGAACGGCTTTGCTTGATAAGCCTTTTCCAACCATACCAAAAAAAACCCACGGGCAAACTTTACAACAACAAACAGCATGGATGATCGTACGAACGATTCTTATTCGGTCATGCGTACGCATTTTTATAATGGGAAATGCACAATGCTTGTCTGCCGGCCACTATTAAATGTTAATTAAACGAAATATTAGAAGAAAAAAAAAATAAGAAAACAAACATTTGCATTAACCTTAACACCCTTAATCCCAAGACCATTAAGAGAGTGTTAACGGATCATTAACAGAGCTTTATAAGGCCATTAACAGAGCGTTTACAAAACCTTAACATAATATGAAAAGAATTTTAACATAACGTTAGCAGACCGGTAACAGAGTGCTAACAGATCTTTAACAAATCATTAACAGAACATTAACGTAGTGTTAACAAAACGTTCGCAGAGCGTAAACAGCATGTTAACGGAGCATTAACAGAACCAGCAACTCATGTCATAATGTAACCGGTTCAATAGAGAGTATGTCATCGAAGTGCCGAATACTGTCTCTATGAGGTATGAGCCTTAGCCACTTACCTACCAACTTGGCTTCAGCGTGAAAGCAGAAGAAACTTGAATTAGTTGATTAACTTTTCCTTCTATTGTGCCTATGGTTGGTGCCAATGACGAAGATGCATCCACAGCACCCGCTCTAGCATTTACGCCGCGCCGCACAGTGGGGCGAAATCGATGATTTTCTGGACATCGCATATTTGCGAAGATGTCCTGTTGCATAATGCACCATGTAAGGGACTATAAGCTGAATTTGTTTGTGCTGAATCGAATGGTGGACTCCATTTTCAAATATGTCCTTTCCGAAAGACCGTAATAGCGGTTTTAAGGATGCTTTTACCAACCCCATAGTATAGAAAATGTACCGTTTCTCCGTTCCGATGTTATAAATGATGCTAATAGATAGTACGGCTTATTTAGAGTAAAATATTAAATGACCATATTGCTTTATCAGTTACCGTTTCAAAACTACACCATTATTTATGAAATCTTTAGAAAAACTAGAGTTACCAAACAAAAGCCAAAGTTATTCCGTCTTGCTTTGTGCAATTTAGTATTTGGGTTAAGGTTCTAAAAATATATACATGCGATGTAATTTCACTGCTCCCCCGTTGAAAAACTCACTGTTATTTCGAAGATATAGTAATTCAAACTTCGAAAAATTACAAAATTTATGTGACATAGAAAATGCACATGCTAATATCATAACGGTTCTTTGAATGGATAAATTTGAATAGTTCACAAAAGTTACTCTTTTATGTAAGCTTTTCGGGAGTTAATAAAAAATTGTCAAAAATATGCAAATATCGAAACAAACGACTTTTCCCTTCACGAATTACGAGCAGCTAAGACCATTTTTCTGATAAATTAAAATCTTTTATAGGGGAGGTGGTGGAACCTTTGATTTAATCGAACCTGTGTTTGGTCCTGTCGAAGGGTATTCGATTAAAAACTTATTAGAATAACTTGAGCGAGTTAGCTTAATTTAACCAAGAGTTATTACTAATTTAATAGGTTTTCTACATACAATTTGTAGGGGAGGTGCGGGACATGTTGCTCCGATTTACCCCATTTTCAGAATCAGATAAGCTTATAACATTGCTAACATGTAAACACAATTTAAAGTCGAAAGCTGCATGAGAGTGAAAGTTATTATGCAAAAAGTCAAACATGAAAAACAGAGGTTTGTCGATGAAAATAGCTACTGTAGGTCGCAGGTGGTCGCAGCAAAACTCTGTGTTTTTATTTACTCCATTAATTGCAGATTAATATGGCTTAATTCATTTCCCGGCCAACTACGGCCATTTTTTGTTTTTTATGAAATAACAAAAATTTCAGAGTTTTTCACTAATATCTTTAAAATTTACCGTTGTGTTCCTTGTTAGATACGCAAATTCCATAACAAAGCCTTCCCATCCAAAGGCCTAATGTGAAAAATATATTTATGTGCCACTGTATTAACCCTTCTGTCGGCACCTACTACAATATGCATATTATATACCCAATAGGTCTGGCTGGACCTACTGAGAAAATTTTTTTATTTTTTAGAAAAAGTGAAATTTTTATCGGTAGAATCATTCTATCAATTCCTTACTGCCATTTTTAAACAATAAAAGTATTAAAATCATTTTTGTAGATACACTAGTAACGTTTTTAAGTGGACATATTTTGAGGTGGTATTATTATAAACATGATTTTCCCTTATTTTCATATCTTTTTGCTTCTCTATTTTCATGACATATATCTAGTAGAAAGTTTGTTCGCATTTTTGAATATCAATATCTTTGGGCAAATATTTGGCGCTTTGTTAGTAGATTTTACCTCGATATTAGTCTGCAGATTTAGGGAAGTAGGTGGAAAGAAATAGGGAATTTTCAAGCACAAAAATCATTTCATTCTAAATTTTTCCTAAATTTCTTGATCAAATCTGTTTAGAAAGGCGTTCGTAAGTCTCTCATACTTAGTCCTAACTATTACAAAGTAAGAAAAACTAGTTTGAATTTCCTTGAGTCAAATCTCAGTTGATTAGGTGATGTTATAAAACGTGATGAAATTAGGCATACATATTTCCCGAGCTTCACGGCTTTTCAAAGAAAAATCTCAGAAATTTTTATCGTTTATAGTACAAATTGAATTTTAATGACATTATTACATCATAAATAAGAGAATTTTAAGAGAATTTCATATTTTCACCTTTTACCTCAAGAGAAGAATGGGGGGAAAAACTGTAGGTCTGGCCAGACCTATTGGGTATCAAAAAGCACTATAAATTTAAAATCATCAAAAACATACTCAAAACTTCAACCGATTTTTTCAAATTTTTGCAAAATGCTTCTAAACATATTATTCTAGGATATCATGAAATATTAAGTCGCTACGATTTCATCTTCTATACTTTTATGACCAAAATATAGTGCCAAAGGTCTGGCCAGACCTTTGTGCCGACAGAAGGGTTAAGTAAAGTGGTTGGTACGGGTATTTGAAATTTTGGTGATATATGCTAAAAACGTATTTCTTATTGAACAAACATGTCTGTAAAATCAATACCGTTACAATTAAAAAAAATTTAACAATGGTTTTCAATAGCTTATACTTTAAAGTGTAAAACCATAGTAGTCAAATCTGCAATATTTAATTTTAGTTTATTTGCCTATGTCCAAATTTTTGTTCTAGTCGCCCCACTGTGCGCCGCCGCGAGTACTGTTGTGATGAATGAATGCCACTAACCAATTCTAATTTTTCAATTATTAAGTTTAAGTTGTTCTTTTTATATTATTTCAGTTTTTTGATGTAATTGGAAGTACTATTTTGTGTTCTTTCATTTGGATAAAAAAATATTTTATCCAAACGGAGGGACCTTATTCGACCCATTTCGGAGTTAAATTCACACCGGATTTTTTATTCTGTGTAGGCTATCACCCTCTGGTTACCCTAATTTATGGTAGAAACTTGAAAATTAGAATCCGCTAAAATTAGAATTGCTTGGAAATTAGTACACATTTTTTTCTATTAGCATAACTCTGGAATTGGAATTGGAAATTTCTAATTTACTATTAACTCTGAAATTGGAATTCATATTTCTAATTTACGAGGTACCTCCGAAATAGGAATTTCTATTTCTAATTTAAGAGGTAACTCCGAAATTGGAATTCGTATTTTTAATTCACTAGGTACCTCTGAAATTGGAATTGTTATTTCTATTTTCTACTGAAAAAAGAGAAAGGAAGAATAGCTTCTCAGAAACATTTGTAAAATTTTCCGTTACCGTACCGTAGGTACAGTTGTTGGAACAAAAAGTTTTGCTTATGTACATAATACATAGTGTGTGCGGAAAAGTGCGTGACTAACTTATTTTGGAATAAAAAATTATGTACTTGGAAATTGGAAATCCTTGAAACTTTGAATTGGCAGAAACTTTTGTCTTCTAATTTTCGAGGTTCTACTGTATATCCCATAAATGCAATAATCATTATACGTGCTTTAATTTCATCATATATTTGAAAACTGCGCGGCTCTTCTATTTAGCAAGATCATGCAAGCGCAGGTCTAATAAAAATCTCTAATTCTGTAGAGCATAACAGTCAAGTCAAAATATCCCAATTAAGGCCTCCACATAGGGAAAAAATAGAGTGAGGCTAATTTTGACTGTTTGCGATTTAGTAGGGTGCCAGGAATCTATAACTCATTTTGCTAAGACAAATTTTGATCGGAAAGGTCCCAAAAAGAACAAAAAAGACACTTATTAATCCTTGATCAGAGGTGGGCATGCGAGGTGTCATTTTAAAGGAAACGCCGAGTACATTACACATCGGGTATTTGTTTTCCAACAGAATGAATCGCGTTTGAATGGAAAATGTTCGTGTTTCCCGTAACTTATCATCGGTATCTTTCCAAAGCCATAACTACACGACAAATAAAAGTTGTCTCTACCTTTTTAATTTTTTAGAATTTATGATAGATATTGTTAAACTTTTGGGACCTTACTGATTCAAAAACAACAAAGAATTAGCCTTACTCTATTTTTTTTTTCTATTTGAAATGCTAATAGGACTGGACTATAAGAAGGTTCGGCTTGAGGAATAAAATAAGCACATAATAATGCAATGAGTCTCTTTTTTTAAGCAAAAATTAATTAACACATAGCTACAGTACTTTTTTATGCAAGGAAATATCACTTTTTGAACGATAAAATAGGTGGCTAGAAAAAAAACTCCGCTTAAAATCTATAGTTTGTGAACGAAAGAGTGTAAAATCTCCGTTCTGATCCTTCTGGGGCACACCCATCGCCCTGCTTCAAGATTTCCTGGTTGGGAGGCGAGAACAGTTAACACAGAATCAGGTAATTATGGGTAATTAGGGTAAGACTATGCGTTACCACCTCGTAGTTCAATACTGCCAATTAGGCGGTGGTGCGTGGAGACGGTATTTTAGTTATGGGAGTGCGTTTGTTTCAACTATAAACAATTTGTTTATGAGACAGCGAATTAAATCAATAAATGCACTTCCATTTAACCATCCTTTTGGAAGAAATTGTGTCTGAAATACATTCACAAATTCATCAAACACTACCTACGAGAATGTCGTGCCTTATGAATCGCATATGTCTCCATGTTTCTACTCTTGACCTCTCCTATCAATATTGATAAGCTAGCACGATACAATGGACTGTGCCGATAATTTCCTCATTTGGACATGTTTGAGCTACCTCATCCAGAAACATATGGTCGCTGTTTTTTCCATTAATTCAGAAGTCTTCAAACACTGGATAAAATTCAATTATTTGAATTCCTTGGTAAAGGTACATTTACCTCGACACGACAGCAGCGGCCCTAGCAACAACGACTCGCTCATTCCATATAAAAACTAATTTTTCTCTCATTCTAAAAACGAGTTTTTATATGGAATGAGCAAGTCGCTTTCGCTAGAGCCGCTGGGGACGTGCCGAGTAAAGTTTCTGGCTTGCTTCATAAAAGTGCCAGTGTCAAAGAAGACCTATGTAATGAAAATTCGCCAACTTTCGTTATGTCTTTTTTCTAAAAGTTGTGATTTTTTATGGTTCTAGAAATCCTTCCTGTTGTTTTTGGGCCCCGACCATGCCACCACCTGTTTGAGGTTTTGTTTTTTGACACGTTTAAGCTAAAATGTGGTCAAGAGTAAATAGCATTTTTGTGTCAGTGGAACACACAGAAGTAGGGATGTCAAAAACCGGCCCATAACCCGGTTTTCGTTTTTTCGGTTTTTTCACAAAGCCGGTTAGACCGTCCGGTTTTCACCGGGCTCAAAGTACCGGTTTTCGGTTAACCGGTTTTTCATTGAATTGCTTAGAATTTTAGCAAAATAATGCATACACACTCGTTAAGCTGATGTTCGTATAGAAATATGACTGTGTAATGGAGCCCTAAAAGAGAAACATGTTGAACGAAAAAGATAATCAAATAAAATTGTCAGAAGTATTCATAATGTTTCAAAATTAGTTAACTGAGTTTTATTGCTAGACAATGCATATAGTGCAGTCAAAATATCCCATTTCAGGCCCCCAAATAGAAAAAAATAGAGTAAGGCTATTTTTTGTGGTTTTTCAATCAGCGAGCTCCCAGGAATCTAAAACTCATTTGGCTAAAAAAAATTTTGATCGGAAAGGTCCCAAAAGGACAAAAAAAGATACTCTTTAATCCTTGGCCTGTTTCAAGGACCCTCAACGGAATAAATCGAGATTAAATCGAAAATTAATTATTGTGTTTTCCGTGTATCTTTCCAAAGCCATAGCTACGAGAATAATCCAAGTTGTCACTACGTTTCTCACTTTTCTCCTGTGAGGGTCCTTGAAACAAATAATAAACGCCAGATATGGAATGTACTCGAGGTCCTCTTTGATATGACACCCCGCATGCCCACGTTAGATCAAGGTTTGTAATTAGTGTCCTTTTTGAGAGCTTTCCGATCATTTTTTTTCTTAGAAAATTTAATGGTAGAATCTTTAGCTATTATAGATTGGGAAAAGTGAAAAACGTAGTGACAATTTGAATTACTCTCGTAATTAGGGCTTCGGAAAGATACACGGGAAACACAATAATTCTCCATTTAATCTCGATTTATTCCGTTGAGGGTCCTTGAAACATGGAACAAACACCGGATATGTAATGTACTTGACGTTCCCTTTGATTTGATTCCCCATATGCCGACCTCCGGTCAAGGATTAAAGAGTATCCTTTTTTGTCCTTTTTGGGACCTTTCCGATCAAAATTTTTTTTAGCAAAATGAGTTTTAGATTCCTGGGAGCCCACTGATTTAAAAACCACAAGAATTAACCTTACTCTTTTTTTTCTATTTGAAATGCTAATATGACTGCACTACGATGTAGATGTTGAAGTCTTTGTGGACACGACGGATGTTGAAGTGGACGCGGATATCGATGTGGAAGCGGACGTCGCAGCAACTGCCGATTCGTCTTCCTATAACAATGAACTCTAAATGCACTGATCTGATACACATATACATTCACGACGCACAAAAGATACACGTGTGACACGCAACGTAAACAATATCTGCCTTGGAAAGGAAAAATGCAAGGAGCGGTAGTTCGACGATGCGATGGTTCTTGGAATAATAGCACTAAGGAGAGTGTTCGGATATACGAAATTTTTCATAGAAGACATACAATCGAATTACAGACTGACAAATCAAGAAAATATAAAAATTTTATGAATTTGGAATGTTTTTTTTCTGTTTTAACCGGATGGGCAAACAACCGTCCGGGTTAAGACCGGGAGGATGAAAAAACCGAAAAAAACGGTTAACCGTTTTGAAAGTACCGGTTTTCGGACTAACCGCCCGGTTTTTGACATCCCTACACAGAAGCCTTCTGAGGCCTACGGAGTATTTCTTAATGTAAAGCAAATGCATTGATACAAAGTCCGCCGTGGCGTAATAACTTTACTTGGGATCCTTCCGTCATCTTCTTGACAGGAGCAATTATATTTTATTTTAGTGCACTGTTTCTGGAATGGTGCTCTGCAGCGCCCGCTCTAGCACTAACGCCGCCCCGGGCAAGAGAACAAATTGCCGCCACTGACATAGGTACTGGACCAGAAAGATTGATAGTAGATATAATGTGCATGTCGTTTTTGTTGTAGAAGCGCACACGGGTACCTAGTGGCTTTGAAACCGACCTTAGAAATTGATGCAAATATTTTTTTTCCACTAAAATCATCAAACATTAAAAAACGCCTTGGAAAACTTCGTGGCAATTAATGGTGCTCGTTTTTGGGTATTTCTCGAGAGAGAAAGGGAGATAGAGAGATTTCCTCATTGGTTTCAACGTGCGTGTCTTATTTTCATCTCGAGAATTCTTTGGCGAATCCGTGGATTTAAGATGCATTTAATGGGCTCATCATTTAGCTTTAATTCATTTTAATTAATAAAAAGAATACATGGATTAGCCGTATATGTTCGGTTTTAGGGAATTAAGTCAGAAATGCTTCAATCGAGGACTGCTGTTGCTGTCTACATTGTGTATACACGTCGCAATGGTAGCTGAGATTGGAACCAATTGAAAGAATCAATCCGCGAGGAAATGGGACGAATTTAAGTTGAATTGCGGCGAAATGTGGATTGGAGTCATCGAAAACTACTCCAAAGAATAAGTGATGAAAATAGTGCCTTTGGCAATGAAGTCTCGCGCGAGAGTTTTTTCAACTGTTTTATGCTGAATGTTTACGCGGCTCCTTTTCATTTCAATAATTTAAGGCTTAATCTTCCGGAAATCAAATTATAACATATCGCATAAACGCATTTATTGCGCGCTCTAAATTCGTTCTTTATTTGAAAATTAAATCTATCTTCAATTTGGTAAGCATTTCATATGTGAATTGGGAAATGTCATAGAAATGCATTATTTACGTTCTATAAATTAAAAAATAGATCGCTCTTCCCTTTTGTAAGCATTAGGAATCATGCAAGCAGATCCAACTAAAATCTTTAACTCTGGTGAAAAGAAGAGGATCTAAATTTTCAATTGGAAGACGAGAGAGAGAGATCATTTCAACTTAAACTTGATTGGCACATAACTGAGCAAACTGCCCCTTTTTGTTTTCAGAAATGGGGCAGATGCTAGCATCAGAGACGTTAAATTTTGGCAAATTACTAAGCTCTTTAGGATTCGCAGCACTTATTATTAACTGTGGGCTTTTAAAAGCTTCACAAGGACTTTGCGTCTTTAAAACGCAACTTTCAAAACATAACTAATAATACAGCTGGAAAATAAAAAAAAACTTTAACGTGTTCTTAAATTATGTATTGATGTGCTTCTTGGCCTCAAAAACACTATTCGCTTCAGCTATCTTTGAAGAAAAAAGTGCCTGGTAGTAAATTTATTTTGTCGTGATCTGTGGCCGTGATCGTTCGGTCACCACTCTGTGATATAGAGATTCATAGAGAAAGGAGTTTCCAAACTCGGCAGTAGTCAACACACCATGCTCCTCTAGGAGTTACGGCAAATCAAGAGAGAGAGAAAATGATTTTTGTGGATGTCAGTTTGTTTCATTGCATTGCTGCAGTTTATTTCACCGTTTTAGTTCAACTGTAGTTTCTACCCAAGCAACAGTTCGTTTGCTTTAAAAAAGCTCTTCACACTGTAGCAATCATATAGTACAACGAAATTCATTTATCGTGTGACATCGCAAAGTAATATTTTGATCCGATAAAACATCCTTAAAGTATTTTCCGGAAAGTTTTTATCATCATTATGGAATAAATTTAAAGATGGTGGTATAATACTTCGATAAAACTGTCTCTAAACGTTAGCCTAAAAAGATACTCCTTTAAATACTCCACTCTTGTGTTTATTGGATGATACAGCAAAACATGCAATAATCTCTCTAAGTTAACTCACACACATGCATATATTCTTCTATAGCACAGTCGATTTCATTTTTATAGTGTGACATTCGTATGGTCATCCAATAAATTGTTCAGCGTAGTTTTATAGAAGGATGGACTTTGTGATTTTTTTAAGAATTGACACTTACGAAGTGCTCTGGAATACCACGTTTCTTGAATTGAATTCATTGAAATATTGCATGAAACCAACATTTCCTCACTCCTTGTTAACTTATGAATCAATTAAAATAATCTCAGCGCAGAAAATGTCTGCATTTTATTGATGAATGTGTGGATTTATTCAACTTCAACTGATTGACATATAAAGAAGAAGGTGCATTGCAGAAGGGTCGATAAAGAAGTGTTGAGCACTTGTGGTGTTTACGAGCAATGTTAACTACATATATGTGAGGTTGGCCGAGTGGTTAGGGCGTCGGACTGGCGTACGACAGTCGCTGGTTCGACGCTGACTGCAGTAATTATATTTTTTTCTCTTTTTTTTGCAATCGCGACAAAATGACAGAAAATGATGACATAACACACGATTCCGGCAACACAAAAAATAAAACTGAATAACACACGATGTATGTCTTTCTCGAAGCGTAATTCAGTGCTACAATAAGGTTCTATTGGATCAAAAAACGGCGCCAGATGCCATTATTGGACTATTATTCAGTGTTTATACCCTGTAAACTGCCCCTATTGTCGTTAGAAGAGACTATTTTACGAAGTATTATAGGGATGAAATTGTTACTTGGGTATGGCTTCTCTTCCACTAAAATGAAGTTTCAATTGAATTCTTCCTTTCGGCTTATTGCTAACTTTTATTCGAGTGCTAGCCAAAAAGCCGCCCCAAAAATTTAGCGCCCCGGGCGACCGCCCGGCTTGCCCCCCTCCCTTTAGAGCTGGCGCTGGTGCTCTGTTTGAACGCATTAAAATAAAACCGAAATACAAAACGTGTGAATGAAAATTATTATTTTTTATTCCTTTTGCATCTTGAGTAACTACAACTTTCTGATTTTCCAAAGATGTTGTAACAAATAATTTCAACTTCTTCACTTCTTCTTGCTGTATAAGTTCCCTGATTTTAGTATTCATTTAACCGAAATTATTCAAATTACAATTTCAAACATTCCCTGATTAGTTATACTACCATGAATAATTCATGGCGTTCCTATACTTCTCAGGAGGACGTACACATCTTATAAACATTAATTTCAGCAGATTCATGCATGAATATGTTTGGATGTCTCCTTAAACATTCATTAATGCATTGGCAAATAAATGTGTACCTTCTTTATGCAAGGCGCAGCTTTTTCGGTCTTGTTCCCCGATGTCATAGTAAGAACTTTGCTACCATAATAATTATTTCGGAAGTGAATAAATAAATTATAAAGTTTTGGGAAGATCCAATATATTTTTGTTAAAACTTTAAACTGCACAAAAAAATTAAAAATATCAACATATCTTATGAAAATATTAGGCAATGGTAAAATTTTGACAAAACCGACTTTCGAAAAGTTTGGAAAAACAAAGATTTGTAACACCTCTCCAATGACGGTCATAACTTGGTTCAGAAGGGTATTAGAAGAAGGTTATAGTAAGCTATCAACACTCATGTTAAAAGTCTGAGCCTACCCAAAAGAACACTTAAGGCGAAAAAAAATCCTAGTTCGATAGGGCTGTCTAGTCTAGTCAATATTATGGAGGAATTTCTTGATCATCCCCGGTAGTTTGGAATAACAAAACTTCATATAGTAGAAAAATGCCAGCTGAGTAGCTGAGTATTTTTTCATAATGAATTATCGTTACCCAAAATTAAACGGTATGATAAAAAAAAACACTTACCCCTTTTGTCGGCACCTACTGCAATATGCATGTTCTATACCCAATAGGTCTGGCTGGACCTACTGAGAAAAAATTTTTATTTTTTAGAAAAGGTGAAACTTTTATCGGTAGAATCATTCTATCAATTCTTTACTGCCATTTTTAAACAATAAAAGAAGTATTAAAATCATTTTTGTAGATACACTAGTAACGTTTTTAAGTGGACATAAATGTTGAGGTGGTATTATTAAACATGTTTTCCCCTTATTTTCGTCTCTTTTCGCTTCTCTATTTTCATGGCGTCTAGTAGAAAGTTTGTTCGCATTTTTCAATACCAATATATTTGGGCAAATATTTGGCGCTTTGTTAGTAGATTTTACCTCGATATTAGCCTGCACATTTAGGGAAGCAGGTGGAAAGAAATAGGGAATTTTCAAGCGCGAAAATCGTATCATGAAATATTAGGTCGCTGCGATTTGATCTTCTATACTTTTATGACGAAAATATAGTGCCAAATGTCTGGCCAGACCTTTGTGCCGACAGAAGGGTTAATAATAAGTTTTGTATTTAAAAAAAATTTATTCCATGTTCCGATCATTACCTATTCCGTTTAATTTATTGAAAAAGTCAATACAGGCGATTTATGTTAATTGATATTTTTGTTCCACGTCACACTGTATATCAAAGTCATGCAAAATTTATCATGAAATTAAAAAGGTATGTCCAACATTCTGTTGCAAACATATTGAAAATCATTTTAAATTGCCCAGATATCATTTCGACACTTTGGCTCACCAATCCACCATTTCAATATGTTTTATTCGTGGAAACAATAAATTAATGGCCTGGCCTTATCTATATGTACACAAACCTGCGAAACATAAGTTTAATAAAATAATCTAATTAATAAGCGTACACCTAATTAGTTTTCGAGCAGATTGAATTTGAATTGGTAAATTAAAATTAATTGTCTAATTATTATCAATGTCCGTTGTACGAACGATAAAAAAAT
Source organism: Microchrysa polita (assembly GCA_949715475.1). Classification (NCBI taxonomy): domain Eukaryota; kingdom Metazoa; phylum Arthropoda; class Insecta; order Diptera; family Stratiomyidae; genus Microchrysa; species Microchrysa polita. Next base: position 32,185,851 of record OX454421.1, read on the forward strand.
TGTATGGCAGAGTCTTTCGACTGTATAGGAATACAACGCCCATTTATTGACTAATGGCGACCAAAAGTTATATCACTATCCTGAAATTGGCTAATTTTGTATGATAAATAGACAATATGGTGTTTGTGATGTACTAGGTGTATAATACTAGGCTCTGTTTAATGAATTTAAATTAGATAATTGCTGGAGGTGTTAAAGCATATTTGGGGTTTTGTGTTTGGTTTAGTTAGTTTCAGTTCATTTTGAGGCTTCGGTTGTCAATTGTACATACGAATGAGTAATTTTTCGTTATCCTCGGATACAGGGTCTCATTCAAGCACCATACTCCAGCTAATTTTATGCCATTAAAATTACTCCCAAAATAATCACGCCTTAATTGTCAATGAAATTGAATAGTTGCTGAGGCAATGGGATGAGATGTTCAAAATTATGGCAATATCAAAAAACAATACAATGAAATTGTATTCACTAAAATTCCATAAATTTCCCCACTCCGGCAAATGCATTCTATAAACTCTTTGATTAAAACGAAATTTCCAAAGCTGAATAACGTCTTCAGAGACCCAGCATAGCAAATAATCATTGGCATTCATAGCGTACACCTGCTTTGGCAAATTCAAAGTGAGTCGTGTATCATTTCCAACATGCAGCACCAACATTCGTATACCCACGGTACGAAGGAAGGAAAAGTTTCCAAAACGAAGGATATCCGTCTGTTGGTCTTTCACTTTTCGTCCTCCAAACCGGCATTGAAAATTGTTGCCATACTCAAATCCGGAAATAACTACACGCTAGTCGCTACCTTTCTCCGTGGAATACGAACCGGACCCAGACCCGGTGATGACCATATAAGTTGAAATGAAGATGGAACGTGGATGATGTGACTCGAAATTGGTCATTTGAGAGCGGCCGCTATGCCCGTCGTCCTATAGGACATATGCCCCAATTCCACTCCGCGTCCGCCGATTGCATTAGTTGCACGGCGGGAATAAATGATTGTCAGCGTGACTTGGCCAGGGTATTCCGGCTCTGCCGGATCGGTAAACGGAAACTTCGAGACTAGACTATAATACCTACCATAGCCGAAGCATGTGCCTCATTCGACGAAGAGACGAGACTCCTACGTCGGATACATGCAGATGCGCTTTTGAATCGATCACGTACACACGTGGACTATAGGTAGGTATAGGTAGGTAGGATACCTGAGTAATCAAATGGTTCCAAGGAAATTGCACTCAGAATAAGCACATATCGTTTCAGATAGTTTAGACTATAAATTTTCCACTTTTCCTGTTTACTGATTGATATCCTGATGTCCGTCACACTTGAATAGTGATGTTTGAAAGTTTTGAAAATATTTGGAGCAGCAAAAATACGATGTGCTTGTGCATCTGCATATAGTTAAAGGGATACTACAGTGCGAAGTTTTAGAGATACATTTGTAATATTGATTTTAATTCAGGACAGCACAGGGACAAATTAGAAGGTAAATTTAGACAAATGGAATGTTTATTTGCTTATTTTGGTATGTTGTCGGTTGGGATTTTGATGTTTATAAGTTGTTTCGATGACTGTAATGTATTTCCAAGGTGCAGAAAAGTGTGGAGCCGCTATGCATCTATGTGGAATCGAGTTATGGTTCTTTGATGTTTTCGTCCGTGATGTCAAGGGATAAGAGCATAGCTGCTGCGATAGGCTTTGCCCACATCATGAGGAGCGCCAGCGCAGTTTGGACAGATTTCTTGGATGCCAATCTCCTAATCTCCTCAGGCGAGATTGGTGGTGGACGCACTAAGAGGACTCTATTCGCACCTAAACTCGCAACAGACCGACTCGCTTCTGCAGTGCGAATCGCTGCGATGACAGCTCGGTATGCATCTTCATCGTAAGGGTCCCACTTGTATCCCTGGACTTCTGTCTCTAGGTCTCGTAAAACACGCCTGGCATGTCGTGCTGGAGGAATTTTGTTTCTTGATGTAAGTGATCCTGGGCAGACATCAGGAGGCAACCTGTGGCTGAGCGTAGAGCAGCATTTTGGCATACCTGAATTTTGGACCAGTTTGTATCACATAAACTACGTAGCCAAACTGGGGCTGCATAATCGGCAGCTGCTCGACCCACCGCTTTGTAAGTGGCTAGCATGGCTTCTTTATCTTTACCGCAGGTGCTAACAGCCAGTGCATCAAAGATTATATTCCTACTGCGCATCTTTTCGCAAACAGATGCCGCATGATGAGCTGACGTCATCATTTTCTCTAGAAGAATCCCGAGAATTTTAGGATTAGCTACAGTAGGAACAGAACTGTTGCCAATACATACATCAACCTCCCACCGACAATCCCCCGACCAGGTGGTAAGAAATGTCGCAGAAGATTTAGACGCAGATGGTGAGGTTTCGGCTTTGGAAAAAAGCCTGTAATCGCCCTAGATAGCGATTAATTAGGAGACGCATTTCATCGTTATCCTCCCATATGACGAGCACGGTGCAATCGTCTGCGTAGGAAATCATGTCGATTCCTTCCGGTGGAGTAGGAAGGCCGGACAAGTAGATGTTAAACAGAGTGGGGGAGAGTAGCCCACCCTATGGAACTCCTAATTTGATTTTCATCAGCTTAGAACGTTTGCCTCGAAACTCAGTGAAGGAATGCTGGCCAGCTAAATAGTTGGCAATCCAACGGATCTCTTGTGCAGGAATATGCATATTCAGCAGGTTCGCGAGAAGCATCTAATGATTGATCTTATCAAATTCTAGCTTAGCATGCTCGACAAGAGTGGGGTGAATAAGGGCCTCTGGCGTCTTTGCGACAGGAGACTGGCGCTCTTCCCTGCCTATCCGTCCTGTTTTCTAAATTTCAGGGATGGCAATCGTAGAGATTGTCAAGTTAAAGGCAGCCGTGTGATGCTCAATGGTTGGAAGGTCGAGATGTTTCGACATGGCCATCGATATTCCATCGGATCCGAGGACTTTTGAGTTTTTAGCATTTTCAATGACTTTCTTAGCCTGGTCCGCAGCATACGATGGTAGTGTGAATATGTCTGCTGCGAATCCGTTTTCTAATTGTACGCTTAAGTCCATCAGTCTTGGAGTGTTCAAAATTGCTTGCTGAACAGGCTCTTGCAGTGAAAAGTATCGCTGGTGGGTGATGTTACGGCCAAATTTTATGGATAAGGCGCGGACAGTAGACCATAGTTTACTGACACCTTCATTGAGGTTTCAGTCATTGAGGTGCTCATTCCATTTCGCCTTCCGATAGTCTTTCACTTGTCGATTGACTTCGGAGTTAAGCTCCTAAATTCTAGGATCATCAGGCGTCTGATATTATCTCGTTCATCGGCTAATCTGGCGGCACTAGTAGAGAAGTTAGGTCAAACTTTCGGGATACGTCCTGCAGGAATATAACGTTCCGCCGCTTAAACAATGACGTTCCTAATATTTCGTTCGGCGTTGTGAACGCTAGTTTGTGTAGGTAGCTCGATGAAGTTCGCCGACGAGTATCTCCAATCGGCTTTCTTGTGATTGCCAAACGTTTGCTTCTAAGACTTCGTCAGGCTCGAGTTTGCTGTCAATTCCAATGATGATTGGGAGGTGATCGGACAAGAGAGCAGTACGCATCTCCCATCGAGTAGCACTAATTAGGCTGGCACTTACAATAGTTAAGTGAAGAGAACTACTACAAGTGCCTGTGACTGGAGTCGACGAGTCTTCATTGAGTGAACACAAATCTGAAGCGTAAAGAGATTCTGCGATAGTTATCTCCCTGGCATCGATATGGGGGTCGGAATGCCAGAGCTCATGGTGCGCGCTAAAGTCACCAAGAATAATTCTATACTCTCCAGATAGAAGAGGACCAATATCGAAACGATATCCAGAAGGGCAGCTAGAGTGAGGTGGAACATACACATTAAAAATTTCGATATTAGGACTCCCTCCCTGATAAAACAGATTTACTTGGAGCTCATGTACGGACTTGTGTATTTAGGAAGGCAAGTCCACCTCCAGGATGAGAATAATTCCTGGCGGCTAGTCTATCTTTACGCTGTATAACGTTATCATTATCACCATGGACACTAAGATTGTTCGAATGGAGCAACGTCTCCTGTATGACAGAAATCAGAATTCTGTTGGCACTCATGAAATGAGTGATCTCGGCAATTTTTTGGTGAATGCCATTGCAGTTAAACTGCAATAAGGACAGCGGGGTGAAAAATGCTGGAGCAGGGGCAGGTGTTAAGCTAGGTCTAGTATTCCTGATCATATTGTTTGGGGGTGCGGGGGGCTGTGGAGGAGTTGGTGGGCTAGGGGCAGCCTGAGGTCGCCCTGAATTTACTCATCCCGCTGCAACATATGATGTGGAATGCTGACCTACCCTTCTCAAGCCAGAGCACCTGAGATGCTGCAATTACACTGTACTGACCTGGCATTCGAACCAATTCGTTGGTTGCAAATGCAAACCCTACAAAACCATACTCTTTGGCCTAGATTTGTTTGAATGCCGGCGCGAATTAATCAAATTGAGAGCAGCCGCGCCGAGATGTAATGCTCCCGATATGACGAAAAAACACATATTTCGAATCAGCACATATACGCCGACAAACAAAACCTTCCTGCATCGAAACTTCAAGGCTCTTGCGAGGCGTTATGGCAACTCTTGACCGCTTTCGCGTTGAAAACGAGTGTGTTCCGCCCCGAAGAGGCTGGTATTGCTGTAGAACAGGAAGGTTGCCTTAGGACCACATGTATGTTGTTCGATCTAGCTTCTTTTAAAGTAGAAATTTTAATATGAGATCCCAGGGATCCACCTTAATGTCAAATGGCCCGCGTAAGCATTCCTGCGTTGTGTCGTGAAGTCCTTTCACGCTCTGAGCGATGTCGTTTCCAATTACTGGTTGCGATATTAGCTTGTTCAAAGCCGCGTAGAACAGCAGACGTTTGATGTGGTAGCGCTCCTTTATTAGCTCCCAAGCCGGTAATTAGTTTTGGACGCACACCGGTAGATGTCGTATTAGGCCTTCCGCTTCGCCTTTCAGGTTGGTTTTAAGAAACCACAGTTTTTGATCTAGAGCTAGGTTGTTGTTATGTATAAGTTAGCGTAAAAAGATCATGAAACTCCTGCCATGCCAAATAGTTCCCGTCAAATTTGGGAAGCTCAATCCTGAGAAGTTTCATGTTCGTCTGTGCTGCACAGGGGAAAGACAACGTCGTTTCCATCAACCGCAATTGAACACTCTCCACCCGTGACTCCAAGTCGATGTACAATTCAATGACGTAGTCGACCGGAATCAGCTCTTCATCCATGAGCTGAAAATGCTTTGTTTTTATGGCGTCTCATTGCCGGTTGATGGCTTCAAGCTGTGCACTCTTGAATTCGAAAGGTTGACTGCTGCTCAACCTTTCCTCGTTCCTTTGCAGGAAACGTCACAGCGTTGTTATCATGATGGCCTCACAGCGTGTCGAATATGCTAGAGCTACGGACTTCGAAGCTGCCTTCGTGGCTTCTTTCTAATTGGGTACTTTGTTGCTTGATTTCTCCATGTTGTTGGCCCAGATATTGTCTTCCTGCTTGTTGAGCGATCGGCTTACTTGCTGATGACTGCTTTCTGTTTGCTAGTTGAAGCTCCTCACATGCTGGATATTGGCTAAAACGCGCTTCACAAAGGCCCCGATTTCTCCGTTATAGTAGCTTTGTAGCTAGATGTTGACTATCATCTTGACAGTCCAGGCTGTATTTCTTCAGCTCCTTTTGGCTTTGAATATACGAAAATCGCCATTGACCAAGTGGTGTTTTACATAGTAAGTAATTGGGCATGGATTCAATAACTAACTGCTGTATGTCAGTTTTGTTTCCTATTGCTTACATTAGTTCTTAACACCTTGTTTACCAATTCCATAAGTTAAGGCTATTACAGCAACTACACTGATCGCCCATTATAAACCGATTTCGCAACACCCTCCCTTGTCTGATCTGCAGAGAATTTTGACAATAAACGGAGTAAACTTTGTTCTCGAGCAGCTTATGATAGTACCGACCTAATAAATGTACAAATTTATTGTGTTCACAACAAAACGGTATTATCAACTCACTAATAATAATAATTGATGCTAAATCAAATCAGCAATCGCACCACTCACCATCACTAAATGTAAACAAACACGGGACAACACACCGCAAGTGACAGCTCGATCAGCTGATGACATTCAGCTCTGTAAAACAGAGAACATGTTGCAATGCAACGTGCAGGTAGATTGTTTTGTTTTGATTGATGTTGCATGTGCATCCTTGACAGAACCGGCGGCCTAGGGCGCAACGCTGAATGGCGCAATTTGGGCTGGTAAATGAGGCGCACAAAAAATGCTCCATCCGTTGGTGGTTTGATATTTTTCTCTAAATACATACAATATTCATAAATAGCAAATATTTGCTTTATGGACTTAAATCCTATTCCTCGCAAATTACATACTTTATGTACCACCCTCATTTTTTTTTAAATTCCACCCACTAAACATTTTACTGTGCTGACAGTAATATTGACTCCCATAAAATATACTTGCGTCGATTATATTTAATAAGAGAGACTTCGTATGAATAAATTTCTTGAGAATTTTTTTTTTTCACTAATCCACACCTTTAGCAAACACCACGTAGAAGCGCGCACTTCGGCAACACGGGTCCTCGTTTGGTATTCTCCATAATTTCTTATTCACCTGATAATCCAGCTTCTTCGAAATAAAATAAAACACATATTCGAGTCCTCGCTGTATAGTCCTGAGTTTCGAATATAAATTTACGTATGTATCGTACGTGATACAACCTAAGAGGGTAGTGGTATGCTAAACTTGGTTCTACCTACTCCCAAGTATTTATATATCCTTTTAAAGTAGACAAATCTGTTTTCATCAATTTTATTCCGATCACGTTGTCTCGTTTCGGATGCTTTGGTGCTTTTCAAAGCATATATTATAGGTAGGAAGGTACGGCGGCGTATAGAGTTTGTCCTGTATGGTGTATCCTCTTGTATGTGGTTGGTGTTCGCGCTTTTGCTTACCCCATGTACAGCGTTTCATTTTTTTGTAGATTTCTATCTGATTTCCATATGATTATGGTTTCAAAGATGTCGGTCGTTAGGTTCGATTTCCTCCTTTTCGTATACCAACATACGCCCGAGCTGCAGAGAATTATGGTATTGTAACCGCTACATGATTCCTGGTTTGGCTTTCGCTAGTACCAAGATATTCCTTGTTTGGTTGTTTTTTGTTCAAGAGGATTTCCCTTGTGTCAAATTTATAAGATGTGACCCGATACACGTAGGCATGAATAAACTTTACTCTCGTCGTATTTGTTCGATTATCATCATTATTTTCTGTGACATGTGTTTTGGAATTTGCATTATTTTTCTTGAGATTTTTAATCGTTTTCGATCGGCAAAGTTTACGGGAGTGGATTTTTTTTAGTTAAGTTGTCTGAGGAGAGTTTTATGTTTTTGAATTATTAAAAATTACTTATTCATAAGATATTGGAATCTTTTCATAATTTTTTAATCAACTAACAGATTTATGAGAAAGGGAAATTTGAAATTTACTGCTTTTTGCATGAGATTAAGAGGCCTGGTGAGTACAATAGATAATTTATGCATTTCTGTTAATTTTTAGTTTTTTTTTAGATAGGTCGCAGATTCACCATAAATTACTAGAAATTCTTAATTCATGCACATTAAATCTCTTCACAACCGTGATTGGGAAATTTTCACACAATTCAGCTTAATTTTGCTACAAGAAATTAATATGTATGACGCGACAAATATCCTTTCAATGTCATATTTCCCATTCAAAGCAGTCATATCCTGATAGTAAACGACATCACATCAATTTATTTCCTCGAGAAACCATCAAAGATTGCATATACGCGGTACGATATCAGTGCAATGTCGAAAACAAAGAACATTCCCTTTTCAAATCACAGTCCTTTGAAATGAACAAGCAAATTCTTCGGGTGCAATTGCACTGGAAAACTACATAATATGAGTGAGCTCAGCACCCGAGCGGACTCAAATTCCAGAACAAAGAAGACCCAAAAAGAAAAAATCTGCATCGTTCATTCTCAAAGATCAAATCAAATAAATTGGTATAATTTCAATGCATTCACGCAGAATATACGATGACGACGACGATCGACGACGTCGACATAGCAAGGATGACAATTTTCGCTTCACTATATAGGATGCTCTGTTTTCTGTACTACTATTATAGTGTCTTGTCATCATTCCATGATTCCATACTATGCTTGTCGACAATTTCGTAAATCTTTTCACTTTTGCATAATGCCCCGAGAATCCCGGCACGATTTCCTAATTCTTGAGAATTTTCTCCATTGCAGGTATATTGGGTATTGTCATATGCTTCGTCATATGCTCATGAGCTGCTGTCTGTGTCTCGCACTTATGTCTTATAAGTCACGAGACGAAAGCATTGAATATCTCCGGGATATTATCTTACAGAGTGACGCGAAGAAGAAAAAGCAGCAGGAATTTCCTAAGAGTCGAATTCCGGGAAAAGTTGCAAGAACGGTACCTATATGGAGAGAGATTGGATTTCTCTAAGGCGTTGAAAAGTCACGATAACAAGGTTCTCAACGTCTATCGTCGACGTCATACTATTCGTTGTTTTGGGTTTGGGAGGGAGAGAAGAGTTTTTTTTATTGATCTTGTTTTGGCTTGGAGTGATGTTTGTTTTTTAACATGACCATGACATAGCAGAGAAGTATTAGCGGACGGGTTTGAAGGAGAATCTTATCCTTTTCCACGCTTTCACTTTTAATTCTTCTTTTTTCATTTGGGGATCGCTTTCGCTACTGGCATGTTAGCTCAGAGTCGATGACGAAACCGCAACGCACACAATCTACAATCTCCAAAATCAACATGAAATCCCCAAACCCGATATCCGTTTTTCTTTAATCCCCAATTTACAAAATATAGGAATATGGGAAAATCCCATATCCAGTTGGGGATTTTGTGAAAAGGAGATTTCGTATATCTACTTAACCCATGTTGCGGACACGCAACGTGTTACTCTTTTCTTCCCACAGCTCAGAATATGAGGAGCAGGGCAATTATTTAGTTTAACAAAATTATCTTATCGACCTGCTTTCTGCAGGATTCTCAATTATGCGATTTATGTTGATTTATCGATTAAAAAAAATTAGAATTATTAGTATAGTGATTTTAGCTGAAAAAATGATGAAACCCAAACATCCAAAAAAAGAGCTGACTTTTGATGCCAAATTGTTCTATGGCCTGACCGCATTACGCAGTAAAAAGTTACGCTTTTATGCGCGTCACATTTGAGGGGGAGGGGGTGGCAAAGGGGTGAAATTATGATTTTTCGCCAATATTTTGTTAACTGTAATATTTACAGCAAAATGTTCTGAGGACGATTTAAACTACACAAAATTTCCTTTCTAATGATATATTATATCGTATACCTTCTCTTGGCAGATTATATACTAGACCTTAAAACATTTAGTGTAATTTAGATTTTTTGATAGTTACATTTGGCGCTCTAGCCCCTGAAGTAATTAAATTGGAGCCATGGTAATTGGGATAACTATTCCTAACAATATATAGCAGTCCCACACGGAGACTCAGGCTGCCCCGAGAAAGCATTCCCCTATACTCCCTATTAACATTTAAAAAAAAGACATGCCTGTAACTTTTCGCCGAATCACAGCAGGCGGGAAAAATTTTGGTGAACGTTAAGGCTAAGTCCCATTAGACCCTCCACCAAATATTACTTCGATCGGATTAAAACAAAGGGTACCACCCATACAAATTATTCAAATTCAATGCCACTAGTTTATTACGAAATAAGGGAACAAGTCAACCAAAATTAAAGTTTTGCTCGTAGGCAATTTTCCGGTCATTTTGTATGGGAGGTACCCTTTGTTTAAATCCGATCGAAGTAATATTTGGTGGAGGATTTAATGGGGCTTAGCCTTAACGTTTACCAAAAGTTTTTCCGCCTGCTGTGATTCGGCGAAAAGTTACAGGCATGTCTTTTTTTTAAATGTTAATAGGGAGTATAGGGGAATGCTTTGTCGGGGCCGCCTGAGTCTCCGTGTGGGACTGCTATATATTGTTAGGAATAGTTATCCCAATTACCATGGCTCCAATTAAATTACTTTAGGAGCTAGAGCGCCAAATGTAACTATCAAAAAATCTAAATTACACCAAATGTTTTAAGGTCTAGTATATAATCTGCCAAGAGAAGGTATACGATATAATATATCATTAGAAAGGAAATTTTGTGTAGTTTAAATCGTCCTCAGAACATTTCGCTGTAAATATTACAGTTAACAAGATATTGGCGAAAAATCATAATTATTATTATTATTATTATTATTATTTGATATTCTGTGGAAGGCATTGCCTTATTACAGGGGTTCGGGTACAAAGTGTTTAGTAGTGAGTTTTTTTTTTTTAATTCAGAAATAGTTGATAATAGTAATTCAGTATATTAATAAGAGAAAATAAAAAGTAGTGGTACAAATCCAATTCATGAATAGCAAAATGTTTTTAAATTTTACATTAATTATTCATCCAAACAAAAACTTCTTAATTTCAATGACTCTAAAGTGAATAAATACAAATTCTTTATTTTAGTAGTGTCTCTAGTGTTAATGATTTCAATAATTTGTTGTAATGTGCTTAAGTTATTTAGGTAGTGATTTCTAATTGGGTTGTTGATTGGGCATTTAGTCAGAAGGTGTTCGATTGTGTCTAGTTGACGCTTGTTGCATAATGTACAGGTGTTTTCGTGGTTGAACTTGTAGGAGTTTCCAGCAATGTAAATTCGTTGGTTGTACTTATTGCAAGTTCGAATTTGAGCCATGCAACGTTTATGATGGCTAGGAATGTTTTGTAGAAGGTACCAAGATGGTTTCGATATCTCCTCACTTGTGAACTGGAACCAACATGATGATGTGCTAGTGGCGGATTTGTTAAAGTCGCTGGTTAATGATTTGGCAGTAAGTATCCTTATTATTTCATCTATATTTTGTTGCTCAGGGAAGTTCTCCATAAGATGTGGGAAGTCTTGCAGGTTATTAAAAAGGTCGATTTGTAGCTTCCCTAACCAGTTATCCATATTTCCATTCTCTACCTCTTTATATAGTTCGTTCAGACATAGTTTAGGATATCGATGGTTGGGCAGGCTTGATACTCTACTCAACCACTTAAGGAGTTTCAGCATGATTTTGACTTTTAGATGTGTTCGTCCACTTTCCCTTCGTACTGTATGTGCTGCTGTGTTTCGGGGTAAAAAAAGCAACCTCTTTATGAAGTCTTGCTGCACTTTTTCTATTTTTTGGCATCCATCCATTCCCCATACTTCCGCTCCATACAGGGCAACTGCTTCAATCATTGAGTCAAAAAGTTTCATTTGAGCACTCCATCCAATGCTTTGCATGTACAATAGATTGTTGATATTTGCAAGTGCAGCAGCCGAAGATTTCTTCCTGTTGTCAATTTCCTTATTCCAGTTTCCAGTACGGTAGAGTGTACTGCCAAGATATTTAAATTCGGATGTAATTTCGATAACTTTTTGTTGATAATAGAATTGCTTCTTTCTTTTCGTCTTGATCCTCTTTTCAAAAATTATAATTTTAGTTTTCTCAACGTTTATCGTTAGCTTTTTTTGTCTGCAGTACGCTTCCACGTTGTTTATTTTATCTTGCAGGTCTGTAGCAGAGTTTGCAAAGATGACTATGTCGTCAGCGTATGCCAGCATCATTATGTCGTTGTCGTTTGTGATATTGACACCTTTAAGTCCGTTCTGTCTCAAAAATACTTCGATATCGTTGATGTACAAGTTAAATAGTAAGGCACTTAGTGGGTCACCTTGAAGTACGCCTTTCGATACCCTAACATTCTGAGAATACTCTTGGCCATTTCTAACTGCAACGGTAGCTGAGTCGTATATTCTTCGAATAAGGTCGACCATTCGTGTACTGATTTTTTTAGCCGACAAATGCTTCCATAATAAATAATGATTGATACTATCAAATGCGCCCTTAAAGTCGATGAATATAGCATACAATGGAGGTTTTTTAGCTACGGTTCGTTTCTCGATTAATGTTCGGATCGTAAACAGATTATCAATACAGCTTCGGTTTTTCCGGAACCCATTTTGATGCTCAGGCAGTAGTTGATGTGATTCTGCGAATATAAGAAGTCTGTCAGCTAGAATGCTTGTCAGGGCTTTGAGTAGTCCGTTTTCGAGAGCAATTGGGCGATAGTTATTTGTATCAGTCGGGTCTCCTTTTTTAAAAATCATTGTTAGGTGAGCGTGGCATACTATATCACCATTTGGCTGGTCCATTATGTAGTTAAATAAATTTGTAATTGAACATATGACGTTTTCTGGCAAGTTTCGTAGGAATTCATTAGGTATTCCGTCAGGGCCTGGGGTTTTTTTGATGCCTAGCTTTTGAATTGCCTTTCTTACTTCTTCTATGCTGATATCCTTATCTAGGTCAGTGTTAACTATTTTAGGAAGAGCTTCTGCATCGAAATTTGTGGGTGTGTGCTCGTATATGGATTGTAGATGATGGGTCCACTGCTCCGTCTTTATTACTTTTTCACTAACAGTTTTTTTTCTTAGTTTCTTAATTTCAGTCCAGAATTTTGTGCTGTTTTTCGGGTCATTAAGGTTTTTCATAGCGAGCTGATTATATTGGGTTTTTGCCATTTTAAGTTGTTGGTTGTACTTATTTCTGGCTTCTTGGTATATCTTCGCGTTGGCTAATGAGTAACATTTTTTCATTTTTCTGTGCGCAAGTTTCACTGCTTGTTTTTTCTCATAGCATTCAGTCGTATACCATTTATTTCTGTGCATATTATTGTCATTGCGAGGTGTGGTGATAGTTTTCGTCATTTCTAAAGATTCAGCGGCCTTGTGTATTTCGTCGACGAGTTCACTCCATGATATGTTTGCAGGAACCCATTCAAGATGTACCTTGTATGCATCAGCCAGATTTTCATTCCACTGTAGCTTTTTGTATTTTATGTCTTGAGTTTTATAATTTTTGAGCTTATTCGTTAAGTTTCGCAGTTTTAGTGTACATGGCAAGTGATCTGAGAGGTGGACAAAGTCGTTTACACAAAAGTCAATAATTTCTTCGGTAATATCTGGTCCAGTCCAGACGAGGTCTACAGTGCTATTGCCGTTTGGTTTGATACATGTAAATTCCCCTTCTTTATCAGCGTGAGATCGACCATTTATTAAGGTTAAACCATACGAATGAAATAAGTTTGATAATAGTTTACCTCTTTTGTTTGTAGTTTTGTCCTTTGCATTTCGACCATTGGCAAGATTTGCATTTGCCCATGGAATCTCTTCACTTTCCCAGTCTGCTAAGCCAACTCTTGCATTAAAGTCGCCCAGAAGAATAACGTTCTTGCTTTGTTGTATGATTGATGTGATATCGTCTTCCAACATGTCGAGTAGTATAGAGTCGTTCAGGGACGGTGAAAGGTAAAAACAGCCCAGTAATATCTTCGTTTTGTTTGTGTTAATAGTTATTATTAGCCACTTATCACACACAATATGAGTATTAATATTTATTATTGACAGCTGCCTGTTTATCATTATCACAATTCCACCTTTAGGTCTGCCTCTTACTTTGTCCTTAGTCGCTAGTGACTCAATTATTTTAAATTTTTTATTATACACTTCATTGTTCATTGTTGATACGTGCCACGTTTCGTAAAAGCAGATTATGTCATGCTTGAAAATTCGATTTATTTGTTCATTATTCAATTTATTAAGATTATTTTGTCCGTTCACATTCCATATTAGTATATCCAGTCCGTGGTCCAAATTCGAATCGTCGCCGTGCCGTGATATTGTTTCTGTTGTATGGGATTGCTATTGATCAGTGAGTGCTGAGCATCCTGGTATTTCCGATCGCTGCATGATTGATTCGGATGAACGTGCCCGCTTTGGTGTGCCCGTAGTACCATTAATAGACCGATTACGTTTATTAGAATCAGTATATGCGATTCCGCGTTGTTTACGTCTTTCAGTGTGTTTCATCAATTGTTCTTTAGTGTAGTCATTGTCAATGTATACCTTTGATCTACCTGCTACGCTCTTGAGTTTGTGTTTACTCTTCAAGATAAGCATTTTCTTACGTTCGGTTGTCAGTTTCAGAACAACCGGCCTGGAATGTTTGCTGTCAGGTATTATCTTTCCGATTCGTTTGATTATGTCAATATCGGTTTCTTCTAAGTTGATGTTTATATCTTTTAGAATCGCAAACACAGCTTCCTCCAAGTCTTCGACACTGTTTTCGATCTCTGGGATTCCCTTGATGATTACATTTCGCCGCTTCTGCTCTCGTTGTACGATCGTGACAGTTTTCGAAAGGTCAGAATTGTTGATAGTCTGTTGCTCCATTTTTTCGCGCATTATCCGCATATCGGTTCGAATTTCTTGCAGAGATAGCATTATTTTATTAATCGCTTCCATTGTAGGATCGCAGGGGGTGTTTGTGTTTTGATGAATATTGGTAGGCGATCGCTGGACCTTCGACGATTTGGCAAATATTGTTGTCATTTTCACCAGGGATTTTGGTATGTCGAGCAGTTACGAGGTTATGTGTACAGACCAGATTTTAATTTTGTTTTTGACGAGCGTTCACAGATTCTCTTCAGCAGACCTTAGTTACGTGTATATCTCGCGAATTGTGTTTTCACATTAAGATACGATTTTAAATTTTAGACCGGGTAATTAATTCATTAAAGACTATTTAGTTGGTGCACAAATGACATAAGTGGTTAATCAGTATTAGTGTTACCAGAACTCCCGAAACCGAAAAATCATAATTTCACCCCTTTGCCACCCCCTCCCCCTCAAATGTGACGCGCAAAAAAGCGTAACTTTTTACTGCGTAATGCGGTCAGGCCATAGAACAATTTGGCATCAAAAGTCAGCTCTTTTTTTGGATGTTTGGGTTTCATCATTTTTTCAGCTAAAATCACTATACTAATAATTCTAATTTTTTTTAATCGACAAAAAGTCAATACATTTGTTTTAGTACAGACATCTTCTTAATTAAGTATTTAATCCGAATATAACGAGTTTTCCTACTTTGGTGAGTCGTGGTCCAGCTCAGAGCATTTTTATCCAAAAAAGCGCCAACCGGTAGACTTGAACCATATAGAAACTGACAGATATATGGTTCAAGTCTCCCGCCCTTAAAATATATGTAATTTCAGCTAATTTTTGGTAATTGTTTCGAAAATCTATTCAGGAGTATACATTCAGGTGCGGAATCCCTTTAACTTAAAAACCTTTCTTAGCCTTGTGGAAATGACGTCCGGGTGGACATAAATTAACATAAAAAAATCACATAATTTATACTAGGATTCAATTGAACGTTCTTAGTCCAGTCACAAGCCAAAAAGAAGACGATTACGTTTTTTTCGTAATATATGATGAGAACGATAAAACATTTTAACATGTCCGTCAAAAATATTACTTTTTTTTTGGAAATCTCAAATGTATGGTCATGTCTCCCTCTATGGTGGCCCAAATCACCCGCCAGTTGGGGAGACTTGAGACATTTTTAGGATTTTGAATAAGGAGATCTGTGCCATACACTATGGATTTTTATCAATAAATACCAAACAAATTTTAAAAGTAACATCACGCACTATGTAATAAAAAATAAATGGCAAAAATTTATCCTATGGATAACTTTTTATCCGCGATGAAGCAAAAAGTGGCTCAACTCTCCCGGACTCCCCTTACTATTACAAAAAAAAAGCATCTCGAAAAGTGATCCTTATAAACGGCACATGCCTCACATCACATTTTTTATTTCTTATATTTCGATAACGCAACACTGGGTCTAAACGTACTCACTATACTGAAATGCATTGAAAATATCTACTTAGTAGGCAGAGGCGGCAAAAAAGGGCCCGCAGGGCCCGCGTGGCGGGGGTTCCACGAGATTTAGGGGCCCAACAGCCACATGAAAGATTCCTCGAACCATGGAAAAAGCACAAAAAACAATATTCCGACGTAGATATTTTTTGTAGACAAGAAGAAAAATACACTTTTCGAAGTGAAAACAAATGCTAAATTTATTGTTCCTCTTCCACTTAGGTGCCTTAGTTAAGCCTTTAGGCTTGAAACATTTCATGTAGTCCTAACATTTTTGAAAGTTCATCAGATCCTCAGATTTTCAGCAAAAAAAAATCTTCTAGAGTTGAAAAAGTTTCTTTATATTTTTAGAATCATTCATAATGCAGGAAAACTTTGGCTTTTTTCATAATTCACTTGAAAATAGCTCGAAATCAGCACATTTTCCATTTTTCCGATGAAAACACATCATTTTGTGTTGTTGTTTTTGTGAAAAGATAAGTTCTCTCTCTTAATTACCGTAACTCCTAGTGGAGCATGGTGCGTTGACGACTACCGTGTGTAGTCGTCAACGTTACAAAGACAACTGAATTCGGAGTGTGATACGGTTGTCAGCCATACCACTTCCTAGTCGCATTGTTAGTTTATTATTCTACGATAAGAATATTTCTTATCATCTTCTTCTGAATAATAAACTTGCGACGAGTCGTGCCGAGTTTGGAAACTCGTTTCTCTATGAGTGTCTATTTCACAGAGTGGTAACCGAACGATTACGGCCACAGAGCACGACGAAAAGATAAGTTAAGCTTTCAAAATTGTTCTGCTTAATTTACTCTAAATTTATCTAAAATAAGAAGTCGGGTTTCGGCTCTATGAACACCTTATAAGCCTCCATCATGAAATAAATTTGATCCTGATATGGCTGTGGCATTTGCTGTAACTGTAGTTACGATTCTTGAGGTTCCTCTGAAAATATAGATACTATCTTAAAACATTTTTTTTTTTTTTTTTTTTTGCCTCACAGAAACTTTCGTCCCGGGACTAGGCTTCTCGGCATCACTTTACTTACTATCCGTACGTAAGTGACTAATCAATCAATCGAGTGTAAACTCTAGCAGATCGTAAAAAAAAAAAACTGAAAACAAAATATATTAATAAGGAAATTTATCAAAATAACTTCTTTTAAACATTAGTTTATTAGTACAATTAAAATTAACTAAGTCCTTCAAACTATTATAAAGAATAATTGACCTTGTAATTGGTTCATTAAGCCCATAGTTTACTCTATGATAAGGCTGAACAAGAAGGTTGTTCCGCCGCAAATTGTGAGGAATATTTCTGACTTGAAAATTATTTAATATATCTTCACAAACAATATGAGAGCAAAACAGGTCTCTTATAAACATAGCGTTTAAAAATGTTCTTCTATAATCTAAGGCTTGTAAACCCAATAAGGAACAGCGAGTTTTATAATCTGGCTTGAAACGCCAGCCAATTTGATAAATGGCAAACCGTGTAAAATTGTGTTGAATTCTTTCTATACGCTCGATATGCACCTTATAGAACGGATTCCACACAATAGAACAATACTCTAGGTGCGAACGAACGAAAGCTGCATACAATATTTTTAAAGTAAAAGCATCATTAAATTCGCGCGCATTACGTTTAACAAATCCTAACATACTATTCGCTTTTGAAATAATGTAATCAATGTGTTGTCGAAATGAAAGCTCATGGTCGAAAATTACACCAAGATCTGATATTTCGGCAACCCTTTCAAGAACACTACCTGTTAAGGAGTACTCAAAGAAGACCGGAGTTTTCAATTTATATATGCTAAGCACTTTACATTTACTAACATTTAAATTTAAATTATTATCGCGGCACCAAAATTGCAGCTTTTCTAAATCGGATTGCAACTTAAGGCAATCATCAATGTTGCGTATTTTCATAGCGATTTTCATATCATCGGCATACTGCCATACACGCACGAATTTAAAATTTTGGATGATATCGTTTATGAAAACTAAAAAGAAAAGTGGTCCTAAATGGCTTCCTTGCGGAACCCCTGATGAACACTTTATAACAGAGCGAGATGTACAGCCATTTAACTTCACCAACTGAGTCCTATCCGTTAAATAGGATCTCACCCAGCTTAGAAAAATTGACTGTATTCCTAAATGTTCTAGTTTTTTAAGTAAAATATTATGATCTACTCTATCAAAAGCCTTCGAAAAATCGGTATATACCACATCAACCTGCATTCCCTGCTCAATACCATCAGCAACAAATTTAGTAAATGATACCAAATTTGTTGAAGTTGATTTTCCTTTCAGGAATCCATGTTGACATGGCGATATCAAACGGCTAATTAAAACATCTATTTTATTTTTAATAAGCATTTCAAACAACTTCGGTATTGCAGATATTTTAGCTATGGGTCTATAGTTATCAATAAGATGCTTCGGACCCTTTTTGTGAACAGGCGTTATGTATGAAACTTTCCATTCATCAAGAAAAACACCTGAAGTCAAGGACAAATTAAAAATAAAGGCTAAAGGACGACATAACGATTGCATGCAATTCTTCAAAAATATATTAGGAATGCCATCAGGTCCGGCCTGAATACTAACATCAAGATCACGCATAGCATTCAATAGGTCATCCTCAGAAATCTCAAGAGCACTCGTAAGGTCCTCCTGAGCTATCCGAGGGACCAATGCACTCTGACTTCCATTGATGTTAGCATTCATTTCTGATGAAACGGAGTCTGGCACTTTGTAAACTGAACTGAAAAATCTAGCAAATCCGTCACAAACCGATTGAACATCTTTGTAAAAATTGCCATTGAATTCTAAATTTTTTGGGATTCCCGTATTCTTACGCTTGCTGTTTATAAAATTCCAAAATGTCTTACTGTCATTCTTTATATTATTTTCAGCTCTCGCAATATACTGTTTGTAAAGATTTTTATTCATTGATTCATACTCTCTTCTCAATCTAAAGAAATTTTCTTTATTGGCAAGAGAGGATGACTTCTTGTATAATTTATGGGCCTTATTTTTTGCTCTCTTAAGTTTGAACAATTCTTTGGTAGCCCAAGGATTTTTTGCTTTTATTTTGTTCTTTTTTAAAGGAACGTACTTGCGAATAGATTTATTTAAAATTGAATTAAAAATTGTATAACTTTCAATAAGATTACTATTCGATATAACTGGAGCCCAATCCATATTAAAAAATGTTGAATTTAGTTTTTCAAATTGGGCTTTTTGAAAATTTCTAGTAGGAATAACTTCGGGCTCTTCTTCAATGTAATCATAAAAAACAAACTCAAGAAGAAGAGCACTGTGATGGATTGAATTGGGCAAAATTGGTTTATCTACTTTAATTACAGAAGCATTCAAGCAAGTACTAACAAAAATTAGATCTAAAATTCTACCAATCGAATTTTTAACAAGATTCATTTGCATCAAATCCATTGCAAACAAACAATCTGTTAGAACAGATTCACACTCAAGATGTAAATCACGCGGCAGATTTTTTTTCTCGTCGTCGTTCCAGTACCAACTTATATTACCAAGATTGAAATCCCCAACAACGATCAATTTGTCTTTTTCCTCAAAAGATGCAAATAGCTTGGAGATATTATCTACATGTTTGTTATAAACATCAACTGAACTCAAAGGTGGTAAATAGCTATTAAAAATATATACTTTTTCGCTGCGAGAAACATTGATAGAAACACATATCTGTTCCACGTCCTTATGAAAAAGCTCAACTTCATGAGATGGGAATGTTGTTTTGATAGCTACCAAAACACCACCTCCTCTCTTAGTCGAAGCCTCATAACGGTCGCGACGATAGACATCATAGTCTCTTATGAAAAGTTCTTCATTTGTAATGTCTGTGTGAAGCCAAGTCTCGGTTAAGCAAATGGCAGCATAATCTTCTTGTGAAGCTGCAAGGTAAAAGTCATTTGTTCTTGAACGAAGACCGCCAACATTTTGATAATAGACCGAGAAAAATGAATTGGAAATTATGTGTTCTGCTGGACACTGTTTTGGCGTTTGTCGTTTTTTGAAAATTTGAAGGGTGATATGTTGACGCCCTTGGGCCAGAAGTTGGCACAAAACACTTGCTTAGAATATTCATGAGGAAGTTTCAAACCAAAACTGATTGAAACTAATTTGGAAATATCACAATCTTTTTTTATCAGAGGATAAACCGAAAGAAAGCTGTCATCTGTTAAATTAAGCTTTTTCATTACATATTCCTTTAAATCGTCTGCTTTTACCGAAGCATGCAGCTTAGAAACATGGAATACCTTGAAACTGGGGACACTTCGAAGAGAATCATTAGCTTGATCGATACCGAAGATTCTTTTTGAAGATAGAACCTTTTCTATAGGGTGTTTATACCGGACTAAATTCCAGTCTTCTCTGTCATGAACTGTCAATCAGGAACAAAAGACATAGTTCGCGTTTGAACATGTTAAAACTAATAAGTACGGCGTGTATATGTCGTTGAAGACTAAACTATTTTATCTTGCTAGCGGTATATACACGGTCATTAGGAATGTGGTGCTGAGGCGACATTTGGTTTGAATGGAGACTTGCTAGGGGATCAGGCTTTGCTACGGCGTCCAACATCTGGAATGAGAAACACTAGTATCGTGGAGAAATTATCGAACTGGCTGGGCCTACGAACGTGATGTGGCAGTTCAGTTAGCAATCTTATGTCAGTGAATAGTGAACATACAATTTTCTAAAATCTCAGAAAAACTACGTTTTATACTGAGACCTGAGACGAAATACGCGTTCTGTAAACAGAATAGATTGCAGTATTGAACTTAATGATAAGGAACAAACGTTCTTAAATTTGAAGTACATATTTCGTCTTCAAATCATAGGGCCCCCGGGTCGAGTCCCACTGTAGGCAGATAATTTATTATGATTTTTGGAGCGTAATGGGTTAAATTAAATGTCGGCAGCACCTATAGAGGTCAATGCTGGGCTGTGTGAGCTTTTTCATTTTAAAATAAAAAAATACGATTGATGAAATCAATAATTTAATAAAACTTACAACAAACACGCCATTCTCAATATAAAAATGTAAAACTCTTAGCAAACTTACTTTAAGTACGACGTTCTTAATTTTAGTAGAAACACTGTAACGTCCAACATGTTTAAAAAGAGTTGATTAAGCGTATTTTCGATTGATTGCACTCTGGTTTTTTCTCAGTGTAGGGGCCCACTCAAGAAATTGGCGGGAGGGCCCCGAGTGAAGTTGTTCCGCCACTGTATAGTAGGGTTTAGACCTACTGAGGAGAATGTGCATCTTTCATAGTTCCACTTGTCAATATATTCAAATTTTCGAATTTTTCATAATCTAGGGCCAAAAGTATACATATACCTATGGAAATCAAACATTTTCAACCAAATATAATTTGTAAAAAGATTTTGGTTTCACCCAACGCTGGGTTTTTGAAAAATGTCCTCTAGCCATCTTAAGAACAAACTAAAAATTCGTTATTGGCTTTTTTCTAAATTAGACCAATTGTAATTAGGATTTATTTTCGATGCCAGTCTATTTGCCAAAAAAGATGTTGCTTTTAAGATGAATGCACATACATATGTAAATGTTTAATGGGAGCGGGATTTTTAATGATTTGAAATTAATCTGATGAAAGACATTCGTAGAAACGTAGTTAATTCAAAAATTGAAACTTATGTGTCTGAATTAAACCATTAAACTGTCGCGGATCACAATTGGTCGGCGGCCCACTTGTTGGGGAACAGTGATCTTCACAGCTTTACATACCCCAAATATGTACACCTGCGCTTAATTAATTGGGTTATCACCTCGAACATGACTCGCCCGCATCTACAAGAAGGAGACGGAGCGGCAGTTCTTAACAAAAATCCTTTAGAGTACTAGAGTAGTATTGTAAGTAGGTACCTAGGTACAGAAATTACTTAACTATAATTCTTGTTGTAACTTTTGGTTTTTTTTCAACTGCATCATTATGTAAAGTCCTTGCGAGGCTTTGAAGTGCCGACAATTGATAGGAGGTGTTGCGTTAAGCGAAAGTGGCGTGAATTTTACGTCTGTGTTGCAAGCGCCCCTCCCTGCCTCCTCTTGGCTACGCTCATGAATACTGTTTCGTGTCCGCCGCAAAAGCGAATTTTTCCTTTCGAATTTCAAAGAGTTGACGTTATTTATCGACTCTATTATCAAAATAGCCAGGAACCATTTCGGGGAAATTTTTATGTATAAAATTGTCTTTGTAGGCTCCTTTTTTATACCCTTCGCTTATTAATCGAAAAGGGTACATTAACTTTGTCATGAAGTTTGTAACACATTGAAGGAAGCATCTCCGACCATATAAAATATGTATATATGTATATGATCAGCATGACGAGCTGAGTCGATTGGGCGAAGTCCGTCTGTCTGTCTGTCTGTCTGTCCGTCTGTGCGTCTGTTGCTACGCGTTTTACTCGACCAGTTTAAAAGCTATGGAGTTGAAACTTCGCACACATGCTTCTTTTTATTGCAGGCAGTTTTTATGTTTGAATCGCTGAATTCAGACAAGGTGGCCATCGGGCTGCCATACAAAATTACAAACCTAGCCCCCCAAATAAGGTTCTTCTAAGAAAACCTTTTTTATTTGGGCACCAATACCAACCAAACTTCACAGAATTGTGTTTCTACTGATGATACAGAACATATGCATGGATAGATGTAATTGAACCATGGGCTGCTATACAAACCTGGCCCCCAAATCAGGGTCTTCTAAGAAAAACTTTTTCATTTCGCACCAATTTACACCAAATCTCATGAAAATGTATTTCTATTTATGTCACAAAACATATGCAAAAATGAATGAAATCGGTCCATGGGGATGGGACTGCCATACAAACCTAACCCCCCAAATTAGGTTTTTCCAATAAAAACTTTTTTATATGGGCACCGATTTACACTAAACCTCATGAAAATGTATTTCTATTGATGTCCCAAACATATGCAAAAAGAAAGGGCAGGCAGTTCAGCACAGCACGTGTGTTGCTATTACATATTGCAGATGTTTGTTAAAATAGCTTAGCGTACAAGTCCGCAACTCAGTGGGACATTTTCATGTTTCTCGTGACGATTTGATTTTCGAATTTGACTCTTTTTGGGTCGTACAACAAAAGTTGAACGTAAGTTGAACCTAAGTTGAAAGTTACACTTTTTGGGTCGTTCGACAAAAGTTGAACGAAAGTTGAACGTGAGTTGAGCCTAAGTTGAAAGTTACACTTTTTGGGTCGTTCAAGAAAAGTTGAACGAAAGTTGAACGTGAGTTGAACCTAAGTTGAAAGTTACACTTTCTGGGTCGTTCAACAAAAGTTGAATGAAAGTTGAACGTGAGTTGAACCTAAGTTGAAAGTTACACGAGGTGAATTCGAGTTGAATTCGAGTTGAATTCGAGTTGAATTCAAGTTGAACCCAAGTGTAACCCAAGTTGAACCCAAGTTGAACTCAAGTTGAACGTAAATTTAACCCAAGCCCAACCTCTGTTGAACCTTGAATGGCACCCAACACTCACAGGGTACCACCTAGCCCAACTTCCGTTGAACCTTGAATGGCACCCAAAACTCACAGTTGAACTCAAGTTGAACGTAAATTGAACCCAAGCCCAACCTCTGTTGAACCTTGAATGGCACCCAACACTCACGGGGTACCACCTAGCCCAACTTCCGTTGAACCTTGAATGGCACCCAAAACTCACAGGGTACTGTAATGCCAAAACTGTACCTGTAATGTCAAAAACGTAAGGCTTTTGTGAATTTATGTGCCAGAGTCAAGACATAAAAATGTCAAAAATGAATGAAAGCAGATCATGGGGTCATGGGGCTACCATACAAACACAACCCTCAAAATTAGGTTTCCGAAGACACACTTTTTTATTTGTCCACCAATTTCAGCCAAACCTCACACAAATATGTTTCAACTGATGCCGCAAAATATACGTAAAACTTGATGGAAGGGAGCCATGCGATCATGGGGCTGATGTACATCCCCCCTCCATTTTTTTCTAAGATACATTTTTTGCTACACAAATTTCACCAAACCTTTTATTAATGTGTGTATCGAAGCAACAAAAAATGTAAAAACAAGTGGAATTGTACTACGGGCCCATGTCCCCCGCTTCCCCAAAATAAAGTTTTCTAATGTGCTTTTGTTTATTCGCCCAATAATTCCAAACAAACCTAAATTCTTCTTCTTTTATTACCCTGACTCCTAGTGGAGCATGGTGCGCTGACGACTACCGTGTGTAATCGTCAACGTTACAAAGACAACTGAATTCGGAGTGTGATTCGGTTGTCAGCCGTACCACTTCCTAGTCGCATTATTAGTTTATTATTCTATGATAAGAATATCTCTTATCATCTTGTTCTGAATAATAAACTTGCGACGAGTCGTGCCGAGTTTGGAAACTCGTTTCTCTATGAGTCTCTATATCACAGAGTGGCGACCGAGCGATCACGGCCACAGAGCACGACAAACAAACAAACCTAACTAGAAGATTGTTTTATCGGCGTTTAAAAAGGCAAGTCACAGGAACGCCCGAAAAAAAACTTTTAGCCCAAGGAGAGCGAAGGGTATCCAAATTTCGGCCGCGCCCGAAATTAGCATCGGTATCGTCTTCTATTGCCGTTTCTCAAATTAAATTGCTATAATTAAATTTATTAAAACGTATGTTTCAATATTGTTAATGTACCCACTAATTTCAAAAAAACACCTGTAATTAAAAACTTTTGAACTCTTCCAATTGCATGTCGCCTATCTATCCGCTTCGACTATTTATAATAAACGGAATTTCATTCATGTCGATTTCAATTGACTTGATGTTAGCTAGCCAATATTTCCCATTAAATCAGATTGATTTTCATAATATCCTTAACAAATTTTATATTGGGCAATTTCAATGAATTCCACTCAATTATGTATGGGTGTACGCACTACATGTTGTAGTTCTAAACATTTCATTGGTCTTTTGTATTTAATGGATTGAATTTGCGTGGTGGATGTTTCTCGGCATGTCCTGGTTTTTAGTGTGTAAACAATAATAAAAGGCTTTATGGTCGAAACCATTCACGGGATTAAATAGTTAATGATATTTGATAAATACGGTTTTAATGTGCGATAGTATTGCTATTTCCAATATTTATCATACTCGTAGAATGGTAATTTATTGATGGATGATTTTTTTATCGGATTGATTATTTTGATGTTTGTTATTGGTACTTAAATTTTGATTATTAATATTAAACAAAATTACAGTCGCGGATAATTTTGTTGTCATAAATATCGTTGTTAAGACTTATCAATTATTGCTAAAAAATAAATAGCTATGTCGATCGGTACACATTTGTTATACAACAAAATATTCCCCAAGCGAAATCGATTAAGCTAACATCGAATCAACTATATACATATATGCCTATAACAGCAGGTTTGCCTGTTTTTCAAGTAATCAATCATTATCAACAACAAAGCAGAACCATGTGCATAACATCTTCCCTAAATTGCCCGACAATTCTCTCGTGTAATGACATTCCTCTAAACCATTCATCGCCATTCACTTCAGCCGTACTACTTACTATGACAAATTCACAGGAACAAATCAAAGGATACCCTAACATTTCAGTCCGGACTTTATCGGCTTTCCATTCTATACTTATATCCGAATGCCTCCTCACTAAATTAGGACAAATCCGAAATAATCCAAAAAGGGTAATCACCTTTTTCCCCTTCTTCATTGACACTATTATTTCTTGAGCGCACCCAGCTCAACTTCCGTCGAACCGCATATGTTGGTCTA
Organism: Microchrysa polita; assembly: GCA_949715475.1. Classification (NCBI taxonomy): domain Eukaryota; kingdom Metazoa; phylum Arthropoda; class Insecta; order Diptera; family Stratiomyidae; genus Microchrysa; species Microchrysa polita. The sequence goes on from OX454421.1 coordinate 32,211,635, forward strand.
TTACGTTTTCTTGTCCCCCATTCCCTGCCTCCTTTTCGGTTGATTTTTTTCCAAATTCTGCACACGTTCCATGTATGGCCGTATAGGACGAAAGGACCGTATACGTATAGGTTTGTCGTAAGACAAAAGTCGATAATGTCGAAGTGTTGCAGTTACAAAGTTTGAAAAGAATTCGATTTACTACGCTTTTGTCTGAACTAGACAGAAGTTTTAGTTCGAAAAGACTCTTCTTTGGGCTACACTTCAGGAAGGGTTTTGTGAACCCTGTGTCTATAAAATACGAAATTTGCTCATGTGGTATAGGTTTCGTTCACTGTATTAGGAAAGCAAGCGACCGATCCAGCTGTAGGCAGGAGAACGCTAACTTTTTTTTTGAAGAAGAGATATTGCCGTCTTCTCCGTAAGGACGAACGTTCTCTGAACTGAACATACACATTCCCACTCTTGAACAAATTAAATAGTGAATTAATTAGAAACTTGGAATCCATACATATATTGGGCTTTGGCTTTTCACATGAAGTATGGTTGGCATATGTTTGAATTGTAGCCATTCGCCCTACCCGAAGGACGAATGATATGGCGAATTTCTTCGTCCTTTGGCACCAAGCGGGCGAAAGTGACTTGATCGTATTTTATCAGAAATTTCGGTTTGGCAAAGAAACATAGAAAATAGTATTACGATAGCAAAGGTACCTACACACACCATCCACAGTAGGTTCAGGCTATTTGCAACAAAGTGAACGATATATAACTGAATATAGATTGGGAAATAGTTGTTGCAGTTTCATGTAAGGATGATTCGAAAGTCGATTAGTCAATTATGTGCGGAGACAAATTCGATTGGAAAGTTTTCAAACATTCGTAGAATATTCAGTGGTAGATGAAAATGATGGAAGAGTGAGTTCATTGGATTTCGTAGTGAATTTTTAGTTGCCATAGTAGGATTTATTAGAAGTGATTCATGTTTCATGAATTTGTTCTCAAAAACAGAAAATAAAGGCCAAATTGGGAGAAGTAGAAGGCACAATCAATAAAGGATCGAAGTCAAACCGTTGGCGATATACATATATGAAACATCAATCGTCAGTAATGAAGAAGATCTGAACTAATAGGAAGATGTTTTCGGCCCATCCTGCTGCGGCGTTTAGGTAAGAGAATGCGCAGTAAGATCCTGAACGCTCTTGATTTGCTAGATAAATAAACAACCCTGACCGCTCGTCGTGTGGTGGATCGAGCAGCACCTAATTATGCTGCACCAGTCTGGTCGAATGCAGTTTACCCTACCAAGTGTAGGTGTAGCTGAAGTAGTAAGCACTCCAATAGGAGCGGGCCACCAGGTGGAACGATACAAATCCACCATAACCAACTTGTTTCGAATTAACTCAGCAGGCGTTTAGATCTTAGGTAAGAGGTCCTCGATCTTTACGAAGTGACAACAAAGAAGAATATCGTTTTTGCGTTCCGAGAACGACTGGAGCTGAACCTTCAGATTGAGGCGGTGAAGTCACTGAGCGACACTCAGATCGCAGTCATGCAATATCTACAGATGCAGCCAATAAGGTCCTTGAAAGCGGCAAACTGTAGGTCGGTTTGACTCACTGTCGCTGAAATCCGCTATTGCTAGTGCTTAAAATGTTTCGCATTTGGATACTTTACGCCTGCAACTTCTGGCTTTTGCAGTGGAAGGTATAAAATGTGCTTTAATTGTGAGAAAGATGGCACCAAAGCAGCCGGCGTCCTTTGATAACAATAAATTTATGGACGGACTGGTGCACAACATGAGTACAAAAAGCTCTGTGATAATATCGGGGGACCTAAACGCATGCGCCACGGAATGTGACAGCCGAAAGACAAATCCACGGGAGAGGGTACTTCTTGATGCGATTACGCACTGCTGGACGTTGTTCTTATGAACTCAGAGACAAATCATACCTAGGAGGGGAAATGTGGGATTGATTGTTTATCTTACTTTCGTCAGCAGTTTGTTAGCGTCGTTTATACAAAAAGCTCACCAGGAAAGTTTGTACTCAAAAAATAACGACGACAGACCCAGACACCGACCATTGGATGGTCTACGAAGAGATTTGACGAGAGATTGAAGCAAAAGCTGATAACTTTATTCTTTAATACAGATGTCATCAAGTTACAGAAATGGGACCTACTGGTGGTATGAGGGGTTCAGGTACAATTGCCGGCCTGTAGGAAGCCAAACTGTTTCAGAAACCTCTGCGGCGACGCGAATATAAACTCGCGGGGAATAGCGTATACTATGGTAATGAAAAAGGTAGGGCGAAAAGCACCACAACTAAAATACCCGACGCTGATCCAGAACATTGTCATGATCTTATCCCCTCAACATGAGCTGCAGCGCGTAGAACAAGGCTTATAGTTCACATTCCTGCTATAACGGATGATGAAGTCTGCCAATCTGTTTTAAGATTAGAGGAAGGCAAAGCTCCAGGACTAGATGGAATCCCTAATAAGGAGTTGAAGGTTGCAAATGTTCGTGCTCCTTCCTAAGCCGATTAAGCCAGATGCGTAGTGCGCTGTAGCCGTGATCGTTCGGTCGCCACTCTGTGATAGATACTCATAGATAAACGAGTTTTCAAACTCAGCATGACACTTTCTTATCATAGAATATGCCTTGAGATTTTTGGACAAAAGAAAAATGCGACTTGGAAGTTGACATCCGTATCACACATTCCGAAATCAGTTATCGTTGAAACGTTGACGACTATAGACGGTAGTTGTCAACGCACCATGCTCCACTAAGAGTTAGGTCAAATCAAGAGAAAAATCCGGCATAACTGCATTAGCGAAATTTGTAATTTTATAGGTAGAATGAACTTTTTAATTTTAACATTTTTTATAAATAAATCACAAATCTTTATCGAGAAAACTCTGGAGTTTTCTGCGATAAGAAAATGCCACTGAAGCTAAAGGGCAAGTTGTACAAAACGGTTGAACGTCCCGCACTCATGTATGGATCAGAATGCTGGACCATGTATGAAGGTTACGCGAAACAAATCACAGCGACTGAAATGAAAATGTTACGCATGTCAGTTGGTGTAACGAAAAGGGACCACATCAAGAGTAGCTACATCCGAGGCAGCTTGTCCATAGACCAACCGATCACCGAAAAGCTCGAAGACCGACAAATGGATTGGTATTGCCATGTTCATCGGCGTCCGCCTGAGAACCTCGCAAAGAAAGCGATATCAATGGAAGTTCCACTTGATGGACCCAAGGCCAGAGGCAGACCGAAGAACACCTGGATGTGTCAAATGAAAAAGCAACAACAACGCATTGGTCTCGGCGATGACACGATCCAAGATAAAGCTGCCTGTAGAAATATGCTGAGATATTATCGCCAAAACGGGCGATGTGCCTACACTGCAGGTCGAGCAACGCGAAACCATGGAGCGGTATAAAGAACGAGGCAAGGAAGAAGAAGAAATCACAAATCTTTAAATTTTTGAACTTTTGATTTTTTGAATTTTGGAATTTTTGAATGTTTGAATTTTTGGATTTTTTGAATTTTTGAATTTTTGAATGTTTGAATGTTTGAATTTTTGAATTTTTGAATTTTTGAATTTTTGAATTTTTGAATTTTTGAATTTTTGAATTTTTGAATTTTTGAATTTTTGAATTTTTGAATTTTTGAATTTTTGAATTTTTGAATTTTTGAATTTTTGAATTTTTGAATTTTTGAATTTTTGAATTATTGAATTTTTGAATTTTTGAATTTTTGAATTTTTGAATTTTTGAATTTTTGAATTTTTGAATTTTTGAATTTTTGAATTTTTGAATTTTTGAATTTTTGAATTTTTGAATTTTTGAATTTTTGAATTTTTTGAACTTTTGAATTTTTGAATTTTTGAATTTTTGAATTTTTGAATTTTTGAATTTTTGAATTTTTGAATTTTTGAATTTTTGAATTTTTGAATTTTTGAATTTTTGAATTTTTGAATTTTTGAATTTTTGAATTTTTGAATTTTTGAATTTTTGAATTTTTTGAATTTCAGAATTTTTGAATTTTTGATTTTTTGAATTTTTGATTTTTTGAACTTTTGAATTTTTATTGGCAAGGAATTTCTTCAGCCAGTAAATGCACTCACCTTCAAAAGCAAGACCCCGGGGCTGTAACACTAGCTGGTTGACTAGGCTAACAAAAGGAAACTACGTCGAGTCCTACTCCTTGATGGACATGGACCATGTTCCCCTGGGCATACCCATCCCCGAGGTACACCTTTCGCTAAAGACTTCTCAATAGCAGGTGGGCACCCTAATGGTTAAGCCTAACGCAAAATTCAGACGTGCATACCCCAGGTTCGTTTGATCTGTGACTACTCGTCTGCTTAAAGCAGACTCGTAGCGCTGCTTTTACCATCCGGACGGGCCCCTTCAGTATACTAGTCAGCAATTTCACTCGGGCCGTGTGGTCATCAATCAACAAACTAGTTAGATGTGGGCGCGTAGGCATTTTCCACTAAGGCTATTCCCCCTAACTAGCCCCTTCGAGGCTCGGGTTATGCCAAGTCGCCAGCTCCGAAGCTCACACGATAACTTGTGGTGACAACTCCCCACCAAGGAACCATCGCATCGTGCTCAGGCTGTACGACTAACGCATGTGGGGAAGTCAGCCGTGCCAAGAGCTACCCGTATGGTTTCGGAGCACATCGCCCGTACAGATCCACGCCATGACGAATCAACCATACAAGGCACATGGCCCCCCTGTGCAGCTCGGGTATGGGGTGGCGCCGCTCATAAAAAATAAGTGTCCACCCACGCAGAATGCTCTGTGTGGCTTCCCTGCGGGATTCCTGGAAGCGACAAGCAAACCATCTACAGGTATACCGTCAGGGGAGCACCTAGCCTTTCGGCCTTTATCTCCCGGTCCCGCTAAATGTTTGGACCTTCGGCTTTTTACTGACAAGGTGTTGTTGTCAGATGGGGATTTCTCCGTCCGGCGCATGCACACACCATCAGGAACCCAACCATGGGGTTGCATCACTAGCTGGATGACTTGGGTAACAACCTCCAGCCACTACGAGTCCAACACCTTGATGGGCAAGGACCATGGTCCCCTGGGCACACCCATCCCCGTAGTTCACTATTCGCTAAAGACTTCTCTATAGCAGGTGTGATCCTCCTTCGGCCCCCTATTGGTTAAGCCTTACGTCGAATTCGGACATGCACATCTCAGGCTCGTTGGACCTGTCACTACGAGCCTGTGTAGACACGTAGCGCTGCTTTTCACATCCAGGTGGCTCCATCAGTTTACTAGTCAGCAATGCGACTCGGGCAGTGTGGTCATCAATCCACAAACTAGTTAGATATAGGCGCGTAGGCATTTTCCACCAAGGCCGTTCTCCCTAACTAGCCCCTTCAGGACTCGGGTCATGCGAAGCCGTCAACTCCGAAGCTCACACGATTTTCATAAGATGCACTCCCCCACCAGAGGACACCACAATCGTGCTTGGCCTTTAGTGCTTCCCTCCCGCAAACTATGGGGGGAGGTAGGCACGCCAAGAGCCACCCGTACATAACTCAGGAGCACGGGAACGTTACCGCCCGAATGGTTTTTGTACAGATCCTCGCCATGGCGTATCAAGTGTACCAGGGGCCCCCTTGCGCTACTAGGTCCGTGGTGGCGTAACAGCCCATTCACATTGCCGGCGATGCGATGCGATGCGATAAGCTTCCCATCGCAAGAAAAAAAATTTCTTAGCATTTAGATAGGAACCAGCGCGAACCTGCCTGTACCATTCAGACTGCTTGCGATGAGACGTCGGGTTGTACGATGGAGAACTTTTCCATGTCGAATCATCGCGCTGTTTTGAAGATGCAATGCGCATTGCGGCGGCCGGAATCTTCTACCAGCGACATGGGGGATGTGATTTGTGTTTGGATCGGGTTTGTAGTAGCACGGAGTTGTATGGTTGTACGATGGAGAACTTTTCCATGTCGATTCACCGTGCTGTTTTGAAGATGAAATGCGCATTGCGGCGGCCGGAATCTTCTACCAGCGACATGGGGGATGTGATTTGTGTTTGGATCGGGTTCGTAGTGGCATGTTGTTGTAAGATGGAGAACTTTTCTATGTCGAATCATCGTGCTTTGAGCAGCTGTAAGGTGCCTTGTCGCCGAAGGGAGCGACATGGACGGTACGATTTGTGTTTAGACCGTTTTCGTAGTGGCATGGTGTATTGTATGTATGTACATAGAGAGGCTGGTTTCGTGCTGTTTGATGCTGATATCGATATGAGAGGCATGCTTTGTGCAGATCGGGTTGCATTACCATTGGGGATATTTATATACATACATACATGTCGGATGCTGTATAATGTTATAGATTTGTACATATTAAATGAATGGATAGCCGTATGTATGTAATGTAATAATGGATCGGTCTACTAAAAAGCCTTTGTGGAAATTTACAGTGCTGTCCAACCCAGTTCGTAGCGTACGCGTACCCCCAAAAAAGGGCATACGGATTTGACAGTTGTTGTTGTATAAATCTATGAATGGGTCAAAGAAATAACGTTTGTGGAAATATGCAGTGCAGCACAACCCGGGTTGCTGCGTATGCTTACGTGTGAGAAAATTTCGGACTCCGCATGTATTTGCAATGAATTATTGAAAGTAGTGGTAGATAAGTGAGTTATGGGAACATACGGTGACAAGAAAACCGGGGTACCATTTTGGGTCGGGCAACCCCAAATTTTTATTTTCTGTTTTTGACCTCAAATTTGGAATCAACGGTCCATAATTCTTTTAGTGTTTCTTCCCACGCAGATTGGACGGGAACAGGGGTGCCGTTTTGGGGCGGGCAATCCTAAAAAAAATTCCTTGTTTTTGACATCAAATTCGGAATCAGCGGCCCGTAATTCTTTTAGTGTTTCTTCCCACACCGATTGGACGAGTATTTCCCCGAGAAAACAGGGTTGCCATTTTAGATCGGGCAACCCTAAAATTTTGTTCTTGTTGTTGACCTCAAATTCGGAATCAGCGGCCCATAATTCTTTTAGTGTTTCTTCCCACACCGATTGGACGAGTATTTCCCCGAGAAAACAGGGTTGCCATTTTAGATCGGGCAACCCTAAAATTTTGTTCTTGTTTTTGACCTCAAATTCGAAATCAGCGACCCAAGTATACTTAGTGTTTCTGCCACGCCAATCGAACGCGTATTTCCTCGAGAAAACAGGGAGGTAATTTTGGGGCCGGAAGCGCGAACACTACAAACTAGGTTTCATTGCACTATTTCACCCATTAACAACAATTTAGACTATACCCAAATGCCGCCTGAATATTGTTTTGAAGCGCGTAAGCTAACACTACAAATTCCTACAAAGGTTGCTTAGCTCTTTCTCCCATTCATTATTACCTACAACAATCCATTCATGGAGACCCATAATTACAACAACACTATCATAAACATAGCGACACGTATGTATGTATATAGAAAATACCCATGATGCTACACTTGAAGCGCCAACTCACGAGGCTGATCTAAAATCATAACCGCATCATCATCAAACAGCGCCAAACCGCACGAGGCAGCGCTGATATAAAGTCCATTGAAAAAGCAGGTTTTCTTGCCATGAAAACAAATCGCATTATCTCGCAACAAATCTCATCGCATCGCATCGCCCCGCCCGACATCGCAAGAAGTGTGCACACATCGCATCGCATCGCCCGGCCCGGAAAAGCTCGGCGTCGCTCTGTATGTGTACGCGGCCTAACTCACCAAAGATCTTTGTTCCACTACAAACAGCCTTCCTTGACTGAGTATCACAAGGACACCGACCCCCCTGCGGGGTCCTGGAAGCGACAAACGGATTCCTGAAGGGAAACAGTCATGTGAAAAAAATTGAGTCGCCTGGAGCAAACATACGCCTTTAGTGAGTCTAATATCTTCGCGCTGTTCAGAAGCCCTACTTTTCTGGCTTTCCAGGATCTGCATTAGAAGGTTTCAAGACTTCTAACTCGCGCATTGATTAGTAGTGCTTGGTTAGTTGATTACCGTAACTCCTAGTGGAGCATGGTGCGTTGATGACTACCGTGTATAGTCATCAACGTTACAAAGCCAACTGAATTCGGAGTGTGATATGGTTGTCAGCCATACCACTTCCTAGTCGCACTGTTGGTTTTTTTTTTATTCTACGATAAGAATATTTCTTAATATCTTCTTCTGAATAATAAACTTGCAACGAGTCGTGTTTTGCTATACCATTCATTAATTCTCCTTCAACGATATTCTCTGGTCATCAAATCTTATCGTCCTCCGGGTCACAAATCAACCCAGAAGCATCATAATTTCCATTGATAAATTTAATGGCAAGATAATGTCAGAATCTGTATCTGCATAATTAAAATATTGCTATGCCATTAAATGTGACATCAATTTGCTAAATGCAACCGCCTCACCGCTGTTATGCGATTTCTCGATTCGATTTCCTCCCGATGCTGCCGATACAATAGACTCTCTCATCCCACCCTCGATATGTCGAGTTCGCATTCCCGTGCATGGCGGATATTGTCAATCGACTTGAACTATTATCCTTGCGATTGCATTGCACATGGAATAGAGTAGTCGACTATAAAGCAATTTCCGATTTAAAATGCCATAAATTATCAGAAATGTGAAACATTTCATCTCGCAAGTGAGTAGTTTAATTCGATAAGCCACAACTATTGCTAATTATCTGTAATTTGGAAAAGTTACAGTCCAAGGATCTCGACGATCCGGTACTAGTGGTTTGGATGTTGACAATACGAAGTCGCATAATACAATGTCATCGTCGTCCTAGTTCTATACATTGCTTAGTTACAACCGAAATTGAGGGATCAAAAGACAATAGGAAAGCGAGGGTGACTGAAGTTGCTGCGGAGTGCTTTCGTAAAGGTAAATACTAACGAGCGTTGATACAAACAACGGAATTCTAAGTATTCCGAGCACATCCATATTGAGGATAACATAATGTCGATCCATGCACACCCATAGGTCCAGAGCGTGTGTATGGAGTTCGGAGTAAGTCGAAAAGGATACTACAGTAGGTCGGAGTAAAGCATGGCATGTATAGAAATTCACCATCCTTCCAACGAAGATGGTGCACTAATTTCATTTGAGTGTCGCATTAGTGGCGAAAGCGGTGGAAAGCCGAAACCGTCACTTGAGGTAGCGTACCAAATGAATGAAGCCAAGGAGATTTTCCCGCCATACTATGCGATGTACTTACCCGATTTGTAGTACGCTATGCCAACAAGAACGAAGCTTTTGTCGGATTATGTACGATATGATGATAGAATTAGGGATGCTAAGATTGTCATTAGTGTCAATTGGTTTGATGATTGTATTGTTGTAATGTACGAGAGTAGAACGCTCAGGATAGACTCGTCCCAGCGTTAAATTCGTGTTGTGTTGTCGTCGGCTGACTTCATCGCTCTCTCGTATCGCCGCCACCGTATAGTGGCATCATCGTATGTCCTTGTTTATGTACACGTTTAAATATATTATCAGGTTCAGAGGCATCATAGGACAGCAGCAGGCAGGTGTAGAATTCAAAAGGTGCTTAGCAGGCTGAAAGAAAATCAAATGAATAAAATGATGGTGGTGGTGGTGGTTGTGTTGGCTGAGTCTCTCTGAATAGGCTGCTGCTAGCCACCAAATAAAGAAAAAAGTAGATTATTCGAGGAAAGCACTGCGAGCGGCCTCAATTTATCTTTAGACAAACGACATGTTTTATTGAATAGTAAACTGTTACGGTTTCAGGATTTTCAATGATATCGTTTCTGTGGAAATAATCCATGTCGAAGATACGATAGTAGTTCTCTGGGGTTGGGTTTTGTCGGGCGAGCACTTAAGATTTTTTTTTTTTTCAAGTAAGCAAAACATTTTTTGTCAAAAGAAGCTTGATAAAATGTCGTGAAACCCTACTAATTAAAGTTGTTGGTCTTATGGATTTGGAAAAACTATAATTAAATGCAAATCTTGACTTATCGTTCCATTCGATATAAGTACACCAACACACTGCGGTGCATGTCTGTAGTATTATCGCATGGCAGCTCCATCGGAATTACTCGGAGCTATTGGAGCCTTGAAGGAGAAGGGCTCCAGTGGTTAAAATATCATGTTATTCATTTTTTTTGAATAACGTAATAATATAGTTAAAACTCGCACCAACGATTTGGCAGCATATTTAATATAAAATAATAGTTATAATTAAATTACGACTGCCTAGAGGTAAATCGCTTTATTGCATAAATCGGATTACATTGACGCTCCACATCTATGACCAACATATCGTGACGATTAATTAAGTATAACGGCAGTTGTAGAAAACGAAAAATAATCAAGTGAATTTTTGTCAGAAATGTTTTGAGGCAAAATTAATCAAGTGCGGCACTTGTGTAGTTTTACCTCGAAAAACATAATTGAATGAATAAATGAAAAAAAGTAATGGGAATAGAGCGAATAAATGTACCAAACGGTACCAAATCCGGTGCACTGGCACCCGCAGATTTTTTTCCAACACCCCGGGTCTTTTTTCAGGTTCTTTAGCACCTGTTCAGTACCCTTTTTTTCCGCGCCTGTTCAGGTTTTTTCAGCACCTTTTCAGTATCGTTTAAATTTTTCAGGTTTTCTTAGCACCTGTTCAACACCGGATGAACCGATACTGAAAGTAGCTTGTTTTGTACCACATTTTAGCACAGTTTTTTTAAAGATTTTTTCTTTCCTTAAGCCACGATTTGTCTTTCATATGAAGACTTCATTCATTCGGGGTACTGATTTTCTTAGGTACTCTATGGTAATTTTAGACCGCTGACTCGGAATTCTTTACCAAAACTAAAACCATTTTTTTGTTTGTGGCTTCCTCAGAATGATTCTTCTGTTTTCTGGAGAAATATTCATCGAAACCCTGAGGTAATTTTGGGTCGCTGATTCTGCTGAAGGTAATAGGGAACCAAAAATTTAGAAGCAGCGACCCAAATTAACGTTTCTACCGCGCAGGCACCTCTAAAGAAATTGTTTCTAATTTTGGCGCCAAGTTCCGAATCAATGATCTAAAATTACCTTAGTGTTACTACGCCAATTGAACTAGGATTTCCCTGGGAAAAAATGCGGGTACTTTTTTGAATGAATGAAGTCTTAAAACAGATGAAAAACGAATCCTTCCTTAAATAAAGACAACCCCTGAAAAATGAAACCGTGCTAAAATGAGGTACAAAAGAACCTACCACTCAGTACGTTCTTGACAAACGCTAAGAAACTTGAACAAGACCGGTACTCAATAGGTCTTGAAAAAAAAAAAAACAAGTTGAAAAAGAAACCGGGACCGGTCCATGGTTGGAAAAACCGGGATATCTTCTCCGTACCGTAACCCCTGTGGGCATGGTGCGTTCACTCAGCCGTTTGTAGGGTTTTTTAGAAATTTTTTTCCAAAAACCCTTATGAAATCGATTTTGTCCGTCCGTCCGTCTGTCCGTCTGTTCACTAAATAACTCCCGAACGGCTCGACTGATTGTCATGAAATTTGGTAGGAATGTGTAGAATAGTTACAGTCTTTGGCACAAATACTTTGTTAGCCCTGAGAAAAAGGGAGTTGTCATCCAACTGGTCTGTGCGCTCCGATGTTATCGTTGATCCAGGAAAGTGAGACCCTAGGAGGACTTCCAGGGTATCCTTACCTGTTTTTGTTTGGTTTCCATCGGAGTTTTTAAGTGTTCCGATGGGGTTTGTTGGATCCTTGGCTAGAATCTTCTGGAGTCTCGCTCCTTCATGCAAGTTTTCTATTTCTTCGCAGAACTTCCTCCAGGATTCCCTCTTGGCTTTCCTAATTTCTTTGCTATACTGGGTTAGGGTGCAGCGGTATGTGTCCCAATCCCCAGTTCTTTTGGCTACGTTGAAAAGCTTACGTGTCTTCTTACGCAGAATGTTCAGGTTCGAGTTCCACCATTTGCATTTCGCATTGGTGTGTCGTCTCGTTAACCTGCAACTCTCTTCGAAGGAGGTTTTTATCGCGGCTTGCAGTTGATCCGCTGCAGCCTCCACACAAAGTGTAGTTTTAATGTGTCTGGGAATTTCATTCAGATTGATGGTCAGGCACTCTCTGTAGAGGTCCCAGTTTGTTTTTCTTGGATTTCGATACAGTTCAGTTGGCTTATCAACTTTATCGATTTCCATACTTATGTATCTGTGGTCCGATAGCGATGGTTCGGGTAAAACCCGCCAATGGCGGACGTTAGGGGATACGTTGAAGGTGGCTAAAGTAATGTCAATGACCTCTCTTCGACGTGTTGTTACAAAAGTGGGCTCAGTACCCTTATTTAGAATTTCAAGGTTTTCTTTGATTATGAAATCATAAAGATACTCACCCCTTTTGTTCGTATCGGAACTTCCCCACTCTGTGTGGTGAGCGTTTGCGTCCGCTCCGATGATGAGCTGCGGTGTATGTGTTCCGCTGCTAGTTAACAGTTCCTCCAGCTCTTGAGGTGGTGGAGGCGTCTGTGAATCGTATGGGAAGTAGGCGGCAGCTTGGATGAGCTCCCGATTACTACTCCCATTTACCTCCGGTGGTTCCTAAGCCGGCTACTTTGCCCTTATACAGCCATGGTTCTTGGATAAGGATTATATCCAGACCCTCGGCTGCGATGAGGCGGCTTAGTGCTGCGGTTGCAGCTTTATTGTGCTGAAGATTGATTTGGACCACCTTCAGCATCATGAGGCCGCTTGGATATCGCCTTAAAGGTTATCTGGTTTAGGCCAAAGTAACCTGTGTGGTCTCTGGCCTCCAGCGCCTTCCGGCTAGTTTCGTCGATCCAGGCGACCAGATTCAGTCCGGTTTTATCTTCCGTGGATGCGACGACATTCCATTCCTCGGTATGCAGCCCCTGGTTTTGGGTCTTGAGGAGCGTCAGGATCTGCTTCGGATCCTCCGTACCAACTACGTCCGTATTCGGAATCCGAAACATTATTTTGCTGGTTTTGACCACTTCCCTCGCATCGCCCACGCGAAGGATTGCTCCTTCCCATGGGTTGATGAAAAGTATTGTGACCTTCAACCAGTGTTTGGCTTCCTGATTAGCGCAGGTTACATAAAGGACGCCCTTGTCCGGGTAGCTATTGGTGAAGAGTGGGGCCTTGGATGGCTCACACTTAAAGACCTCTGTCACGATAGCCCGCTGAATGTCCTTTGCCTGCTCAGTGGTTAGTTTTTCGGCTGGGTAACTGTCCAGGACCACAGCCATTTTGAGGGAGCAGAGGGCTTCCTTAAAAGTACTCCCTGATGCTACTCCTGATGGTCCGGGTTTCGTCGATGGAGTTTCTCTGTTCCCGGTGTTCGGTCGTCAACGTTACATTGCATATCATTTCGGAGTGTATATAATGTTGCAAGCACTATATATTTCCTATCCGCACATGTACGGAAATTTTGGACCACGCCGAGATTTGATCTCCAGACCGCTAGATTACTAGCATCGTAGAGTGCGACTCTACCAAGTGAGCCACAGAGCGTCTAACTCTTGTGTAACTCTTATTTATTCGAAAATTTTATTAAACTATAACCCCTTTCAATTAATAATTTCAGTTTTTTGTTTTTCGAAAATAAATTTTTTATATCCTTTACAGAGTGAAAGGAAAAATCCTCCATTATTAATCAAAAATAGGCTATTTGCCTAAAATATGTTCTTTATGAATGTGAAGTACATACTTACTTCCAGTAAATTTTTGAGAGGTAAAAACCCCCAAGTGCAAAATTTAAAATTTTTCGGTTTATGAAAATCTTAAAATTGCTAAAAAAAACAAATTTCAAGTCGCCATTGATTCTAAAACAAACTTCAACACTCCTTTTATTGTAAATTTTCAAAACTGGATTTTTAACACGGATTGGTTTGGTTTTTCGGCACACCTGTAACACGTTCAATTTGTCAGCTGGTGACTTTTACCTCATTAAATAAAACAAAAATTGTACTAATCAATAAATTTGTTGTTATTTTTCCACTTGCTACATAGAAACTCCAAAGGTATCCGAAAATAACCATAAACTTCCTTTGTCAACGTACTCTTAATAAATACTCCTTTTCCGGTCCAGTACATATATCGTTTACTTCTGATTTCATTTAACTGTCTGTCTCTAGATCAGATTCCAATAAAAGAGTATCTGTTAATGTGAAAACTTGTCTTTTATGTACATACATACAAATCATCCGTAAACATCCTTTAAGAGCGATATTCTCACGACCTACACAATACAAAAGCGTTATAACTCACAACTACTGTTTGCTGAAATTTCCTTCTTCTTCTTCATGATGTTGTATTCTCCCTGTAACGGTATAACTCATTTCTGCTTTCTTTTGTATAACTGATATAGTTTTAGAAGCGCGGTAAACTGCTTCTTTTATAGCGCTTACAACATACTTGGAAACATAAATAAAAGACAAGATTTATATCAGAGTTAATTCGTTTCGAGTAGAAATACAAGTTTGGTGGTGTGGTGCTACTAGGAGGGAGAAACAAATCCTTAGAACCGTACCCTACACAAGTTCTTGTTAAACAGTTTTCTGTCTTTTCTAGACTACCAGCGTCTGCCATCGGCGACCCTGGTTGACGGGCGAGTACGGTGTTAACGGGTGCCATCGGCTGCTGCTGTATGTCCCTTTTTCGTTCGATTTTCGTTAAAGCCTAGTACTGACATCGAGAGTGAAATTTTTGTCCTCTGCGTTTGTTTCGGTAAAATGTATCCTTACTTTCGTGGAATATGTGGGGAATTCCGGGGAATTCCATAAGCTACAATCCGAAAACCGTTCCATAACTTTTCTCGGCCATTTTATGTATTTTTTCCGACTCCCCGGTTATTTCATAGTGCTATGTCAAATGACCGGGGAATCGAAAAATAATACATCAAATGGCCGAGGAGAATTATGGAATCGGTCTCAGATTGTAGCTTATGGAATTCCCCACCGTTTGTGACAAATTCCACGGCAGTAAGTATGCAATTTCATTGATAAAATCGCAGCGGGAAAAATTGCACTCTCGATCTTAATTCAGCCCTTAACGGCTCAAACTTTTCTCCTTTAGGATTCACCGATTTCGTCTTTTCTTCTTTTTTTTTTGTGTATTTAGAATGTAGTTATTCTGTCTGCCTTCCGGTGTGTAGTTAGTGGGTTTTTATAATGGTTTTTGGGTCATATTTCATTCTTGGGTAAATAATACTGAGCGCGCTCATCTGCCCGGGCTATATGGGTATAATGGGTTGGAGAAAAGGGTGGAAAAGGCGGTTTCTTGAAGGTGGTTATTATAGTGCGGTAAATTGGATATTGGCACGGGCTTTCACGTTCGGTAATAAACCTGTCATAGTATGGGAATCTTATTCACCGATAAAGTGGAAATTTTGTTTTATTAAAATATAGTTCTGTATAGTATCCTCATCAATGGCGTTGTTGAGAAGGGAGTAGAAAAATTGTTTTTTTGTTGAATTTTGATTTTTTTTTTTTTGTAAAAATGGCAAAGGATACAAGGATTTTTGAATATCGAGTGAGTATCAAAACTTTTTCGGCTTATTTCATTGCGAGTGTTGTGGTCTATACTATAAGGATCTAACAAAATTAATATTGTAAATCAAGACCCCAAAAAACTTAGTTTAATAAATTTAGTGATTAAATACTAAACCCCCATTCTGTACATTAATTTATACTATACATTAAGCTGACCAGACGTACAGCATTTTGCTGTACAGTACAGCATTTTGACCTGTCGTACAGCATTGGGAAATGTACAGCAAAATGTGCAGCATTCCCCAACCCCATGACACACAATGAAACCTAATTCACTAAATAATAAGCTCCTCGGTGAGGCTTTGATCAGTCTTTTCCTGTTTTAAGGTATAAAGTTTGACTCATGTACTATGTACGGTCGATAATTAGCGAGATAATGGCACTTTTGTGTTTGATAATCGTTCATTTTCGATAAACCCGAACCCGTCTCGATCTTTCCGAAATTTGGCACACTTGTAGAGCTTACTTGGAGCTTACATCTTCTCGGAAGTTACGGGTGCCCAAATCTGAGTTTTTAATTGAAACATTTCCATAACGAAAACTTTGAAAATTGAATTACTTGTAGAGCACCCTATTGTTCATATTTCAGAAAATTTCAATGCTCTAGATGTGAAGGTTCAGAAGTTACAGCCGTCGAAAGATGCTCAGTACGATCGATATTAACCGAGATAATCGCACTAGAACTGATCGAAATTTCTGAAATTTGGCACACTTGTAGAGCTGCTTGACGCACAATTCCTCCAAGTTTCAAGGTCCTACCTATCACCGATCGGAAGTTACAGCTGCCCAAATCGCACTTTTGTGTTTTCTAATCTAAAATTGTCTATACCTAGAAAATTATTATTGAAATTATGAAATTTGGCAGACTTGTAGATCACCGCGCTGTCCACATTTGGTGAACATTTCAAGGTTCTAGCTTCCAAGGTTCAATATTACAACCGTCAATAGATGCGAATTTAATTTATCCTTAGAGAAAACATAGCAACTCATGCCATGCGTTAGTCCAGAGTGGCTATGTGATCATACAACCCATATGTGTTTGACTCCAAATTTATTACACTACCCTCCACGAAATAATTCAAATGTCAAAATATTGTCGATGCAATTATTAACCCTTCTGACGCCGCCTACGAGCTATTATGCCTAAGGTGTAGCAGAATCTCCTGTGAAATCAATCTTATTTTTTGAAGAGGTCTAATTTTGGTTCAAACAGTTTACATACTGTGTCTTACGATGATGCGCCGTTTTTTCGATTCCTTAGGCATAGTTTACATTTCGCCGAACGTTTGATCGCATTTTTGGCCGTCGGTTCCTTTGAAATTTATATGGAAAGGGGTGGAAAATATTATTGAACGATATTTTTCATCAAGATATAGTACCAATGGTCTGTCTCGATCTATACGCTAACAGAAGGGTTAAATATCACGTCGGCATTTTAAGAGAGTAATGAATATTACGCGGATTTTATATTCTCAATTGTAAACAAAAAATTGACGTTTGAATAATATTTTCACGCATACTATGAACTGCAATAGTGTGAGAACGGTGCCATTTTTATTTTCTGATGCCCACTCTGGACTAACGCATGCTTTCTCTAAGAATTTATCACAAAACTGTACTTCATTAGATTCCCCTATCAACCTCTATAGGAAAAAGCATAATAAAGAAAGGACTCTGCAAGCGTTTTCAGATAAAGATTTTTGCCCACAATATGTCCTTTGAATCCGTTACAATGGCGTTAAGGGCATTACTAATAAAACCATGGAGGAATAGGTACCTATTCTCCTCCAAAAATATCGCAAATAGGATAAGCGATAAGGCACTTTTCCTCAGACTTCTCTCCATAGCTACATTGAAACTGTGCCTAGAAGGCTATCACCATAGCTGAAGTATTCTCGGCCCAATGAGGTGTCCGTTTATATATTCTAGTAAACGGGGAAACGGGGATCAGTGGTCACGATTATTTTTTTTCGCACAGGAGAAGTGCATTCAAGTCAGAGGTTCTCAATAAGG
Organism: Microchrysa polita; assembly: GCA_949715475.1. Lineage (NCBI taxonomy): Eukaryota > Metazoa > Arthropoda > Insecta > Diptera > Stratiomyidae > Microchrysa > Microchrysa polita. Next base: position 32,229,203 of record OX454421.1, read on the forward strand.
AATTTAAGGAATAGTCAACGACATCTTGTTTCTACGCTTTTCTACCGAATAACAATTTTCTTTAGTCGCTTAAGGTGTGCTAACGCTATCGAAAAATGGGCTGTCGAAATTGTTTTAATTTCGCTAGTTTAGCTCAGATTCCGGAGGAGTAGGCTTGACACAGCAAAGCAAATATTGTTGTGGGGTGAGCCTAAAATTAAAGGTTCGCCTGCAATATCGAGCGCAAATGTTAACAATCGTTCCCGCACTGAAGATGGATTGAAGATGGATGTGGTAAACATAAGTCTCAACGAGTGGTTTGTCTGCAGCATACAATAATGCTCTGCAGAGCGAGAAAGCAGGACGTAAATACATTGAGGTAGCCTCTGTGAAGGGATACCTAAAGGTAATCCGGCAGATGAGTGATCGAGATGGTTGTGAGAAAAATCCTGCATAACTGCACACCGGGTAACATGATGCAGTATTGTTCAAGTTAAAGCCGCTCATGTGCCACTGTATTCCCAAATTTTCTTAGCAAATCCGTGATCTATTCTTGTGGCGGTCGCACTATCTGAAAACGAACTCTTGAAGAAATCCAAATATGCCTAAGGATTGGCCCGAAAACCGAATTCCGCAAACATGTGTACAGCATTGAGTCTTCGGGACTCTGGTCACCTTACTATACATACCATCATAATCGCTGTGTAAAAAGAGAAAAAAAACGAACGATTGGCCATTTTGCAATGCACTTCTTTCTGTCATGTCTATTCCAAAGTTGTCAAACTAATTTTGATTTATTGCATCAACGTTTCGACACTCTCAGCAAAATACTATCTGCTGAGCAAAAAAGGTTGTGAGAGCAGATGATGACTTTGTGGTTAGATAGATTTCATTGCTACTAATACTCACTGCATATACCGCATCCCCCCATCACCGCAGCGAATGCAATATCATGAAAATAGAAGTTCTATAATAGTCATTCCTATAATGTAGGTACCGATGCATCCTCTGGTGCACTTACCGCATCCCCCGACACGTACGTACGTATTTTTGCAACTAAAACCACCCTCAACTAAACATACGCGCGCTCATTTGGTCGCATTATATTGGTGTACATATGAAGACATTTCGTGCAAAAGCGTAGGTATGGGCGGTAATGGCAATGGTGAATTTTGTGCTGACTTTGATTATTGCAAAATGTGATAAGGATATGAGAGCGGGAGTGAAATTCAGTTGCTGTTGATGCAACTGATGCCGAGGGAGAGAGAATACATATGTATATGGTGCGAATCTGCACTTCTCTCCGCACAGCATAGTCGTATGACCTTCCCTATGCACTCATGCGAGGATGCATGTGTGTACACCACCATTAACCTTTAAAATTTACCGAAAAGTTTTCAACGATAAATTTATTTTATACATTATATTGTTTTATGGGGAGCCCAACCGAATATCCAACTGTGTTCAAACCACGAAACTATTGAAATACGCACGTACGAGACGAGTATGCGATAGTTTCAGAGGCATTTAATTAATTGCATTATCCGAAAGTTATTCTATACGCATGTCCTGGATATGTTATCATTATCGGATAATGATAGAACTTAATGGTATGTTATTCTAATGAAGCCCGCACACAAAATGATGTTCAAGTGGCATTTTGCATATTAATGGCATTAATGAATATTGCATTTTGGATTGGCTGGCCCGATGGGGAATGTGAGTCGTTAGTGTTGTTCAACAGTTAGGGTTTCAATTTTCGTACAGTGCGTACTCGATAATCCGAAGCCTCGAAACCTCCAATTTCCAGTAATCCGGATCACCTCAAAGATTGCATTGTACACTCTGTAGTCCGAATTTCAAGAGCTTCTCTAATCCGAATCTGACTTTTTTCTCATAATAACAGTGATATTATCGTCCGAAATAGACACAACATTTTTCAGAAAAAAATCTAGAATAACAGAGTGAAGTTCTTCGAAAATAGTAAACAGATTCTACGAACAATTTGATTAACCTTCGGGCGGGCGCAATGCATCTGACAGATTAAGTGACCAGTTTTTGTTGCACCAACCAGCGATATGAAAAGGGAGAGATCTGAAACTCACAGTAGCTTAATCTTTATCGATCAGCTATCCAAAGCAGTTTTCAGTTTTTATCTACCATATGTCTGAGGGGCGGGAGAGGATGAAATAATCTCTCAGATGTCTTGCGCCCGATTGTGTTATTTTCTTCTTTTCTATGAAAATTTCCACTTGTTATACTCTTCACATTTCGTAATAACGTTGTGTAGACTTTAACCCATTAATGCCTGATGTTACATATATGTAACAGTAAGACATCCTTCGTTTCAAACGGCTGCTAAAGGAATAGGATATCAATTCGGCACTAAAAAGTGTTTTATCCTGTACTGGACACTATTAGCAATGCGTAGAAATCAATTTAGCTGAATTTGATTCACTATTGTTGAAGTTATAGAGGTTTCTTTCTGATGGTTTTTTCGATGTTGACGAAAATCGTCACGATGGCAAAAGTAGTAGAGGAATTTTATTTTTATATTTAATTGTATGAAAAAAATTGGGAAAAAATTAATTGTATGTTATTACATGGTCTTTTTGAAACAATACAAAAAATAAATGAAATAAATATTGTCCGTAGTTTACGTTTTATAAGTACTTTTATAACACTGTTACATATATGTAACATCCGTCCTGATATGGGGAAAGTGCACTCTTCGTATACGAGGTGTATGAGTATGTACTTTTTTAGTGTTTTTTTTTATTTTATGGAATTTTTACACTATTGACGCGATAGTCCGGATAAATTATAAAAAAAAGAAGTCCGGATTCTCAAAAAATCCGGATTAACGAAAATTCCGGCTTTTAACAAGACATTTTTATCTAGGAAAATAGCATAAATAGTCTTCATAAATGTTAAAATTTAAAAGAAAAAATGCTATTATTTAGGTTTTCCCTTAAAATTAGTCATGTCACATGATTTTCTAGACCCTTGTGTCTTCTTGACTGGCAAATTGAGCGGCCATATTTGGCATAACATACAAAAAATATTGAGAGTCGGAATTAGAATTGCTCTAGAAATCCGGAATATGGATACAATAGTTGTCCTATGTGGATTAAAATGATAGCCGGAGTCAAGTATCCAAAGCAAGGAGTCAAGGTTTTATTTTCATGAGGCCAAGGATCAGTTATTCTATTTAATTCTACTAATATAATATTTAAAAAGATATATTTTGAGCTACGAAAGAAGAAATGGTTTCTAATGTATACCAAATTATAGACAAGGAGGAATTATAGGCTCTTTATTTAGTCCTTTCTAGACAAATTGGGCGGATGGACAAATTGACAAAAAAATTGAAACAATAATTTTATAATTTACTGGCAAATCTTCCATAATCCTCAAAATCTGTATTGTTAACTACTGTAGTTCTATAAACTTTTTTCCTATTCACAAACTGTCAATTCTATTAGTTCTTTGGGTGTTCAATAAACTTCTCAATAAAACAGCAACAACTCCACATGCAAAAACACATATATAATAAAATAAAATAATCCAATATTTGACATAATATTTTTGTAAGGCTGCTCAATTTTCGCACACATTTCGTATTATTTCTATGTTATTGTTGCATTATCTACATTCCAAACTTCATGTAAACTATTGCCTTTCATATATTTTTCGTTTTATTAAAAAAAATTTACTGAAATGTTTTCTTTTTGAAAAAAAAATCAAAAATATACTTTGAATACACTTTCCCCGTATCATGCCTGATGTTACATATATGTAACACCCTCGAGTACTTCGAGTGCCTGATGTTACATATATGTAACAGTGCCGGGAGCCTGAACCCGGCATCCGGGGAAAATTTTTTTTTCTACAAAATGTGTTTTTAGCCATTTTAAGCCGACGTGGAAAATTTCAGCTCAATCGGTAAGATTTTAGGGTCTCGTCGTTAATGGGTTAAGGTTCACCAAATCGTTCAATAGTGTGTTTTTAGTAAAATAAGCTCACACTTTTTAAGCGGTCGAGTTGTTGGAGGTTTTTAAAATATTGAAGCGATTGAAAGCGGATTATTCTTAGAAAATTGAAAATGTGAAGGGTATCAAACTTTGTGAGCCAGTATTTGTTTCTAAAATTTCGTAGAACTGTTTCAAAAAGACAATGCAACAATAAATAAGAGTCTAAAACATACAAAAAATTAGTTTCATCCTTTCTTCTGCACTTAATCTGTCAGATGCATTGCGCCCGATCGTGTTAGGATTAGTATTGCGCCCGCCGGAAGGTTAAATTCGTCCATTCCCTCGAAATTTAGAGCAAATTAGTCCGAATTCCTCTGTAGTCCGGATCGACCCCGGTTTTCATTAGTCCGGATTATCGAGTACGCACTGTATACATTATATCGTTATCTGGATAAATTAAGTATTTTTTTTTAATTTTTACTTAAGTAGGGTTTTCTTTGCTGAATAACATATGAATCGAATAGAACATGAACGGAGCGAAAAAGAAATCAACAAATAGAGAAAATCTAGGGTCTGGGCGTCGTGTGTTGCTCTCGGGGATTGCAGATTTTGTTTTTTTGGAGACTCAATTGTAAGATGTTGGTAGGATTTTGACCAATATCCAGTGGATCATTATTAAAAACACAATGTGTTATTTATGTGGTCCACTTAAAGTCGCATTGATTGTATATGTCGACGTAGCATTCTTAATTATGACTTGAACTTTGTTTATATCCAAAGCAACGTTTCTTATTTTATGGTGTCCACTTAATATTTCGTCGTCCTTTCGGCGTATGGAGAATGTCTTACTTTTCAACTACTTGAGAGTTTAGCACTTATGAAGAGCGTTTCTATGACGGTTTAGAATGACGATTCGATTTGGAAGTGCTTGCATTATATAGTAGATTTTAGATCGCGCGACTGAATTAAAGAAGATTTCGAATTCTTCGATCAGTCTTAGTTTAGCCTTGGTTTTGTTAAAGTTTAAAAGTGTTAAGGTGGTGTAAAGTAAAAGTAGTGCAAATTGTGGGTTGTCTACGTTGCTTTTGGAGGAATTGAAGGTGAGTCAACCTCACTAAGAAATTGTTATTTTTATAGTTTGCTTTGTTGTATGAATAGACGGATTGCATTTAAATAAACTTGAGTGAAATTTGTAAAAAATGAATAATTAAACGAGTAAAATCAAGTCTGTCTATTCATACAATAGCATGTTTGCATGGACATAATATTTTTAATGGCAACGTGAGAGTGATTATGAAGGTGAAGTGTTGTTGGAGTTGTGATGGGTCAATAGAGAGGGTTTCGTGTGGTTGAGACGACAACTGGAATGTTTGTGTTTTCCCTCCCAGGTGTTGGATTCACACTGGTTGAGGATGAGGCCAAATAGTGCACGAGAAGCTGACTGGAGTCCCGCGGATGGTGATTGATTGTCACGTAAAGGCTGACCTGTTTCCTCCCACACGTACCTCTTGACCAGTGTTGAAGATGAAGTTGTTGTTGGTGTTGACGTTGTTGTGATCACTTTCACGGTAGCCATTGTTTGCATGATTGTATACGCATGATAACGTTGATGGAACTTGAGAATTCGCGAAGATTGGGACAGGGGTGCGGAGAGTGCGATACTTCCGTAAGAGCTTGTCTCAATTATTGTTTGTGTCGAGAATATTTTGAAAGCGATATGGGTGCGGTGAGTGCGCCACCGTAAGAGCAGTCGCGTGCGATAAGGGTGCGGAGAGTGTGATGCCTCCGTAAGAGCTGTCGCAATTCTCGACACAAGTTCTAGGGACGTAGGATGGGGGCGCGGTCTGCCAGATGCGGCCGTGAGAGCTCATCCTCGTCTGTGCACAAAGATATATTGCAGTGCGAAAAGGGCGCGGCTGGCCACCGTGAGAGCTTTTCGCGTAAGGGGCGCGGTCTGTGTAATGCGGCCGTGAGAGCCTTACGCTGCGTATATTGCACTTTCCTGGATCAAATGTTGATTGACGATAGTTTGTGACGTGGTCAGAAGTATATAGAAGTGTTCCATCAATTGTTGTCTATGCTAAGAATTGACTCACTGTAGGAATACCAAACTTACAGTTTATTTTTATTACAGAATCTTCTGGATGGCAGTTTTGTGACGAGTGAGTAAAAAAAAAAAATAACTTCGTTTAAAAATGTTTGTCTTACACAATTTTTCCAACCCGACGTGCAAATAAGTTCCCAATCAATAAAATCTCAAAATGGAGAGAAAGTGGATTTTTTTTTTGGGATACAGTAGGGCCTCGGATTGCGTCGGTAATTGGTTCCTAGAAATCGCGACGCAACACGAAACAACGCAAAACGAATTGTGAGTTTTCCATAGCAAATTTTGGAATTTTGTAATAAAATAACGACGCAACGCGAATTTTCACAACCCAAATCGGAAAAATGGTGTTACTTCTAAAACAGCACAATACGAAAACAACGCAATGTGAATCGACGCAAATCGAGACTCAACTTTTTTTTGTTTTTCAAAGGTTTGGGGAAACATTTTTCCCGGTGGAAAAAAAACATTTCGAACTGAAAACCGCAGACTTAAATATACTGCACTGATCTGCGACCTTAAGGTGTTCATGGGTTCGAATTTTCGTTGGCCATTGAGTAATTAGGAGCAAGCCAAGTAACTATTCGTATGCTTTACATCGTGTGACATCTCTAAAAGATGTTATTTCATCAAAAAAAAAATTAATAAAACATTCTCCGAAAAGCTTCTGACATCCTTATAGGATCAATTTGAAGATGGTGGCATAAAACTTCGATAACACTTTTTCTAAACGTCAATTTAAAATGATACTCCATTAAATACTTCTCTATAGTATTTATTGGATGACATAACACACACATGCAATAATCTCTCTCTAAATTTACACACACCAGCAATATACTCCTATAGCAGAGAATCGGTTGTGTTACTTCATCTTAATAGTGTGATACCTATTCGTATTGTCATCCGATAAATTGCTCACCGTAGTTTTATAGAAGGATGGAGTTGAAAAAAATTATGAAGTGCGCTGGAGATATATCAAGTTTCTTCAATAGAATTCTTTGAAATCTTGCATGAAACCAACATTTCCTCACTCATTATATCTGAGGTCGGTGAGTGGTAAGCGCGTAGGATGGGCAATACGATAGTCATGGGTTCATGGCATAACATGATTAATTACCAGATTTTGTGAAATGATCTAACACATGAGATCAGATGAGCTCGATTTTGTTGAGTTGAAAACTGTAGTATCCTTTTTATGTAAACGGTACGCGCACGATTTTATATAGTTAATTACAAAGACGTTAAGTGTAGTGTGTACGACTTAAATTGCTAATAAATTTTTTGTTAGATCTTCGAATATTTTATAAGTAAATCGTAACTAAAAATTCTACAATCGGAATCTCGAAGTTTTTTTTTTTTTTGATTAAAATTCAGTGGTAAAATCTGAGGCTGAATTTTCGTACAAAATGTTACTAGTGTGCGTGAGATCTGGGCAAACTCAAATTATTGTGCATAGAAATATTTTGTGACAAATTTTAAGAGGAATATTAATGCAAAAGTTGTTGTTTAACTTTTTTTCGTTAATGATTATTCGATTGACAGACCTTAAAGAAAACATAGCAACCCATGCCATGCGTTAGTCCAGAGTGGCTATGTGATCACACAACCCATATGTGTTTGACTCCAAATTTATTACACTACACTCCACGAAATAATTCAAATGTCAAAATATTGTCGATGCAATTATTAACCCTTTTGATGCCGCCTACGAGCTATTATGCCTAAGGTGTAGCTGAATCTTCTGTGAAATCAATCTTATTTTTTGAAGAGGTCTAATTTTGGTTCAAACAGTTTACATACTGTGTCTTACGATGATGCGCCGTTTTTTCGATTCTTTAGACATAGTTTACATTTCGCCGAACGTTTGATCGCATTTTTGGCCGTCGGTTCTTTTGAAATTTATATGGAAAGGGGTGGAAAATATTATTGAACGATATTTTTCATCAAGATATAGTACCAATGGTCTGTCTCGATCTATACGCCAACAGAAGGGTTAAATATCACGTCGGCATTTTAAGAGAGTAATGAATATTACGCGGATTTTATATTCTCAATTGTAAACAAAAAATTGACGTTTGAATAAAATTTTTACGCATACTATGAACTGCAATAGTGTGAGAACGGTGCCATTTTTATTTTCTGGTGCCCACTCTGGACTAACGCATGCTTTTTCTAAGTGACAGACGATCAAAAAATACATAAGAAAATATTTATGCATTTGTCAAATACGAACTTATACACAGTAAGTCTTTTTTTTCCAGTAATTTTTTACTAGGCTACTTCTAGTGAAAAAAATCATTAGAAATCTAGGGAATCTGAAAAAGTATAACTAGTATCTAAAGGTCCATCTAGATAAGTCGCCAAATGGCGTCACATGCAGCCAAATGGCTGTTGTCATTCCATCCAAACTAGTCGCCATTTGGCTATGCGTCCAGTTTTGATATTCAATATGGCAACTCAACCAAGAGCTTTGACAACCGCTTGTCAAATTCAAAGTGACAATTTTGCAACTTTTGTTCGTTCTTTTGTGTGAAATTGAATAATTCTTGAATGGTCGTGAAATTTTGGTTATGTCATTTTCTGTCTCCATTTGGCTGCTATAGTGTGGATGCTAAGTATCAGCCAAATGACTGTACGCGATGCCAGTTTTTGGACGCGCAGCCATTTAGCGACTAATCTAGATGGACCTTAAGGATTTTTACTAGATGGGCTGTAAAATCTCCTGAATCACATATAAAACCTAGATATCTAGTTAAATTTCACTAGTTATCATGTAAAGCATTACGTTTTCGTAGAATATCAGTAAGTATTGTGTAATATCAGAAAGTATTGTGTAATTCTAAGTACATACGTGCTTACTCCGTTCTCGTCTTAGCTACATAATGTTTCAATAGTTTGTCTTTAATCGTTTAACAAACTGGCTGCTTTGTGATGTGACGGGCGTGTCATAGTCTTTGCGATGGGTTTTGAAGGTAAGTAGTCAAATAAACTTAAATCATTGCCTGAATTGATTATATTTTGTTCCTCTTTTTCTTTCTTCTTCGCATATTTTTAGAGTGAAACAGCAGACAGCAAAAAGAACAAAAATAATATAGATTTTACCGAATAAGCTTTGTTTGATTGCCATTATATTTTCAGTTGGATCAGGTTGTTTTACCTCAAGTATTATTTTAAAAGCGATAAAATGAAGAAAACACCCCAAAAAACATGCTTTCAGCTTATCTAGATCGTCTAGTAAAATTCAAATGAATCTAGTGAACTTTACTAGATTACCTTAAGTACTACTCACGAGAAGTTATATAGTAAATCTGACTGAAACCAGTTTTTTTTACTAGAAATCCAGGTTAGCTTTTGAATATAATTTTTTTTATACCCTTCGCTCATAAAATGAAAGGGTATATTAACTTTGTCATGAAGTTTGTAACGCATTGAAGGAAGCATCTCCGACCATACAAAAAGTATACATATATGATCAGCATGACGAGATGAATCGATTGGGCGATGTCCGTCTGTCCGTCTGTTTTTCTCGGCCACTATAAAAGCTACGGAGCTGAAATTTTGCACACGTGCTTCTTATTGTTGCAGGCTGTTTGTATGTTTGATTCACCCAAATTGGATCACTGGGTCATGGGGCTGCCATACAAACCTAGCTCCCCAATTTGAGTTCTTCTAAGAAAAACTTTTTTATTTGTGTACCAATTTCAACCAAATTTCACACAAATGTGTTTCTATAGATAACACAAAATATATGCAAGAATTGATCAAATCTGACCATGGGGTCATGGGGTGGCCATACAAACCCAACCCCCATTTTGGTTCTTCTAAGAAACATTTGTTGCACCAATTTCACAAAACCTTGAATTAATGTGTCTTTACCAAAGCAACAAAAAAGTTAAAAACGAATGGAATCGTACTGTGGGGTCATGCTCCCGCAACCCCAATAAAATGTCCGAGTAAATATTTTTATTTGCCCACTTATTTCAACCAAGCCCAAAACTTTTGTCAAGACGGAAGAAAAAGAATGAGGAGGGGGATTAAATACAAGTCATAGGTTCGCCCGAAAAAACTTTTAGCCCAAGCGAAGGGTATCCAAATTTCGGCCGCGCCCGAAATTAGCCTCGGCCCCGGGGGTTGGCGAGCGAAGCGAGCAGGAGGCGAAGCCCCCTAGTTTTTTTTTAGTTATTTGTCCTAGATATCTATTTATCCAAACTAGGTTTCTATTAAAAAAATTAACTAAATTTCCAGTAATATTTTTTTCACTAGATTCACAACTAGAAAATCTAGGAGCTCGGGATTCTAGTTGAAAAAGACTAACAGTGTAAAGCTTTATCCAAAAGTTTAACTAAAATCCTAACCCAGTTACTCAAAACCATTTTTTTTTATAGTTTTGCATACATACATACGTTACTCACTATACCCATTATACCTATATGTACAATTGCCACCATCACCCACATCGAAGCATCGCATATGTGTAATCTATAACAACCACAACCAAATCGTTGACCTTTTGTCTATTCGTTACATTACAACTACATCGTCATCGATGACCTACCATCGTCGGACTTTGGTCAGTTGTTTTACATCAGGCGCGGGTCACCAAACCTCCGACCATGACAATCAAGCTTGAACAAAAGGGTGTAAATTTGAATTTGCCACCATCTCCTCTCGCTTTTTTCCCCAATTGCATTTTTTATCATTGCAATTCTGTGTAATACGTTTGCCTGATCGTTGCTTGTGTTGCATCCACTCTACTATGCATTGTATACAGTGTGCAGTACTGGTCAAGTGGCGTATAGGTTTATCCATTCCTTTTTTTAAGCCAAACACAAAAAAAAAGTATGGTCCACTCCACTTGGTTTCGACAGACCCAGTCGTCGTCGTGGTAGTCTCTCGCCACCATACCAATTCAAAGGGATCATTCACAACACTATCTAACGGATGGAGGGTGTATAGGCACTAGGCACAGGCAGACAAGTTCAGAACGAAGGCGAGAAACATTTGAAAGGTTACAACAGAGCTAACTTGAGTGAGTGACTATTGCCTTGCTTGCCCCATTGTTTGTGATTGTGCCCATCCACCCCGACGGCACCCTGGCTTTACTGTGGAAAACTTCTCATTCGTCCTTATATATTGAGCGGAATGAGGATGGTGAACTAACAGAAAATTTCTTTTCTGCTCTTTTTTTTTTCAGTTTTTTTTAGTCTGTCTAACGATTTTTCATGAATTTTTCACTCTTTCCTTTTCGACACTACGACTACTAAGTGTAGAAGGCCATTGCGAAGCATTGGTTTTTGTTGTCTGGCGGCGGCTTTAGGGCGCCCTAATCGATTTAGGGCATCCGGTTTGAATATGTATTGCATAGACGAAAATATACTATATCATGCGATATTGGGAGACGGAACTTCACTCATGGTCATAAGGATGGTATTTGGAGGGAAGCTTATCAACTCATCACCCGGCTTATTGTAGACTATGGCATTTCATGCTAAAGGACGTGACGTTCCTTGTATGTACACAATACAAAATGACAGAAAAGCGTGTGATGGAAATTTGCAAGTTTGAATTGGGAATTATTGTGCCGGGTGAGGATTTAGTTTTTGTTGGTGTTGTGGTTTTAGTGAAGTATATGGGATTTTCGATTGATCCATGCCCTCAAAATATTGAGTGTCGAAATATTCTTAGTTTAAGAAAATTTTAATTTCAAATTGTACGAATATGGATTAATTTAATTGTTTTCATTATTGATTGATAATTTTATCCGAATTTAAAGACTTTATTTATTGTACTATTAGAAATATTTAATAACGTAATAAAAAATTTCCTTTTCAGAGCATCATCACATATTTGTTGGGGACCTTAGTCCGGAAATTGAAACACAACAGCTTAAGGATGCTTTTACACCATTTGGAGAAATATCGTAAGTTTCATTTTGTCTAAAAAGTGGACTGATCCCCACTTCTTAAAGTACTTAAAATAAAGCGTACAAGTGCAGTTTTATCAAGCAAATAATGTGGTATGCGTGAAACCGCTCGTTAAAGTATAAAACTGTTTCCAAAGAGTCAGGAAGCTTAATTTAACCTTATGCCAAAGGAATAATGCTGAAAATCAGAAAACTCAACAGAAAATTACGAAATCTTTCACTGAATTAGCATTCACTTTGTTAACCAACTAGTATTGACATTGAAATAGTTTTTGTAGGACGAATTGCTTGTTTCGCAAGTAAGAGGCAGCATACACTGTCCAATCGATTGTACAATAAAGCTCATTTTCTTAGGTTTCACTACCGACGTCGATAAGAAAATGAGCGGTATTATACAGGGTGGAGCAGAGGAAACGCATGTTTTTCACTATTGAATGAGTGGGAAAAGGTTCGATAAAATTAATAAAAATAAAAATTAAGTAATATATTTTCTAATGCAGTTTTGAAATACGAGTATACATACTTTAAGTAAGTTCGAAAAATAATGTCTTGGAGATGACGTCCTTCTACTGGATACAGATTTGGATACTCTCCTGAAAGTTACGGACGGCTCTTTCCAACATTTGATTCGGCATGGCTTCAATTTCCTGACGAATGGAATTCTTTAGGTCATTGATGCGAGGATTGTTCATGTAAACTCTTGATTTCAAATATCCCCATATCGCATATCGACAAATCGGGTGAGCGAGGGGCCAGTGAACATCAACATTTCTCGAAATAACATGTTCTGGGAACATTTGTCGAGTCACTTCCAAGGATGTTCTCGCCGTGTGAGCTGTGGCACCGTCCTGCTGAAACCATATTTCTCTCATGTTCACTTGACGCCTTTTAATCTGGATGAGAAAAGTTTTTAACATTTCAACGAAGCGTGCTGATGTCACAACTAGAGTTACTTCCTCTTCAAAAAATAGGGTCCAACAATTCCCATCTTTGAAATGCAGCACCACGCTGTTACTTTTAAACTGTGGAGAGGTCTTTCGTGCAATTGATGTGGGTTCACCCGACGCCCAATACCGACAACTTTGCACATTGACGTAACCGTCTAGCTGTAGATGAAAGACTGAAGCTCATGAAGACTGAAGCATCTGCATCTTCCGTAAAAATTTCGTCCATTAGCGCTGCAGCCTGTCGTCTAGGCGAACGCTTCGGACTAGCAACACCTGCCGTTCTCACTCAGTCTACATTTTCCGGAGTTCGTACTGAACGGGGAAGACCAGGTGGTTTCTTTTTCATCACAGATCCAGTACTTATAAGCGCTGCAACTCATCGGAGTACAGTATTTCGATCTGGCACTGCACCTCGACGTCCAAATCTAAACCTTTTACGGAAAAGACGTTGAACTGTGACTACGGAATCATTTTTTCTGAAATACTGCTCGACAACGAACACACGATGCTCTAGGATCCAACGCTCCATAGCGACTGAAACTGCATTGTATGGGCGTAATTTGATGGCGTACAAGGTTCGTTTGAAAGGTTCCTTGGGTTTCTTTTGTTGAATGACATAAAATTAGTGAAACACGATAGACCTGAAATTTTTGGCAATTAAGATCCTAACGTATGATGACCAGACTCCCGAAAGGCCCAAGGCCTGTATACATTACATACTTGCGGAATTCGGTTTTCAAGCAAATCCTCAGTCATACTTCCAGGTTCCAGGTCCGAGGTCTACGTCGCATACAAATGTATGCAAATTCTCTGATGCGCGACAGACAGAGAGAGACCTAAATTACAGGATCTGAGTGTATGTATGATGGACAAGCCTGAGGTCTAAATCCTACAAATTTCCTTACTTAGGCTCACCGTTTGCTGCACTCGACTTATCCTGTTTCCCACCAGCGCTACGTATCAAAAATTTTGGCGAATTCTGAAAAGCGCGACTGACAGCAAGGTCTGATCTGAGCGAAGGGCAAGCTATAGGAACTGAGTAATCCTAAGTACGAGCCAAAGGTGTAAATCTCACCAATTGCCATCTATTGGCTCACCCCTCGCTGCGATCGCTTCTTGCCTTATTCACTTCCTACCAGCGCTGGTCGCAAGGATGTTGAGGAATTATGAAAAGTGCGACAGACAGAGTGATTTCTGAGCGAAGCCAAGGGCAAGCCACAGGATCTGAGTATATGTATGGACGAGCGACTAGCCGGGCTCGCGGTGCTTGCACTTCGCCTTATCCTATTTAGCAACAGCACTGCATCTCAGTAACAACGAAATATAATGCCTAACACGCTGTCTGCATTGCCAAGATTTGTACGAATTTGATGCTGTCGTAAATGGCGATTTGATTGCAGTGCTTTTGATGTTTTCGAGGCTGTCGATTCGAGTGATTTTCCTGAGTTCTAGTTGTAGATGCTTCGATGCCAAGACTAGAATGCCGCTGACTCGTCTCGTGGCTCGCCTTTTATATCAGCTCCGGCTTGTTGAGTGATTATGCCGTATGCTCGTGGGTATTGTGCTTATGCTTTACGGTGCGTGTGGGCTAGCGAAACGGGACGGAATCTTGAAAAAAGGAGCTTTAGGATATGTTTAGGGATAGTTGTTCATTGATAAAATTAATAATAATTTCCATTGATCATAACCGTAAAAGAGGATTTAAGCGCTCCAGGCTTATGAACCGGTGTAGCTATAAAGTAAAGAAATTTGACACTTCAATAGTAGCCCAATCCCCCTTAACTGACCAAAAAAACTATTATCAAAAATCTTTAAATATCGTTTAAATTTAAGTAAATAATTTAATCAATGGCCGATCAACATTAAACAAAAATTGAATACGTCAATCCCTCTGACAATATCCGAAACATTCAATACTTTTTCCTGCCCCAATGCAATCTGATATTGAATACAACAATTTTTCGGTATGTCTGACTATACAAAATAAAAGTGACATTAAATGATTGTCCTATCAATATGAAAACGCCACCAACAGGATCCATCTGTTACATGGGTCATCAATCAAAATATTGTGTCCTGGGCGCACGGAGAAACGCTTGTTGCGCTCACTGCCGCTCTTGCAAATGCTCGTGTCTATGTACAAACATAACTATCTTATGATGTCCATCATCATCGTCATCGCTATCATCATCATCGTTACCATCATCACCATTATCAGCATTATACATTGGCCGTCCGAGACTTTGAGAAAAAAAGCATCGTCGAGAAGGAAATCTAGCAGAAGCACAAGTTCCCCCAAGAGATTGAAAGATAGACAGGATTACTTCAATTTATTTATCTTTGTTTTTTGCCGGCCTCCATTTTCCAACTGTTGTCCTTTGCATAGGTACATCCTGGTGAGTGGTTATCTTTCTCTCTCCTATGTCCATTCGTCTGCCTCCGAGACACTCTATTGCTAATGTCATGAAATTCGACACATCACTCAAAGTAAATGAATTGATGAAAATTAAAATATTTCATTCCGACTTTTTCCCTTCAATACGGTCGTCTGTGAGTCTTCTGTTTACTTCTGTATGTTTAATCCGCCGTTATAAATGGAAGGACATTTTATTTATAGGTTTACGTATGTGCTCGCCTGAGTGCCTTTTCTCGTTCTTCCGGTCGGTTCATGCTGTTCGGGCTCCGCCTCAAACCCGACAATTGTCAATTTAAATCGCACCAAGATTCGTCATCACAGAGCAGAACCGACAGTCAGCATAGCATCATGGCGCGCTATGAAAAACAGCAGGATACAATAATTCCGTCCTCGACCCTCAGAAATATACACACACAGTGTGTTTCGTCTAGTTTTCAGATGAATCTTGTATAGTATGTCCTTCGGGGAATCAAGTCATAGACAAAAAAAAACGTTACGTCGTGTATTTCTTTTGCGCTTCTATATTATCGTCATCATGTCGCTTGTCTGTGCGGATTTTATTCTGTTGTTGGTCTCATTTGCCATTATTTTCCCGGGAAAATAGAATGTAGGATATTCTAGGAGTATAGAGCGTAGTACAGCCATTGTAGCGTACAAGGACATAACGAGAACTGATTTTAGGCTGCCGTGCTGCGATTGTGTGTGGTGTGAGAAACAAAGGGATTCTCTTTAAAGTGTTACGGTACAAGGAGATCTGTATAAAAAAATGAGGAAAAAGAACAAAGGCGAATTTAGGCATAAAGTTTGTCGCTTATGAAGTCCCATTGAGATGGGGATTTAATATAATTGGTATTACGTATAAGGAAATTGAAGGATGTCAGACGACGAGCATTTTGAAGGGGTGTGCTGATATGATTGTGACAGATTTAAAGGAAAGGTTTCGAATAGTGCCAATACTGATGACTAAATTTTGCCAAAGTAGAAGAGTTTGAATTTCGTGAAAACCCTCTTTCGGCACGAAACGAATAACTAAGAGTAGGCACTATCTGTCAGTCTATTTATTTTAAATCTAGACCTCTGACAGAAATTGTTTGAGTTTTTGATCCATTGGATAGTACTTCACACAAATTTAAGTATGAGCGATGGCAAAACATGTCTTAATCTTTTTTGAACATATACGGTTCCGATGAAGTAATTCAATTGATAGAAATAAAAGATTCATAATCCCTCCTTTTACCTAATTGACAGAGAACAGATGCTTTACTCGCGCGTAACACTATTTAATTAATGAATCCTTTGAAAAACACAGCCAGCAAAAAAATGCAGTCCCATCCTTACATCCTATGGCTTCAGCATAAGACAAGTAAAATCCCAATCAGCGGCTAAAATAGTGCGACGAAGACTTAACAATTTGTTTTTCTTCGCGGAATAAGTTCACAGAAAAAAAACCTCCTTGCATCTGCTATATTTCTGGTACTACGAGTTTCTTCGAATCTTTCCATATTTTTTGCCTTGTTCATCGTTGTCTCATCTTAATTCCCTGGTTCTCTGTGTTTAACGAAAAAGCAGATAAGAAAATAAATAAATGAAGACGAAAAATGAAAAAGGATTTAAGTTCGAAGACGCGTCGGATCTCGTAAACTATAGACGGCAAAAGAAAAACTATATAGACAATGTCATGTCGAGAGACAACGATAACTTTTTGTATAATTCAAACATTTCCGCGTGGAAATTGGGCGAATGTGATGTGAAGCTTATAGTGTGCGAAAGGACGAAAAACTTCAATACGGATGATGAAATCGTATGGATACCCCATTAAACATAACCCGGAAAATAGCAAGCAAGCATCGCGACTCTAAACATATTTTAGTTGCGCGTTCTGCAGCAACGCGCACAAAAGGACGAGAGCTTCTTAAGGCGAGCACAAGAATAGAAACAGGCGACAACGCAGTGAAGACGTTGGCAACGGCGATGCGACGTGCCGTAGAAAAATAAGAAGACGAATGCTGCGAAGAAAGAAATCCTTATTGCCGCTCATATAATAAATTGCATTAATTTAAAGTTCTTAATCCGAGAAAAGACGAATGCAATTTCTGCCCGAGAGGAAACAGGTACTTATATTGTTCGCAAAAGATTTGCTTTCACAATTAAGACACAGACAGGAGATGCAATGTGACAAATGTTTGAGTTTCACAACATCATGTTATCCGGCTATTTGGAGACAAACAGCTCTAGGAAGATACAAGTTTCGAGCTGATTTATTAAGCGCTGCTGGTGGGAGATGAAAATGCATTAACAACTGCAAAGTTTTTATCAGTAAAAAAGTGTTTGAAAGCTGCTGATTAAATAGATTTGGTGTTGGTAGGGATTTCACAAAAAGAAAAAACATCCTGTTTGGGGGAGCAGTGATATAAACGCTAGAGGTAGGGCCCGATTTGATTTTTTCATGTGCACAAAAGTTAACATTCTGAACAGAGGATGAAGATTTGTCATATTGTAACTCTCGCTAAGAGACTTACATAAGAGGTATTAACTTATTGGAGAGAAGCGGATGAAGTGTCTAAATCTGACCACATGCACATCCCACTTGATATCTCAACTATTTTTAACCTTCAGTCTACCTCTTCAAGCGTCAAAAAAAAAAAAATAGAAGATGGTTCAGCAGCTGGTTTGTTCCAGGTCCGATCAATTTTTAAACTTTATTGGTACGTCCGACGAGGCTCTTATAACCTCTTACAAAGATGGCACTGACTAAAGCATGTGGCATGTGGAACTAGCACAAAAAAGTATCTTGTTTAGACGAAAGCTAAACAGGGCTAAACGTACCGCCAACTGGAGGGAGTACAGAGATTCAATTACGGCGTTAGAGAAAGCGCTTTGAGAGTAGATATACAGACGATTCCAGAAGTGTTGTACGCGATCACAACTTCGGCAGTAGTCGTTATGGGGAATGCGGAGTGTCCTCGCGTGCTCTCGTATAGGACAGTGCCCTATTATAGCACCGTTCCTCTCTAGATTGTTAACCCTTCTGTCGGCACCTACTACAATATGCATATTATATACCCAATAGGTCTGGCTGGACCTACTGATAAAAATTTTTATTTTTTAGAAAAAGTGAAATTTTTATCGGTAGAATCATTCTACCCATTCTTTACAGCCATTTATAAACAATAAAAGCATTAAAATCGTTTTTGTAGATATACTGGAAGCGTTTTTAAGGAGACATATTTTGAGGTGGTATTAGTACAAACATGTTACTCCCTTATTTTCTTCTTTTTTTGCTTCTCTTCTTTCATTGCGTATCCGTACAGAAAGTTTAATCGAATTTTCCGATTCCAATATCTTTGGGGAAATATTTGGTGCTTCGTTGGTAGATTTTACGCCGATATTAGTCTGGAGATTTGGGGAAATAGATAGAAAGAAATGGGTAATTTTCAGGTGCAAAAATCATTTCATTCTAAATTTTCCGTAAATATCTCAATTAAATTTATTTAGAAGCACGTTCGTAAGTCGCCAATACTTAGTTCTTACTATTACAAAGGAAATAAAACTCATTTGAATTTCCTAGAATCAAATCTCAGTTGATTAGGTGATGTTATAAGATGTGATAAAATTGGGCATATCCAATTTCCGAACTTCAGGGCTTTTTAAAGCAAACTCTCTGAAAATTTTATGGTTTATCGTACAAATTGAATTTTAATAACATCCTTACATCATAAATAAGAGAGTTTTAAGAGAATTTAATATTTTCACTTTTTACCTCAAGACAAAAATGGGGGGAAAAACTATAGGTCTGGCCAGACCTATTGGGTATCAAAAAGCACTATAAATTTAAAATCATCAAAAACATACTCAAAACTTCGACCGATTTTTTCAAATTTTTGCGAAATGCTTCTAAACATATTATTCTAGGATATCATGAAATATGAAATCGCTGCGATTTCATCTTCTATACTTTTTTGACCAAAATATAGTGTCAAAGGTCTGGCCAGACCTTTGTGCCGACAGAAGGGTTAATATAATATAATAATAAGGTTGTTAATCGGGCCGCGTCATGCCGTGTCCAGATTGATCTAGTAGTCGCGCAAGAGCTGCCGTTAGTCCATCTGGCACTAGCCCTGTGCCAAACAGAATCTGCTATTATTAGGCATCCAGCAGAGTACAACATTGAAAAAACGACCCATCTCTCTAAAAGCTGAGCGGCCGGTTTCGAGCTTTTGATGTATTCGAGACATCCAACTACAGCCTGGCTATTAGTGTAAATAGTGACATCCCTCGCAGTGCAAACATAGCCTAACCAGGTTGCGGAAACTTCCGCTTGGAGGACGCTACCGTAGCTAGGGTGATCAAATACATCCGAATGGATGCTAATACCCACTCCTCCATCTGACTTGGAGCCATTCATGTAAATTGTCAAAGACTCAATGGACAGGAGCGTGTTGTTATCCCTGTCTCGCCGGAATGGTTATAGAATGGTTCTTACCAAACCAAAAGCGTATTTACGAGTAGTGGAATCATTCTCCAAAGGGAGGTTAAAATTACTTAGTGTGAATGCCTGTTCGGCACTGAATATAGTTTCACGGAAAGCGGTGTTAGCAGCCAACTGTTGACCATATAGATCCAGTGGAAGCAGGTCGAGCATCGTATCCGGTCCGTCCGCGAAGGTACGAAAAGCTCCAGTTATAACAAGAGAAGCCATTTTTTTGTACTTCCGCTAGCAAGTTATAATAGATTGTCTTGCTAAATGCCGTCCACCATACACATTCACCGTATAGTAGAATAGGATGGACGACAGCAGTGTAGATCCAATGTTAAGCTCTTGTTTGCAACTCCCAGCAAAGCTTCCTGTCAGACAAGAGCCCGAAATATATCGGTTAACTGAATCAAGAGTGTTTCATTCATTGTGCGTAGTAGGAGGCTATACGATAAGCTGACCATACGTACAGCATTTTGCTGTACAGTACAGCATTTTGACCTGTCGTACAGCATTAGTAAATGTACAGCAAAATGTACAGCATTCTCAATGCCACACAAAGAAACCTAAATCACTACATAAGAACCTCCTCGGCGAAGCCTGTAGTCAGTGTTGTCTGTTTTAAAGGTAATTTTAGCAAGATAATCGTACTTTCATTTGGCAAATGTTCATTTTCGATAACGCGGGAACTCTGATCGATCGTTCTGGAATGTAACACACTTCTTGGGGTGGAGCTACCTGGTGCTGACATTTCCTCCATATTTTAAGGTTTTACCTATCCGCATTCGACAGTTACAGCTGCCTAAATCGCACTTTTCTATTTACTAATCGAAAATTGCCCATAAAATTTGTGCAATAAATTTGGAATTTGGAAGACTTGTGGGGCACCGCACCGCCTATATTTGATGGATTTCAAGGCACTAGCTGTCAAAGCTCAGAAGTTGGAACCGTTAAAAGATTAGATTTATGGTGCAAAGTTTGACTTGTGTATGGTCGATATTTGGCGAAATAATCGCACTTTTTAATTTGGAAATAGTTTATTTTCACTTTGACCGATCTTTCTGAATTGACTCACTTGTAGTGCGTAGAGCTACTTGACGCTCACATTTTCCCCAAATTTCAAGGTCCAGCCTACCCACGTTCGGAAGTTACATAGCTGCCCAAATCTCTCTTTTGTGTTTTCTAATTAAAAATTGTACATAACTCAAAAATTTTGAAATTTTGCAGACTTGTATAGAGCACCGCACTTTTCATATTAGGTTAAAATTTCAAGCTTCTATTGTTGCCAAGATTCAGAAATTACAGTCGTGGAAAGATGCAATCTAATATTTCACAAAACAATAGAATCACTGTACTCCATCCTTTATGCATACTGAAGAACTCTGCAAGAGTTTCCAAATAAAGTTTTTTCTCCATAATATGTCCATCAAATCCAATAAGTGCCAATATCAACCATAGAATAAGCCATAACCCCACCGCTCTGGAGGTTCTTCTCGGACTCCACTCCGTAGATGTGCCAGGAAAGCGGTCAACCGCTTAAAAACCACAGCCCAAAATGGTATCAGTTTATCTATTGCAAAGAAAGAAATGACGACGAAGCTTTTAAATAAAACGGTACAAGGAGGGGTGCCGATTACCGATTATCAATGGCATGCGTCATGGCGGTAACCTTGTGACATATTATATTTTCTCCCAATCGGCGTGAAAGAGGAGGAGAAATAGTATTATTGGTTTCCCGAGTTCCGAAATGTGTACAGCATTGGGCCTTCTGGAGTCTGGTCACCTTACTATACGAAATCATAGTCGAAGGAATTTTGCTTTCTCAGCAAAAGTTATTGGACTATCCCGCCGTGTGGGAGGGTCAATGAATGGAAGTGTATGTCCTCTAGTGAAGAGCACCAACTCCGTTTTAGAAAGATTAAGTTTAACGCCAGTTTGTGAAAAAAGATAGCGCGTTTTCAAGCAAGGAC
This sequence comes from Microchrysa polita, assembly GCA_949715475.1. Taxonomy (NCBI): domain Eukaryota; kingdom Metazoa; phylum Arthropoda; class Insecta; order Diptera; family Stratiomyidae; genus Microchrysa; species Microchrysa polita. Next base: position 32,250,993 of record OX454421.1, read on the forward strand.
TTCCGGGGACTTACCTTTAACAGCTATAACCACATCATCAGCATTGCAGTTACCTTGCATCCGCTCCTCTCGAGCAGTTGATTGACTGCAATGATCCCCACGTTGTTGGGTATTTCTACGCATATAACTATATACAGACGTTGAGCCTAGTACTGTATAAATGCGCCCAGATGAAAGCAGCGTATTCACTAGTATGTGGATTGACTCGGCAATGTGGAAACTCCGAAGTGTGGCGGTAATTGCACTAGAATTAATATTATTGAAAGCGCCTAGAAAAACAGATATCGTGTATGTATTCCTTCTGATAAATAGATTTTTCAATGCAGTGGACTAGAGACTGCAGAGCCGTATTCACTGACCTCACTTTCCAGTTGGCATGTAGTGCCGTTGAAACGAGATGTTCGGAATAATAATTCGTAGATGTGCATAAACAAGCCGTTCAAGAAGTTTGAGCATAGTTGAAAAGAGACTAATAGGCCTAAGGTCATTTGGACGTGCGTGCCCTTAAGTGCGATATAGCTGCACTGCTAATAGCGAGGCATAACATTAATCTATCATCACACGAATTTTCGTCTAGACTAGTAACGGAGTGTTTTGATGCATTTCAACGCCTTTAAAACACCTGCAATTTGTCTTTTTATTCGGTTCCAATACATCGGAGGTCGTCAGAGGGCGGTAGTGAATCTGCGCATGAGCTCCCAAGGCAGGGATCGTATTTGAAGTTCTATGGATCTGAACCATTATCTGGTTTCAATAGAGATACTACCACATCGTGGTATGATAATAAACGATCACTTCACTGGAATAATCACCCAGGATTATGGCAATCCAATTATCTCATTAACGTTTGCTAGCCACCTTAACAGGTCGAACCTAAGACTAATGGTCGGGCATCTCACAGAACATCACTGGGTCAATTATCATCTTACCGAAATGGGCCTGTCCACTAAAACAGAATGCCGACTGTGCCTGGAGCACACTGAAACTACGAAAACTCTTTATTGCGAATGTGTTTAGATGTGTTCGAGCAGTGGCGCAACCACGGGAAGGGCTAAGGGGGCTAAAGCCCCTTCCAGAACCAGAAATTAGGAAAGGAGAAATTTCAAAATGAATTATGCGATGACTTTGGTTGCAGATTTTCTAAAAATTAGAATTCTTGTTCTTCGAGCATACTTTGCAGCGGAATTTTAAAAACGCCTTTGCGCAAAACAGAAGAAGTTAAACGTAATGGTCTGAGGTGATTTTTGAAAAAAATAAAGTAATATTCCATTTATTTGACGTTTTGAAAGCTTTACATTTCGAAAATAACGAAATCTATGTGTTAAATATCTTTCTTGTAATCAGGTAGATTGATGTACGCAATTTTTCCTAAAAATAAGGAGCATCATAAATGATATTTGTTCCACATTCAAAATAAATGTTGTTCAAATATTTTAAAGTGAAAGAATGAGCAGGACGCAAGCCCTGTATCCATCGCAGCAATTCACAGTCGAACTGAATTGTTTTCTTTCGAAAAAAAGTCATGTCATGCTCTACCCTGAGACGATATGATTCCATGGAGGGAACAACATTATCCCAAATCCGGTACCTAAAATTATATTTTTCTCGTGTGGTACCGGACATTCACAAACTCTGATCCAATTGCGGTTGACATAACCGATTAGTGACTTGCTGATTACGCGAAAACTCGCTATTCAATGACGCTTAGCTACGAAAAAGTATACGTCGAAAATAAGCAAGGCTGCAATGGGAGCTTAAACCATCGTAAAGTGTAGATTCTACAAAATAGCACCATCACCCAACTTGCGAAGGCACACTCAAATGTCCAGTAACATGGATGACCTTAGCGCCCTCTAGGATAAATTCATGGTTGCGCCACTGTGTTCGAGACTATATGAAAGGCCGGACGAAAAAGAAGTCAATTTCAAAGACGGCAGGGATGTTGGTCGCCAGTGGAGTAACGTTTCCGAAAAATTTGTTATGTTCAAAATAGAAATAGGGGCCCCACACATTTGAGGGATTGACTACGGTTGTTAGTTCAAAAATACGTTCTGATTCAGACCTCATGGAACCACTTTAGCCCCGGAGTTGGGATTTATAGTCCCAATGTGGACTGTGAATATGCTTTGCTGGAAACTCTATTTATTTTCTTTTAACCTGAAACACAGAAGGAACTGTGATGCTCAGACCGGGTCGAAATAGAACTTAACTTAAGCTGACCAGATGTACAGCATTTTGCTGTACAGTACAGCATTTTGACCTGCCGTACAGCATTAGTAAAAGTACAGTAAAATGTACAGCATTCCCAATGCCACACAAAAAACTTAACTCGGTACATAATAAGCTCATCGGTGAGGCCTGCGGTCATTCTTGTCTTAAAGGTGTTTTTAGTCTTGTTTTACAGTTGTGTTAGCAAGATAATTGCCCTTTCATGTGGCAAACGTTCATTTCAGATAATTTGGGAACTCTTTGATCGATCGTTCTGAAATTTATTTCACTTGTAGAGCTATCTCTGCCGCTTGCATTTACTTACATTCCTCCATATTTCAGGGTCCCCCTATTCGTGTTCGACAGTTACAGGTGCCCAAATCGCACTTTTGTCTTTTTTAATCGAAAATTCTCCATAAAATTTGTCCAATAAATTTGAAAATTGACAGACTTCTGGAGTACCGCACTGTCCATATTTGATGAAAATTTTAAGGCTCTAGCTCACACTTGGCGCTCATCGCTCACATTCCCTCTAAATGCCAAGGTCCAGCCGGGTCCTGCCTATCCGCGTTCAATCGAATTAATCGAAAATTGCTCATAATTCGGAAATGTTTGACCAGAAAATTTTGAAATTTGACAGCACTGCCCATATTAAGTCAAAATTTCAAGCATCTATACATAGATGCCAATGTTCAGCCGTGTAAGGGTTGTAATTTTTCACAAAACTATGGAAAAATCACTGAACTTCATACAATGCCCGTTTCAACCTCTTTAGGAAAAAGAAATTACTTAAGGACTCTGCACGGGTTTCCCTTATTTGTCCACCGATTCCAATAAAATGGCGATCCACTGGGGATTACCCAATAAAGTATCAGTTTATATATTGTAATAAACGAAATGGAACTTTTAAATTTGTAGGTACAAGGAGGGGTAATTTTCGTACTTTAAATAAACAGCTTCATGATTTTTGTCTCAGGGTCATGGATAGTCAGATACAGGGAAAGGGTATTCATCATCCGTACAATGCTGCCAAGACTGGAGTTTCCAACACAAAAATTAAAAAAATTAAAAATCACTGAGTATCGTCTGAAAGTGGACAGACGTGTCTAGAAAGTGGAAATCGTATCTGAATTGTAACAAATTGGGTTATCAATTGTGCTTTCTTAAAATATGGTTTCAAAATGTCTAACACCTTTCCTAACAAAATGGAACCGACAATTTAAACTGACAGGAGATCCTAATTTTTGCCGTAGATTTGAATTACATTCCTACCTAACCCTAAACAAAAACCCGGGCTCATTGTGTTAGAAAAATTGTTTGCCCCTTAAACGAGATCCTGCGTGTTAAAACATACATTTGTACTTCACAAGCTGATGATGTTTTGTCAATGAGGTCCGAATTAGTATCAAGAGAACCTTGCTTTTCCAAGGTTCACCACACATTTCCCAGAATATCGGCTACCATTCCTTCTATAATCCTTTTACGAATATCACTTATAAAAGGAAGGAGAATACATGGTCGTTTTATGGCATCTATCATAGTGGTAGCCTCGTGACATACAGTGGACGCCGCTTAATGCGACCACATCGGGACTTTGTGTTTTCATAGCAATAACCGACCAAATAATAGCAATAAACGATCATGGTTTTTGAGTATATAGTAAGGTTGTTACATACCAATTAAAAAAGGGGTGCAAAGGAGTGGTTTCTATTCTTTTATCCCAAGAATCATGGTTTTGGTAGGTATATTGCAAAGCGGACCATAATTACCGCAATTTGAAGCAAAGTCTCCAATAAATGCATCGTTTTCCGCTGGTAGCATAAACGAATGGAGAAACGGTACCATGAAATACCATCGCAAAAGTTTCTAATATTTTTATTGCACAAATAAACTGCTCCAAATTAAGAGCTTTCTAGGATTTGTGTCTTGTAAAAAAAAAACAAATTGATAGAAATCTATTTTATTTTCTGTTTTTGAAATTTTGAAATATTATAAACTTATTACTGTAAGAGTCGAACAATTAAAACATTAACCGATTTGATAACAATAACCGATTTATTAAAATTATTGAAAATTTTGGGTTTTTGAAAAATGATCCCAATAACCGAATGCTTTATCAGTTATTCCATTAAGCGCATTGACTGTATTACTTTCTCAAAATCGGCGTAAAAAGAGAGGCAGGCCATGCTGGGAACAAATAGTATGATTGCGAGTTTTCCTAAAACCTAACTCCGCCAGTGTGTACAGCATTTGGCCTTCGGGAATCTGGTCACCTTAACTTAACTTGAATTATGGGCAAATACTACAATTTCAATGATTCTCTTTAAAATTTGGCATTGAAGTGTGGGAAACGATGTATCCATAAGATGGACCTAATAAGGGTTCCTAAGATAATTAAAAAAATTTTGACCTTAAATCGTCTTAGTAACATTTCTTTGCATAGGCTACAGCTAGTTGGGTCAATAGTTCCAGGTTATAGGGTTTTCTTTTGTCATCAATGTGAACATCATAATACTTCTTGATGGCACATAATGGCTCAATTTAACACAAGCACCTTCAAGAGAGGACCTTTTTTGTTTTCAGTATCCTTTTGACTAAAGTTCCAGAAAAAAACTGACATTCAGACGGGTTCACATTCAACAATCCTGACGTAAGTCATTGCTAATAGTTGTTTTATTGCAAGCTTAATTCAATTGTAAAGCTCCCCGCTACATAGTTCAATACTACAAATTGAAAGTTTTTTTCTGATTTCAGCAAGCTTTTTCACTATAGTTTAGCTTTAAGTTAAAATTAATCTTCTTCTTCCTTGCCTCGTTCTTTATACCGGTCCATGGCGTCACGTCGCTCGACCTGCGGTGTAGCCACAACGCCCGCTCTGGCGGTAATACCTCAGAATATTTCTACAGGCAATTTGCCTTGCCTTTTGCACCAATTTTCAAAGCGTATATGAAAGAAAATTAACTTTTTTTTGCCATGCCTTGGGGCGATTTGTTCGGTTGAGCACATGGAACACAGTACGTTACGCCACTGATGGTCGCATTAAATACAGAACCTTAATGATTGGAATTTTTGGGTTACCAAATTCTCTGAAAACTGCAGCATTTCATAAGCAAAAAACCCTAAGAACCTCCTCAATTTTTATTCATAATGCCACTTTAGAAATCAATTTTCTACTATTCTCCTGCACTCATACACCGCACAATGCTATTTTTTCATATTCTCTTATCAATTTCCAATTGATGATTTTTCCCATATTTATATCGACATGGTCAACGTATAGCGTACCCTATTCAGAGATCAAATTGCTATTGCTGTTGCTCTCTTTTTCTGCGGATGTTCTAACAGCAACGCAGGGCTCTTTGCAGAGAAAAAAGAATCCACTAAAAGCCAAAAGTCAACTTGTCTACACAAAAGATGAACCACCCAGCATAGGGAAAAAAAACGAGATATTTGCCATTTTGACCTTTTATCGAATCGCACACACCTCCATCAGTTTGTGTGTGTGTGCATGCCGGCCGCCCTCTCACAATGTCGGACAAGAGATAGTTTTGTCAGGGTCCACTTGAACTCAACCTGATTTTGACCCTTATAAAAAAGAGAAAAAAGTCGTCAAAAGCCAAATCCTGATACTATAGTGGACAGGTACTCTTGTACAAGAACATTTTCAAAGCAGCTTTATATAAAACAAAACAAAAAATGCTGGCTGTGAACGAACTAAGCTATCGGACCAATATGATGACCGGACGAAAAAAAGGGGTGTTGAACCCAATTACAAGTGTGCACACTCGTCAAAAAAAAAGAGAGTGTATTGGACAATTTTATTACAAACCACAACAACAAATACTCCGGACTGAAGAGAAACTCTCGATGCATGATGACGTACGGTTGGGAGCTCAGGTGGCTGGTAAAGTTAAATGAATGATTGCAGTATAAACTGGCTGACACTTGACCGTGTCGTGTCTACTATTGTGACGGGAGAGTGAGAGATGCATGTCTCTCTATGAAGCATACAGTTTGTATGGGATTGACAATTAGGTATAGAGAGAGAGAAATTCAAAGAATGTACGATTCGACTTCAGTTCTGAATTTGATCGTTTGATGTTAAAGAGTAGAGAAATCAAGAAAGCCTAATAACTTTTTAAAAAAACTGACTAATTCACTCATTTTGAATTTAAAAACATCATCTGCGTTTCCCCTTTTAAGCGCCTAGATTTTTCCTGTCAGCATCATATTACAGAGTATTTCTACACTAGGCACTCTGATTAAATTAACGAGGTAAAAGCACAATCGCAAATCCCATGACTTATTGCTTAACGAAGCAAAGTGGGTCAAATCATCTCATCTCAGTACAACGAAGGCAAACGAATTGAAATATACATTCAACATACAAAGGTAACGCTATAATCACATTCTTTTCACTGATCGATCAATTTCTACAAGAAAAACTCATCCGACATAATCTACAGCAGTCGAGTCGTTCCTTTAAGCTTTCACTTCGTTAAGCCACTTGACGAACACACGCCTATAGTGCGTGTTTTTGTTTCTTTCCCTTCACGAAAGTATAGGCATGTTTTACTTGTACAACATGATAGGCAATGGCGAAACGCACAAAACCACAACTGAATCCTTGGAGCTACAATATTATCCTCTCTCGCATTTTCCCGTGCAAATTAAATTATCCTATCAGAGTGTTGGAATTTCTCAGAAAGAATACATATAAAACAGCAAAGTGTGCAACACCGCAGTGTCTGACATCCTTGACACGTCGGTGGTCGTCGGCATCCCCACCAATCTATAGAACACATCGGCAAATTATACACGAACGACGCGGAAGATATCAAAGCCTCCTAATGATAAATCGCAAAGCGTGCTATTAAGTGTGGTATAATTAAGTTATTGATTCCTGAACATATTAATGAGCTCGAAATGTGGAGCAAAAGGAAGCAATGAATAGCGAAGGACGTGTCGGGTGTGTGTGTAGTTTTAGGGTCGTCGATGTCATGTTCCTCGTGACATGGCCCTGCTTGCTGCCGTGTGGGACTATACAACATCTTCCCTATGCGTTCATGGTATACAAGATTGATTGTCATTTTATACCTGTACATTCGCTTGTTATATAATTAACTCTTTTGCAGGTAATTATCTGATTATCGGGAAGAAATCGTTACGTCGACGAACAAGGAGAACACGTCTGTATGACACGAGGCTTATGTATATTGTTCGTGACGAGATTTCCCTTATGTCTCATAGAAACGATACGATACTTATGTATGTTCAGTATGTCCTTGGGGATGATGGCAGTCGCACATTTGTAATAACAAATGGAATTTCTCGGAGATTTGTTAAGCAGGCTTTTTTCGATTCGATTCTGCGAAACTATTCGATTCAATATTGTGCCATGAAAATCTGCTAAATTGCGTAGCGACCATATTAAAATACGAGGGAGTGTCCTGGCCGCCAAAGAATGAAACTAGGGGGCTTCGCCCCCTGCTCGCTTCGCTCGCCAACCCATGCGGCCGAGGCCAATTTCGGGCGCGGCCGAAATTCGGATACCCTTCGCTTGGGCTAAAAGTTTTTTCGGGCGTACCTATGACTTGTATTTAATCCCCCTCCTCATTCTTTTTCCTCCGTCTTGACAAAAGTTTTGGGCTTGGTTGAAATAAGTGGGCAAATAAAAAAATTTATATGGAAAATTTTATTGGGGTTGCCGGAGCATGACCCCACACTACGATTCCATTCGTTTTGAACTTTTTAGTTGCTTTGATAAGGACACATTAATTCAAGGTTTTGTGAAATTGGTGTAAAAAAATGTTTCTTAGAAGAACCAATATGGGGGGTTTGGTTTGTATGGCAGCCCCATGACCCCATTGTCCAATTTGATTCAATCTTACATATGATTTGTGTCATCATTAGAAATACATTGGTGGGAAATTTGGTTGAAATTGGTGCAAAAATAAAAAAGTTTTTCTTAGAAGAACCTAATTTGGGGGGTTGGATTTGTATGGTAGCCACATTACTCCATGCTCCGATTTTATCCATTCTTACATATGTTTTGTGTCAATAATAGAATTACATTTGTGGGAAATTTGGTTGAAATTGGTGAACAAATAAAAAAGTTTTTCTAAGAAGAACCTAATTTGGGGGGTTAAGTTTGTATGGCAGCCCCATGACCCCATGGTTCGATTTGATCCATTCTTGCATGTATTTTGTGTTATCTATAGAAACATATTTGTGTGAAATTTGGTTGAAATTGGTACACAAATCAAAAAGTTTTTCTTAGAAAAACTCAAATTGGGGAGCTAGGTTTGTATGGCAGCCCCATGACCCAGTGATCCAATTTGGGTGAATCAGACCTACAAACAGCCTGCAACAATAAGAAGCACGTGTGCAAAATTTCAGCTCCGTAGCTTTTATAGTGGCCGAGAAAAACGCCCTGCAACGACGGACAGACGGACAGACAGACAGACAGACGGACATAGCCCAATCGATTCATCTCGTCATGCTGATCATATATGTATACTTTTTATATGGTCGGAGATGCTTCCTTCAATGCGTTACAAACTTCATGACAAAGTTAATATACCCTTTCACTCTATGGGCGAAGGGTATAAAAACAAGACGCGAACAATATGGAATACCGGACAAAATAAAGATTTCAAGTGAATTTTTTACATTTTTCTCTTTCTGATTTCTGATAATCCCTAGTGGGCCATAAACTACGCCTATACTTTCCAACTCGTCAAAGCAAATAGCTCCGAACATGTTGTATGTTTCCCTACTGCAATGTTGCTGTTTTCCTATCAATCGATCTGCTCCACGTGTTTCTTGGGCGTCCAACACGGCGTCTTGCATTAGCGCCTTGCGGATTCTAATTCTCAGGGCCTTTTTGCAATGTTATTAGTTCCTCTTCAGCGTGTGACTAATTTATTATGATTTTCGCCTCTTGATGGAGTTGTATATCTAAAGGGGCTACATGCGATGATGACATCAAACATCGCACAAAGGTTGGGTGGATGACGTGGTGAGAAAACTCTGGAGTTTTCTGCGATAAGAAAATGCCACTGAAGCTAAAGGGCAAGTTGTACAAAACGGTTGTACGTCCCGCACTCATGTATGGATCAGAATGCTGGACCTGGACCATGTATGAAGGTTAAACGAAAGAAATCACAGCGACTGAAATGAAAATGTTACGCATGTCAGTTGGTGTAACCAAAAGGGACCACATCAAGAGTAGCTACATCCGAGGCAGCTTGTCCATAGACCAACCAATCACAGAAAAGCTCGAAGATCGACGAATGGATTGGTATTGGCATGTTCAAAGGCGTCCGCCTGAGAACCCCGCAAAGAAAGCGATATCAATGGAAGTTCCACTTGATGGACCCAAGGCCAGAGGCAGACCGAAGAACACTTGGATGTGTCAAATGAAAAAGCAAAAACAACGCATTTGTCTCGGCGATGACACGATCCAAGGTAGAGCTGCCTGTAGAAATATGCTGAGATATTACCGCCAAAACGGGCGATGTGCCTACACCGCAGGTCAAGCAACGCGAAACCATGGAGCGGTATAATGTATAAAGAACGAGGCAAGGAAGAAGAAGAAGAAAGATGGAGTTGTATATCTTAGCCTGCGGGTGATGGTGATTATTTCATTAGAAATAACCTCCGGCCAACGAATGTGCAAGATGCGCCGTAAACATTGATTCTCAAAAGCTTGCAACTTATTGGTAATTTCGTGAGTGACCCTCCAAGTTGAACACTCGTATAGTAGCACAGATTTTACATTGGAATCAAATATTCGGAGTTTATTGTGTCTGGAATTATTATTGTTGTTTTCCCAGAAAGGAGTCAAACTAATGGAAACTGCCCTAGCTCGACCATCTGCTGTAACTACGCTTCCAATGTAAGAAAATTTTTCGACGTCGTGCCCAGACATACAAACTCTGCTTTGCCCTCCAGGATTAAGGCTCAAGTACATTGTTTTGGTAGCATTTATTTACAGCCCCGCATTAGGACCTTCGCAATGAAGAGCTTCATCATTTGAGCTACAGCATCCATTTTGGTCGAAAGAAGGCAATATCGAGCGTAGTCCTAAGGTAATCAATCATTTCAAATCTGATACCTTTGTTCAGGGTAATTGAAGCGTGGGGCCTAGTACATCATGTGTATGGCTATAAGGAATAGAATATGTGACAAAATGCAGCCCTGTCTCACTCCACCAGGCACCTCAAAAGAACCTGATAACTTGCCTTTGTGTAAGACGTGACATTGAGCTCCATAGACTCCATACACTCCTTGATGATAGAAATTATCAAATTTTATCAGGAATGCCCCCCTGCGTAGGGCATTCCAGATATATTCACGATCAACACTGTCGAAGACTTTTTCATAATCGATAAAAATGAGATGTAAAGCGGATCTCCACTATGCAGATTGTTCAATAATGATTCGGAGAGTGTTGATATGGTTGCTACATGAGAAACCCTCACGAAAGCCTTGTATCCCTGATTCGATCCAGGATAATTGTAGCCAACAGATTGTAAACAGCCGGAAGAAGGCTGATCCGTCAGTTATTGTAAACCTTCAAGTCACCATATTTCGGGATCTTAATGATTAGGGTTGGATACGATATCCCCAGTCACAAAATCCCCAAATCAAAATCCCCGTAATCAAAATCCCCGAAATTAAAATCCCCGAAATCAAAATCCCCGAAATCAAAATCCCCGAAATCAAAATACCCAAAACCAAAATCCCCAAACAAAATTCCCCATTCCCCATTTGAGGTGTGATCTAAGAACGCGCGCGCGTTCTAAGATCACACCTCAAATGGGGAATTTCTTCAGGCTATTGTAGATGGTAAATAATAGATGTTAAATGGCAGATGATAAATGGTAGATGGTAGGTGGTTAGTGGTAGACGGATGGTAGCTTGTAAATGGTTGATGGCAGATGGTAAATGGCAGATTGTAAATTGCAAATAAAGGATGGTAAATAGCAAATAGTTGATGGGAAATGGTAGGTGATTTAGAGTATTGTAATTGTAATAGTCCTACTATGCAATCAAAAAATCACCGTCGTGGACTGATATACAGTGAAACCTCCCTAAGTTGACCATTCTATAACATGACCACCTCTTTTAATTGACCATCTTTTTTCCGCCCTTGTACATTCAACATTACGCTAAACGAGTTTCTAAGTTGACTACTCTTTCTATCTTGACCAAAAATTGTCCGCCCTTGGGTGGTCAACTTGTGGAGGTTTTACTCTGTATATGCTAATCAACGGCAAACTCTTTGAAGTGACACAGAACAAAATCAGATAATGTGCAGGTGAATCGGTTCCAACAATAAGCCAACCAAGTTTTCCGCAATCCGTTCAGATGAGGACATGTCTCGACGATGTTAAAGAAAACCTAATATGTTTAGAACGATATATGCAAACGTTTATTCAATATAATGTACTCGAACATTTTGTTTGTGCTAATCAAAAAAAAAACTAGTATCGATTTACGACCCTCCTAGTGCCATTTACCATCTACCATTTAACACCTTCCATCTACCATCAACCATCAACAATTTACAGTCTTTCATCAACCATTTACCATCTACCAGCCATCTACCATTTTTTACTACCATTCATCTACCATTTACCAGCATATTACGGGTGCTTGGGGATTTTATGATTGGGGATTTTGTATATGGGTATTATGATTATGGGGATTTTGTAAATGGGTATTATGATTATGGGGATTTTGAATATGGGGATTTTGATTTTGGGGATTTTTCTACGTTTGGGGATTTTGTGATTGGGGATTTCGTATGGTTCCCAATGATTACACCCCATTGCCATTCATTTGGGAGAGTTTCAGTTTCTCAACACTCTCGGATTAACAGGAGAAGAATATTCACTATAGAATTAACATTAACACTTTTAAAAATTCTACTGGATTTCCATAGATTCTCGGGACTTTACCAGCTTCCATTGATTTAACCCGGGAACACTAACCTTAATTTCAGGCGCTTGTTACTAACCATGAGTCATTTTGACTCACTTAGAAATTGCTGTATTTAAAGTGGAAGAGTATGAAAACTTGTGCCAGAATTCTTCGGAATACTTATTTTATACAAGCTATATTAAGAGTTTGTGCATTAGATCCGAATAAACTGTAGAAACAACCAAGAAACCAAATATGCCAACTACAGAATGTAGACGGTTGTTACTAACGTGAGTCATTTTGACTCACAAGAAACGTTCGTTTAGTACTAACCCCGTCACAGAAAAACACAAATAGCTGCTTACCATAAAATCGGAAACGTTTGCTTACTCGGACATTCATTAGAAAACATATTTCTTAAAGAATACATGGGTAGCGGAACCCAATGGGCCAACCGCCCTTTCTACGAAAAATGGAAATATGTGGAATATGCGTCAAAATGACTCACATTAGTGTTCCCAGGTTAATAGCACGTATTAATTCCCTTTTAGATGTTAGAATGGAATTACTACTGACTCTTGAGGAACATGTTCTACTGCGATTGCGGATGCTTTAGCAGACCTCTAGAAAATTCTCTCTCAATCTCCGTAACTGTTTTTCTTCAGCAACTAGCACAGTCCCTTCCTTATCTTTCACCGAGTGTTCCGTGGTGGGTGAGCGATCAACACGGAGACCTGCATTATCAGCTTCTTTCGCAAAGGCATTGATGTAATTACACGTATCACGTCTGCACTCCTTTGCACGCCTTTTTGAAGCGAACGGTATTCTATTCAGCTCTGAATCTTTCTCTAGCTGTGTCATCAGTAGCTGAGTCAATCTGTTCCTTAACTCTCTTGCTTGCTGTGATAAGAGACCAAGTAGAATCACTAATGGGGAGTCTCCTACTGCGGTCTAATCGCCCAATAACTCTGCCCCGCATGCAATGATTGCATCGTTTACGACGTTCCATCCACCTCCTAGGATTTTCACTAGGTGGTTGTACACTGGCTTTCTCGCGCAAAGTGGTGGAGAATTCCCGTTTGGAAGATGGAAGTTTGAGCCTTCGTACATTAAATCGAGGCGTAATAGTTGCGCTCTGGGAACGCTGGATTGTTGCCGTTCGCGAGTGCAATTTTGCGATGACAAGATGGTCGTCACTATGCCAATATCAACATCACTTTTTGTTTTGACACCTGAGAGACGGTTTCTCCATCTCTTAGCAATATGGTCAATCTGGTTCTAAATTCTTCCATTTGGATAAGTCCAGGCTGTTACGTAGCAGGGTTTTTATGGTTTAACAGAGTTCGGCCAATGACGAGTTGACGAAGGCTACAGAACTCCACTAACATGTCGCCACCGCCACTATTATTCCTCTCTCCTTACCCATGATTTCCCATTAGGTGCTCTACTAATCCTTGGTTGTCTGTCACGACTTTAGCGTCGAGATCCCCTATTATAATTTTATTATTACCTTTGGGAGCTCTATCCAAATAAGCGCCAAGTCTTTGATAGACAACATCTATAACTGTACTCTGGATTCAAATCTGTGACCAATGATGCTGTTTGAGACAGGCTTCTGGTCGATTAGGGATCGACGTGCGTTTCTAGTCACCAGGATTCGAACACCTGGCTTGTCGAGGAGTGGTATCGTTTTCATTTCCAATAGAGCACCATTTACTTTCCCGCTCGACCTTCGTAAGCCGCCCTTTGTTACACTCGCCCCACATCGTCCGAACCTTTAAATTTGGCGCTTAGGCTATCAAACTCGATCGGTGCACTAACGGGAAAAATATATGCAACAAACAGCAATTTATTTCTCTGACAGACTTAAGCGGGTAAACCGATTACACATTGCGATGTACAGTATTCCCCTGACTTTTCGCCGTGGTTTAATTTATTTATTTATCTCGGTTAACGACGTATGGACAAGATGGACGTCATACGAAGGAACATAATTTGGATAATATGTCAAAGATTCGTTCGAGATTTTAAACTAAACTGCCGAAAATTGAAAATCATTCACAACTTAACCCTTCGACACGGACGTTCCGCGATCAACGTGGACGGGCACTTGCGGTCTTTTCGAACCCCAAAGTTTATTGACCCGACATATGCTTGAACATATATCAAAATGCAAAAAAACTCACATTTATCGAATTAAACGAAAAATTAGTTGTACAAACTGCAAGCCGTACATATTTGTATCGATTGAAGCGGTCAACGTTTTTACCTTTTTGCCCATCTGCCTTGGACTAATGCAAAACTTCGTTCCCGGAGTATTGAGGATAAATTTTAAAACAAATTTCTGGACGATGAAAAAGCTCAGCCCCGGTAGACTTGTCTTTAACTTTTTCTAGATGCCTCAGCTATTTTATCTGACCGGGAATAAGCTCTGGTAAGAGTTAGTAGGGGCAACATTTTGAACTCCTTTTTTTTCAGACTTTCTACAGTGGAAGTGTATTTTCCGCCCTATACCAAAAGAAGCCATCGCCACAATTGAAAAACAAAATTGGAAGCTATTTGCATGAATTTCTCAAGCCAGGATCTTGTCTGGCCAGTTGGTCCATGGGAGAATTTCCAACATAACTTCCATTGCGCTCGAGAATCATATGAAGCTTATCTCACTACTATCTTACTCAGTTCAGATTGGAAAAACGCAATGAAATGACAGGTGAAGAAAAGTAACACTATGCGAGAACAGTCGTACAAAAAGGCATATAGTTTGGCTTCGAAGTTCGTTTCTTGGATATTCACGACAATTGAGGCCTTGCTACTTATGGGGTGTTTAAAAACCCCACATGTGCCCGTTTCTGTTAATTTTGACTTTGTGTTTAAAAAAAGTGTTTTTCTGAATATTGTTAGGATCTCTTGCGAGCATATTGTTATGCAGAATTCATGCGACTTACATGTCCTACAAGCTCAACTGGATTACCTCTGGGGTCCCAGAAGACTCCTCGTGCTCAGTTGAGGGTTAAGTACTTAACTGTAATGCAAAAAATTGCGCCTGTACTTTTCGCAAGTAACTTTAGAAGTTCACGCATTTCGTCTAGAATCCATAACGGTATCTGATTTGCTTATTTCTAATTTGAGTGAGAATAGTTTTTTAAAGCTCGTAACGGAGGGTTTTCGGCACATAAAAGTCATAAAAGACATTTATGTGCCCGAATATCAGCATCAAAATCCAGCATATTTTTTTTATATGGACAAATCGTGTATGTATAAGTCGAATGCATTATTATCAAAGCTATAGATTGTGGTGATATCAACTAATTTTAAATAGTTTTTTGTCTATGAGACAGTTGTGGCTCAAAGCGGTCCTCCTGTTCACGTCCATGAGCCACATGTGTCTCATACATTTATGGGTGTAACACTACGTGGGCCTTGACGATCTCTTTTTTTTTCAGATTTACTTTGAACGAGTGGGAAGCGATTAGGTGCTCCCTGACGGTATTTATCTATGGGTCTCTGGGACGATTGGACGGTTCCAATAGGGACAACTGTTAACTGGCACGGACTCAGATTTCGCATTCTCCCTTATAACCCTCTTTTTCAGTCCTCCGACATGGCTTTTAATTTTCTTTATTACTTCCATCATCCCCTGCCCTTCTGGGTCACGCGTGTTTGGAAGTGCATGCCGCAAATATGTCTGATCAAACACGGCCGCCGCCGGTAGCGTTTTTCCAACCCGTGTCACTTCACTTTAGATAGTTACTATTTAGCAATACTACTAAGGTCGTGCGGGTTTTGAAGTACAACCTAGCTAGGAATCGGTCTCACTAAGACAATCTAATATTACTATTCTTGGAGATATGGAATCCTAACCTGGAGGCTTGATATGCCCGATTACCGCAACTTCCCTACACTGCTGAAGAAGAACGGCGGAACTTGCCCTTTTTGATTTTATGAACTACACAAAGCCGTTACGTATAGGACTTTGATTTGCTGACGGTTCGTGACCCCTGTAACCTTCTATTGACTGCAGAAATGTTTACATGTTCACAGTCTGACATTTTTTCGTCACGATTATTATAACGTCCGCGCTCCGAAAATCCCTTAATTTTTTTTTTGCTTCATGAGACACATGTGATTCATACACGAGACGGAGGGAATGATAATGATTCGTCATACATGCCAAAGTTCAACAAAAAGGACAAATCTAATAATGCGCTAGAATAAGCAATGTTTTACTTCATAAATAAATTAATCCAAAGGAAAAAGATAAGCTACAAATCTTATGCTGCATATCGGCCAGTGTTCGCACTTGCGAATAGTGAGCCATTGGCTCCGTCCCCTGGGCATTTCTATGTAGCCCAAGTCTTTCCTTCCACGGAACTCCTTACACTTTTAATTTGTTTTAACACGTTCACTGTCTAAGAGTTACATCCCAATAGGAAAAAGAGCGCTTCAGAAGGGCAAAAGGAGCGCTTCTCGGGAAGCAGAGAAGCGCTTCCCATCTCCATTCCTCTTCATCTACTTTTTAAAATTACATGTCCGCGGAGGCAAGCAGTTCCTTAAGATGCGCTCCAGAAGCGCTTCTAGAGAAGTGAGTAGTAAGCGCTTCTAGAGAAGTGAGTGGTAAGCACTTCTGGAGCAGTGTGCTATAAGCGCTCCAAAAGAATTTCACTCATTTAATTGAATGAAATGCGATTTTAGAGGATTGAATGCGAAAACCAAACATGATGCATTATACCGTTTCTTTTTTCGAATTAAGAGTATGCTGCAAAAAATCTGGGGTGATGCTATGCTTCCGAAACTGGAGGACAAGGTCATGTAACCGCGACAATTGGAGGTCAACAATTCAGGCGGCCAAAGCCCGACGTCGGGCTATCGTGCCACATTGAAGATGCAAAAAATCACGACTTGAACACTTTAAATTCAACAAGACGAATGACGTACACTTTTCACGTTATGAAATTATATATGTAGAACAATATTCGACGTGTGCTGCAATCGTCGCAAATAGTCGATGCTTTTCTATTACGATCTTAAAGTGCTTCCTCACCCTTCTTATATATGCTTCTGTGAAAGCGCTTCCTCCGAAGCACATTTGGAAATGGTGAGAGGAAGCGCTTCTATTTTTCCTATTGAGATATGTAGCTGTATCCCCGTTGACATGTATGTGTCACATGAATGAGGCTTCCGAAACAAAGAGAAATCAAAGAATTTTCTGAAGTAATTTTGTTGTGGTGGTAGCCGCCATCGAAAATTTCAGGCAGTGCACATTTAACATCCGCCTTAAGGCCTTGACGCCGACTTTTCGGACACTTTGTATATAGAACAGAACAGAAACTGAATTATTCATTATTATTATTTCACAGGATTGAAGCGTAATATTTTTCTTCATAAAGTCACGCGTCTTTTTCGTGAATCTTCGAATCACATTTAGAACTAGTCAGAATTTTAGATATTTCGACATCAAAAAAAAAATATCAAAATAAACCAACTCCGGGATTTACTGCGGATTATTCAGACTTACAACAATCATAAAAATATCACCATCCATACTACGTAGCTGCCACATTCACTAACCCGGCGGTCTAATTCAATCCCTGAAAATAATCCCCAACAAAAAAGGGATCTAATTGAATTCCGTTTCTGGCAACGAACCAAAACATTTTTAATCACTTCAAAAACATCAAAAAGGCATCACCGCACTGCAAGTTATTTTGCCACAAGTGTCTTTTCTCTTTGCTGTCAGTCCGCTTTACAAAGGACGTTTTTTTTTTTCAATTAGACAGTCGTAGAAGGAAAATTTCTTTAGAAACTTCAATTTGTATAAGAAATCGCTCTTGAAATAATTAACCCACTCCAGCTGGCCAAGGTGCAGTAGTTGTGGCATCAAACGGATTCGCCAAGTAACACTTGGACAATTTCCTGTCTTTGGCACGTGTACCATACGAAAACCAGGAGCAATTTCCTTGGCTTTGTTCATGGTGCGAAAGTTGAAAAAAAACGTTGAATTAATATTTCAACTTGAGGTCAAGCGGCCAGGGAGCTTTATAGTGTCCTGTGTTCACATTATGCAGTCAGAGATTGGACTGGTAATAAAAATTCTTTCTAGATAGGCAAAAAAAAATGCAGAAAGGCGCTGACAAGACACTTGAAGTGGGAAATTATATCTATGAAATGCTCGCATAGGCATAGCCACACACAAAGCAAGAATAGGCCCGAAAAAAAAATGAGCTCAATTGGAGACAAAAAGAAAATAATGTCCTATGCTGGTCTAGAGCCGAACAACTTGGCAAAGTTAGTTAAAAGTTTCCAATATACTTAATTTCAACACGGATGGCATTCGTTTGCCATCGCAATGTCTGCTACTACTGCTGCTGTTCTTTTTTTTTATCGGCCATTTCAATACAAAGATCTTCCATGTGAACCGCCAGAATAAAAAAAAAGGACTAAAGAAAAACTCCTACTGTTAAGCAGTGCCGCATACAGAGAGTCTAATTCCCCGGAAAGCAGCCGCACACTCTATAGCGTACACGAATATTCTCTGCAAAAAAGTCACCCAAAGTCACGTGAACAAAAAAAAACAAACTTTAGTAAAAATATGGGTTTTAAACTTCGACGAACAATCAGGAGCTCTGAATGAACATCCTTTGGCGAAGCAAAGTCTTGCAACTACATAATATATATGCGCTAACTGAACATTTCAGCCAACTATGCGAACGAACCAACAGAAAAAAAAACGGCGGTAATAAAATAAAAAGTGAACTCCCTTACGGGATAATTCCTTTTTAGTTCACCCGGATTCGGGTGATGCAATTTAGTCGAAGCCAGCTTCCCCGGACACTCATGAAAATAAAGAAAATTCGCCACACGCTAAAAATTCACTCTGCCAGTTTTTGGACTAACATTGGCGCGACCAAAGTTCGCATGCCAACGCGAATCAGACGAATTAACGAGGGCTAAACTCGTCCTGGCCTGGTGGCTATTGTGCTATACTGTGTATGTACATATATGTGCCGGGTTTGGGTATAAAAACGAAAAGAAGATTGAGAATGAAATAGTTTCTTGCATAAGTATCTATGGTTGCACTAGCCAGGACGACCGACGATGCTTTGTTCCGTGCTCGAAGGAATCTATAATAGCCTTGCAGTGTCGAGCACACATAAGTGGCTTGTCTAGTTATAGAGAGAACTGCGAGCAGAGGACTACAGAGAATCCCGAGTGGAGCTGTCGTAGTGCAGCCGGACGTCAGGTTGGCATAATCCCACAAGTACGAGTAGATAATGTAGCTATTCAATTATGACGAATAATAAAACTACAATTAAAGTTTCCTTTTCGGCAACTGCTTTTTCAATACGTTTTGGCCAGTCAGTTGAATGTCGAACCAGTGCCAAAAATGGACGTATTATGTGTAGAATACGTTTTGTTTGTTACGGAAGAAAAAACTGTGTTGAATATTATGTTGCACTCAGTTTTGGACAGGATAATAAAGTACTTTCTTTTGGCAAAAATGCAGTTATCTAGGAGTGAAGAAAATTCTGATTTTTTTTTGTAATGATGGAGGCGGAGGCCTTCCATGATATTACATTGAGTAAAGAAATGTAATCCGAAATCTTCTGAATACGAATACGATTCTTGAGCTTTAACTGTCCACTTCGACTATTTAATGCAAAGCAATCTACTATACACATATTTACCCAAATCTACGAACAAACTTACGAAACTAAAGTAAACTTCCGCCCAATCTTAGATTGCTTATTCATATACGCCAACATGATTGGCATCTTTATCGATAGCCAAATAAATCGTATTGTCCTATATAACACACATCGAACTACCTCATTGCCGATTCGTATATGGTCATTCGCCCTAAGTCAAACAACCTGTTCGTTCTATAAACACAGGCAGTGTCGTTGCCATTATCCATCCACCTTGCTTCAATAGTCTTCCAATACACAAGTGTGCTTATATCATAAGATTAGACTTGAACGATACTACCCACACCCCCATTCGCGCCACCCACACCCACCACAAGGCCATATCATGTGTGTCATATAATCGGTCAATCCGGTAATCGAATGAATCAACAAGAGAGTTTCCGACAACAACAAAAAAAAATGCGACATGACATTGCGATAAGACACAAATTTATTGTAGTCAAGTGTCAGTATACATTCCTCCAATTTCTTAGCCTACGAATCCAAAAAAAGGCTCAATATTCGTGAGGTGACACATAAATCAAACTCGCTTCTTTCTTACCTTTGATTTGACGAAGTCTAATAAAGGTGGTGGTGGATGGGTGCTCCACTCCGTCAGTTTGTTCAACGAATTGACATCGATAGAGGAAGTTCAAATCATTCACTGCGTATTGAATTTATGCCTGTGGACATGTAGCCGAATACATATACACACGTTCAGGATTAAGCTCCTTATGTCAGTCAATGTTGATTCGATACGGTGAGATAAGATGGTTGTGCGTGGCTATACGAAGAAAAGAACAAGGAGGAGATTTCGAAGCGTATCGATGATGATGATGGTGGCACGACAATTCGGGAGTCACGCATCATCTCATGATGTTAGGTTCACACCATTTGTATCCAGGACTATATGAGATTGATTTGATTGATGATTTATGTGGATATGCGTGTTGAAGTCGCTAAAGAGGTTATAAATAGTCTAGCGCTGATTTGAATTGACATGACGTCTTGTAGAAATCATAAAAGCTCGTTGAAATTTGAAGTGAATACTGAAGTAATTATTATCTGACCAAAAACAACAAAGTTGTAAAAGTTACCCCGCCAAAGAAAAATGCATCTTCCGCAAAAAGAATACATATCACTCCAATTCGCTGCTCATATCTAATTTTGTTTGCTGGATGTACTTTTGTTTTAGGTGTTAATGCTGGAGAAGTTTAAATGTACAGGACTACTTCTTAAAGTAATTTGGTGGGAGCTTTAACATTTTATTCAGTGCCACTTTGACGGCTCCCTCCAAATTACTTTAAGAAGTAGACCTGTACATTTAAACTTCTCCAGCATTTACACCTAAAACAAAAGTACATCCAGCAAACAAAATTAGATATGAGCAGCGGATTGGAGTGATATGTATTCTTTTTGCGGAAGATGCATTTTTCTTTGGCGGGGTAACTTTTACAACTTTGTTGTTTTTGGTCAGATATCATATATTTTTGCATACTTAAATAGCCAATTTTTGTTTTGGGAAAAGTTTCAATAGGTTTTTGTTCAGCATATTCCATAAATTTAATATCATAAGTTATATTCACAGGGTCTTCTTTAAAATAAATAGATACTACAAACGCAATTGCAAATACGCCACAAATGGCTGTTGCTGAACTTTTCTAAAAATAATTTTGGGATGAAATGGGTACAGTTTATTAATATGTATTTTGTGCAAAATAGATTTGTGTTATCTTTGTGTTATGGCTCTGCTAACATTCTGTTAGTAATCTGTTAATTTTTTGTTAACTCTGTTAGTGCTCTATTAACGTTATCTTAACATTCTATTATCTTTTCGTTAATGCTCTGTTAACGTTCTGTTAATGTTCTTTTAATTCTCTTTAATCATTCGGCTAACGCTCTGTAAACGGTCTGTTACCTTTCTTTTATTACTCGATTTACGTTCTGTTAAGGCTCTGTTAATTTTCTGTTAACACTCTGTTAACGATCTGCTAACGCTCTGTTGTTGCCTTACCAACGCTTTGTTAACGTTCTGTTACTGATATGTCTTAATGCCCCCTGACCCAGTGTTCCAATGTGACATTGTCCCAATGTCACAGTGTCCCAATGTTCCAATGTCCTAATGCCCTAATGCCCTAAGGTCCATTGTCACAGTGTCCTCATGTCCCAATGTTCTAATATCCCAGTGTCCCAATGTCCAAATATCCTAATGTGCCAATGTCCCAATATCCTGATGTCCCAGTGTCCCAATTTAGGTCCTATTGTCCCAATGTGCAAGTATCACAGTGCCCCAATGGTTTAATGTCCGAATGTCCCACTACCCTAGTGTCCCAATGTCCCAGTATCAGAATATCCTAATGTCCCATTCTCCCA
The DNA here is from genome assembly GCA_949715475.1 of Microchrysa polita. Taxonomy (NCBI): domain Eukaryota; kingdom Metazoa; phylum Arthropoda; class Insecta; order Diptera; family Stratiomyidae; genus Microchrysa; species Microchrysa polita. Next base: position 32,273,189 of record OX454421.1, read on the forward strand.
CCTAATGTCCTAATCCCAATGTCTAACTGTCCTAATGTCCCAAGGTCCTAATGCCCCAATTTCCTAATATCCCAGTACCCCAATGTCCCAAATGTCCCAGTATCCTAATGTGATAATATCCCAATGGCCCAATGTCCTAATGTACCAGTGGTCAGTGTCCCAATGTCGCAGTATACCAAGTGTGCCAAGGTCCCAATAGCCTAATGTCCTAATATCCCAGTGCCCCAATGTCCCTGTATCTCAGTGCCCTAATGTCCCAGTATCCCAACCCAATGTTCCAATATCCCAATGTTCCAATATCCCAATGTTACAATGTCCCAATGTTCTAATATGCCGATGTCCCAGTGCCCCAATGTTTCCACGTCCCAGTTTCCCCAGTGTACCTAATGTCCCAATGTCCTAATGTGTTGATGTCCTAATATCCCAATGTCCTAATGACCCAAGACCCTAATGTTCACATGTTCTTATATCCCAGTGCCCCTATGTGCGAATATCCCAATGTCCCAATGTTACAACATTCCGATGTCTTAGTGGTCCAATGCCCCTATGTACCAGTGTCCCAATGTCCGATTGTCCCAAGGTCATAATGTCCCAATGTCCTAATATCCCAGTGTCCTAATGTCCCAGTCTCCCAGTGTCCTAATGTCCCAATGTCCCATTGTCCCAATATCCTGATGTCCCAATGCCCCAATATCCCAATGTCCCAATGCCCCAATATGCCGATGTCCCCACGTCCCTGTTTCCCCATTGTGCCTAATGCCGCAATGTCCTAATGTCCCAAGACCCTAATGTCCCAATTTCCTTATATCCCACTACCCCAAGATCCTAGTCTCCCAGTCTCCCGGTGTCCCGATATACAAATATCCCAATGCCGCAGTGTGTTTTAAAAAATGGTCAATGCGATGAGCCGATAGACGCAATTGTTGGAAATCTTTTGTTAACTTGACCTATTAATTTACCGTTATTCCATCCACTTATCTAAATGGAAGACATTGATTCTTTAGAAGGACCACCAGAGGATCATTCGTTCCAAATTTCATAAAAATTCCATCACGAAGAGAGACAGTAGAAGCAAGTCTTTCTGCAACTGTAGACTTCATTCTGAAATTGGGTTACTCGCTTAAGTCTGTGAGGGTGAAAATTTCACCGTTTATGCATATATCTTACCCGTTATTGTGCCGATCGAAGATTTTATTTGGAAAGGCACTAGAACAGGATATGTGGAATATTTTGGTAAAAATTTTTTTTTGGGGGCTGTTGCCTGGAAGGCTGTAGCCTGATCAAACAAAAAAGCAAGTTGTCTCCGGTAATCATACACTTGTTCGCTTTCGTTTTTCTTTTTCCTTTGGCGGGCGAGACGCTCTCGCGTCTCTTGATATTTAATCATTGACTAAATGTGATGATGTGTCGTCGATTCGACGAAGAATGATCCTCCAGGGTTAAAAAAAAAAAAACAGTTCGAGCCTGTGCAGAATTTTTTAAAAATATTACTGGCGCAAAGAGTAATCGACTTGCTCTAATATCAAGGTACTTTATACTTCTTTTCTCTTCTTAATGTATTGTAGTTTACTACCTAAATCATGCATAGGTACTGCTTGTATTGCGCAAAAACTTAGACATATTTTGTGTATATAAGCACATATATGTATTTATTTGAGGTTTCTTCTTCTCTGTACGGTAACCCCATGTGGGGCATGGTGCGTTCACTCAGCCGTTTATAGGCTACTTCGAGTCAACGTTACATTGCATATATGGTTTCGGAGTGTATATGATTTTGCAAGCACTATTTATTTCCTGGACCACGCCGAGATTCGATCTCCAGACCTCTAGACGACTAGCATCGTAGAGTGCAACGCAACCAAGTGAGCCACAGAGCGGGGCTTTGACGTTTGTTCCATAAAAAAATTTAATTGGAAGAGCCTACTTTTGGAAGTGGAATTTCTATGCTAGCCCATGGTCCGGTTTCTTACATATACTTTGTGTCCTAGAATCACTTAATCTGATGTTTGGTGAGTTGGTCCATTAATAAAATTATTTTTCAGGAAAATCCTACTTTGAAGTTTAAATTTCAATGGCAGCCTCATAACTATAACATGTACCATACCTTCTTTAGCTTGAATCTATCCCCCAATTCACATTTCAGACAAACTGGCTCAACAGTTTAGGAGAAAATGAATCGCGAACACACGCTTAGACGAATTTTATACGGTATTTCAAAAGGAAACAATTGCAAACTTAAAATAATTGCTGATTTTCTAATTTCATTCAACATTTACTAGACTAATTGCTTTTCATAAATCCGAGCCTGGAAGGACTTTCAATTGGCGTTAAAAATTTTAAAATCGTCCCGATTAATTAAAAAAAACACGTCCTCTTAAAAAAAAATTATAAAAAGCCGATTGTTTGCTTTTGGAAAACGGTCCTCATTTATTTCTACACCATTCGTCAAATTAGGTGTAAAGAGGTTGTCCTGAAAGAGCATCGTTTTCCAACTTGTCATTTAAGAAATCGCCACTTATTGTTTCAAAATTATTAGCTAGTGCCAAAAATCGATCACGAAAAACATCGGTAGCCAATAAGTATTTGCATATAGAGGGTTTTTTAGGTTTTTTTAGAAAATATTTTTTCAAAAAACCCTTATGAAATCGATTTCGTCCGTCCGTCCGTCCGTCTGTCCGTCTGTTCACTAAATAACTCGCGAACGGCTCAACCGATTGTCATGAACTTTGGTAGGAATGTGTAGAATGGTTACAGTCTTTGGCATAGATACCTTAGAAGTTGGTAGGAAGAAGATAACAGAGTGTCCCGAACGTTTTAAAAAAGTCGACTTTTTTAGTTTCTATCGGAGATTGACGTATGGGTATTTAAATCAAAGACCTAAACGAGTACATGGACATGTTTCGTGAACGGTATGGGCAAACATATTTTTCCAATAAAATTTCAAATACGTAGACGATTTTGTACGACTTGCTAAATTTCTCTATTATCTGAGCAGTCTTTTCTTTAGAAAATTCCTACATCTTTCCTACAAATCAACAGGCTGCAGTTAACCTTCTATCGGGCGCGAGTTACAAGATCTACACCTACCGGCAAGCTCTCGTTAACAACTGGCTTAGCCTAGTGGAAGAGATGACGGCTAGCATCCCAAAGGTCCAGAGTTCGATTCCTGCGACAGGCGAATCTTTTTTTTCCATCATTATAAATTAGTTAACTATTATTGTAATGTGTATCTCTCTTAGTTAGCAACAACCAAAAATGCTTTATAGTTAAAATATGTACATACCTGATTTCTAACACCGTTTGAAAAATGTAATGCATTTGAGAAATAAAAAGGTCAGTTCGAAACTGGCATCAAGACGAAACACATCGTTTCTCTAAAACTATAACTGGCGCAGCCGATAAACGGACCTGGAGGAGGACTATTTTTTCGAAGGATCATCGAAAGCAGTTAAGGAAAGGGATTGTACACTACGAGAAGGATTTTTTCCATAATAGATTGGCGGATTTCGAGGGAATATCGAAAATTTACAATCCCGAACTCGTGAGTACTAAAAGGTTAAAAACTTGAATTTTCCTATCATTTTCCTTTTGTCCCTCCACTAATATCCTTTTATGCCTACAAAACGTGGTAAGCCTTATTGTACGCAAAATAGATATTTCGCGGTCAGTGATTTTGATATTTCGTGCAATTTGAGCAGTGAAAATTCTAAATTAGCATCTACATCAATTGATATAGATACTATTACCGCTAGTGTAATATCGGAAAATTGTGGTGCTAATAGTGAAATATTACCGGAATACTTAATCGCGACCACATTTAATACTCTAGAAAGTGCAATGTCGACCGATAACGATGGAAAATTTCCGAATAATTTTGGTGCTAATATGGGCATTCCTGGCCCGTCTCAGGTTAACCACGTGCCTTCTGCAACGGTTACTTCAATGGATATTTTTAATTCTTTGCCGGATGCTATTAAGGATATTCCACAATTCAATGGAAATCCTCGCGTTTTGTTTGATTTCTTCGAAAACGTTGAAAAAATTTTAACACTAATTAAAGTAACAGACGGAACATCATACGGAAAAATGTTGCTACGTGCGATACGAAACAAAATCGTTGGCCCCGCAAATGAGCTTCTTACGATGCATCGTACTCCTCTAGATTGGGCTAAAATTTAAGATGTTTTAATAGTCCATTATTCCGACAAAAGAAATGAGACATCTTTAATCAACGATCTCCACTCTGTTCGACAAGGCTACGGTAGTGTTGATGATTTTTACAAAAAAATCATAGACATTCTCGCGAGTATGATGAATCATATCCAAATTCACGAATCTAATTCGAGTGTTATTGAGTCGAAAAAGAAATTGTTTGAAGAGATGTGTTTAAACAGATTTCTGGCAGGCTTGACTGAGCCTCTAGGGTCGACAGTAAGAGCCATGAAACCAGACAGTTTATCCCTTGCATTAAATTTCTGCATACAAGAGCAAAATATAGCTTATTTGTCTAGAAATATTCTAAAGCCCCAATTAAACAATAGATTCATGAACTCACCACGGTATACTTTACCGCTGCCGCAGCAAACAAGGCAGCAAATCCAACAAATAGGAAATCCAACCTACTTTCCACCGCAATGGCAATCAACTTCTCCGAATTTAAACAATTTTAGGCAGATTCCGATTAATAGGTCATACCCAAGTCAAGTGAAACAGAAACCCTTTACTCAGTCCCAGCAACCTACTCAAATAGCTAGGCCGGAACCAATGGATATTGGTTCTAGCCAAATGAGAACCCAAAACACCCAACAAAAGCCGGTTGCTACAAATTTCGCTAAAAATTTCCCTCCTACTCACAATAGCTCGCTTCATAATTTCGATGAAGATAATTTTCAAACGCAATCATTCTCAGTTGAAGCACCCGCAAATAACTATTATCAATTCTCCGACGAATACGGCGAATGGAATAGTGATGGTGACATTAATATTAACGCCTCAGATAATAATATCGTCGATGATGTAAATTTTACACTAAATGCCTCAATGGCCCAATTGGGTACATAGACGCAAATAAACATGGAAATATACTTCCATACATAAGCATTTCGTCTCCGTTCGGGCGCTCTTTGAAATTTCTTATAGACACCGGTGCGTCGTCATCCTTTATCAATCCGGAATTCGTCAACCCGAATGATATAACAACCATCCAACCGAGAACGATAACAACAATTCTTAACAAATATGAGATCAACAAAGAAGTTGTGCTTGATAACTTTATAGAATTTAATATTTCGGGTAAAACTCGCTTTTTGGTTTTCAAGTTCCACAATTACTTTGATGGTCTACTAGGCTTAGATGCCTTATCTTCTCTCGAAGCAAAAATTGACCTACGTAATAGCGCTTTATTAACAAAAAATGCAGCCATTCCTTTGGAGTATAAACCAAACTTTGCTTCAGCGAAGTACTTGATTCCAGCTAGAACAAAAATGATTGTCAAACTTCCGGTTGACGTCCAAAACGGAGATATATACTCTAAAAATATAGTGCTAGATAATAATTTATTTATTTCCGAAGGTATTTATCGAGCAATAAATTGGTTCAGCCTAATGGAAGTTATTAATGATTCTGAAGATGAACTATCTATCTTTTTGGAACAGCCAATAAAGGTAATCAAATTTGAACATTTTCTTGAAATTAATAATTTTGCTATTTCTTGCGATGACATGAATATACGAACTGATTCACTAGACGGTAGTAGTGGGTTAAGTCGAAATATTCAAATTTCAAATTTAAATGAGGAAGAAAGAAAGTCTCTTACGAAAATCATTAATGAATTTGATGATATTTTTTACAAGGAGGGACAATCGCTTTCATTCACGAGTAAAATAAAGCATAGAATCAAAACCACCGATGACGCCCCCATATACACAAAATCGTATAGGTACCCTTTTATACATAAAGAAGAGGTTAAAAGACAAGTCGATGATATGTTGAAACAAGGCATTATTCGTCACAGTTTCTCTCCTTGGAGCTCTCCGGTATGGATCGTACCTAAAAAGAAGGATGCTAGTGGCAAGCAAAAGTGGCGACTGGTAATCGACTTTAGAAAGTTGAACGAAAAAACAATTAATGACCGATACCCTCTTCCCAATATCACTGATATTCTTGAAAAGTTAGGGAAATGTACATATTTCAGCAAGATCGACTTTGCTAGTGGATTCCACCAAATTGAAATGGATACACGTGATATAAGTAAAACTGCTTTCACCGTTGAGGGCGGACATTTCGAGTTTGTTCGTATGCCTTTCGGGCTGAAAAACGCCCCTTCTACTTTCCAGCGTGTGATGGACAATATGCTCAAAGATCTTCAAGGCAAAATATGCCTAGTATATTTAGATGACATTATTGTCTTCTCAGCATCTCTCCAAGAGCATTGCGAAAATCTTCGGAAAGTGTTTCAAAGCTTGCGAGAAGCTAATTTTAAAGTCCAGTGCAGTAAATGCGAGTTCCTAAAAAAAGAAATATCCTTCTTAGGTCACATAGTCACTACGGACGGCGTTAAACCAGATCCAAGTAAAATAAAAGCCATAAAGAAATTCCCAATTCCCAAAAACCAGAAGGAGATAAAATCTTTTTTAGGCCTGGTTGGATATTACAGGAAATTTATTCCAAATTTAGCTAGCATTACCAAGCCATTGACTGAATGCCTTAAGAAAGGAAAAAGCGTAATACTTTCCGAACGATACATTAACTCGTTTGAGATTTGCAAAGATCTGCTCGTCAATGAGCCAATTTTTCAATACCCAGACTTTTCAAAGCCGTTTATTTTGACGACAGATGCCAGCAACTTTGCTTTGGGCGCTGTTCTTTCTCAGGGAACTATCGGTTCTGACAAGCCAATATGTTATGCGAGTAGGACTCTTACAGATTCAGAATGTAATTACTCCACAATCGAAAAGGAGCTTCTAGCAATTGTGTGGTCAATTAAATACTTCCGCCCCTACCTTTTCGGAAGGAAGTTTAAAATCGTAACCGACCATAAACCGCTAACCTGGCTCTTCAGCTTAAAAGATCCAAACTCTATACTGATTCGTTGGCGACTACAACTGGAAGAGTCCGATTATGAGTTGTGCTATAAGAAAGGGAAACAAAACTCTAACGCAGATGCGTTAAGTCGAATGAAGCTCCAACAAACTCAGCATAATGACGACATAAATGTAAATGAAGCCCACTCCCCGAATGAAGACGATATAGGAACCACCATCCACTCTGCAACAGAAAATTTAGGAAACGGAATTTCAATTTCCGACAAGCCGCTTAATGAATTCAATAGTCAAATAATATTAGAGAAATCAAGCAAAAAGCCATCAATCACAACATCAATACTTTTTCGTAGCAAAGTTCGACGAATAATCAGAAAGGTTGAATTTTCGGAAAGTGACATTGTAGACATTTTTCAAAAATATCTTGTTCCGAAAAAAGTGGCTGCCATATTCACTGATGATTTAACATTCGTAACAGTTCAAAACACATTCTCTAAATACTTCTCACAGTCAAAAGTATTCAAACTTCTTCGTTGTACCGTGAAAGTATCGGATGTGACACTCAATGATGAGCAAGACAGGATAATTCAAGACTACCATACCAAATCGAATCACAGAGGAGTTAATGAGACCCTTCTTCATCTGAAAAGAGAGTTTTATTTTCCCTATATGAAGTCAAAAATAAATCAAATCATAAACAACTGCGAAACTTGCAAGACCCATAAGTATGATAGAAACCCGCAAAAGGTCAAATTCCTAGAATCTGAGATTCCCGAGAAGCCTTTGGATATAGTGCACACAGATATCTACACCATTAATGGTAAACAGATTTTGACAATCGTAGATAAGTTTTCCAAGTTTGCGGGAGCCTATACACTTAATGCAAGAAATAGTTTGGAAATTATAAAACGTATCAAACATTTTATAAGTTTACACGGAATCCCCAAAAAATTGGTTTCCGATCAGGGTTCTGAGTACACTTCTCTAATATTTCGTGATTTCTGTGACCACTATAACATTGAACATCACATTACATCTCTCCACCAGTCATCCAGTAACGGAATTGTAGAAAGATCTCATTCTACTTTTACTGAAATATATCGAATAATACACAAGAACAAAAAGGAGAAAGATCACGATGAAATACTCTCGGAGACCCTAATTACTTATAACAACGCCATTCATTCCACAACTAAACTTACACCCTTCGAAATTTTTTATGGCAGATCATACAAATTTAATAACAAGCAATATAGCGGCGTTCATGATTACTTAGCAAAATTAACAAAATTTCAGTCTGACTTGTATCCGATATAGTAAAAGCTCAACTGCAAAGAAAAACAAAGAACTTAATAAGCAAATTAAACGAAGGTAGGCAAGAGGGCGAAGATAGGAACGAGGGAAGCATTGTATTTAATAGGGCGAACAGAAGAAATAAACTTACTCCTCAATTCAGCAAACATACTTTAAAGAAAAATACATAATAAGGTTACGGTGATAACTAACATGGATAAAAAATTACATAAAACAAAAATAAGAAGAAAGTCTAAAATAAAATGAATATTGATTTATAAAGGCAACTTCCGCAATATTTCAGTATTTGCGCAAACCACATTAATAATTATAGAATATCCCAAATAAAGCGGTACTCGAATCTATCTCATTTGATATAAATTTGTATTGAAATAAAAATATTTTCACCTAACAAACTGCCGTAATATGCAAAATCAAATACTACGTTACCTAATTCAAAATGTATGGGAGCCACTCATTTTGTTTGGTATAATTTCATTCTGAACCTTTACCCCATATAACCCTATTTCCAATTAAAAACCGAACTCTCTCTTTCCAAGATCCTAAAAAATTCAGTTTTAATCATAATATGTACAATATCGAGAATTTGAAGCCGTGATCAAGATCAGTGTACATCGCCAATGGAAGATGACTGTTAAGGTCGTAGTCGACACAAGGGAAGTAGCACCATTCAAAAAATAAGCAAATAAGGCTCGAAATTGGACGCAAAACTACGATCGCTGAGCGATGATCACATGAATCGTCTCTACGAACACGTACCTTTAAGGGACTCAACGATAATGCCATTTATCATCAGATTGAAGCATAGGCGCCCGCAGAAATATTTCCAGGGGGGGTCACCCTCGGTCACTTTTTTTAGTTCTTTTGTTTTTCCTTTTTTTAAAGATTTCATACAACAAATTATACGTACCAGGCAAAATGTGGCAATTTTCTTGCAAAGTGATGCATGATCTGGTTCAAAGCAAGCAAACAGATGCCAGTGAAACAAGACTTAATTATTGTTCTTTTGCTTTTAAAAAAGGCTTTCGTAAAAAAATAAAATAAAGTTTATTCATATTTCATATTCTTCCAAAAATCGACAAAATCTCCAGCGTTTCTTGCTTTTTCATTCGTTCTTTATATTTGCACTATTTTTTATTATTATGAAAAAAGTAAAAGAAAAAATGTTTGGGGCAAGAACGGTTTAGCTTGAAATTTCAAAACTGTAGGGGTTAGCTGCATCCAAACTGGAAAGCGGTACAAATCCCAGAAATTCTTCCCTAACAGAGAAGTTTCCACCTTCAGCTTTGTATAGGAATCGTACGCCTATCGAAAGCTATTCCGTGTCAGATATGTCACTTGACTCATCGGCAATAACTGAAAACGAGCTTCTTTTACTTTCTTCTTCCTTGCCTCGTTCTTTATACCGCTCCATGGCTTCGTGTTGCTCGCCCCGCGCTGTAGGCACATCGCCCGTTTTGGCGATAATATCTCAGCATATTTCTACAGGCAGCTCTATCCACCAATGCGTTATTGTTGCTTTTTCATTTGACACATCCAGGTGTTCTTCGGTCTGCCTCTGGCCTTGGGTCCATCAAGGGGAATTTCCATTGAGCTTGTTTTACATCTTTGATTAAATTTTCTCTCAAAATTGCATTGCAGATACAGATATCGATAATTTCGTTTTGGATGCGGTGTGAAATGTACGTTGCATTTCGGGCAGATTTTGCCAAGTGATGTTTTGAAAGAAGATCACCGGAATCAATTGTAAAATCCAACAAATTGAGTGCATTCAGCGAGCACATATTGGGATGTGCTACATATCCCCACCACAAGAAATTGGAAAACTACTAAGTTTGTGTTCGCTGAATGGACTTGCTACACGAAATGTCAGTTATCTCTAATCAGCTGATACATCCGCAGACATTGCGGCAATCAAAAATTCAAAAAACCTAAAACTGCAACTTTCCTTTCAAAATACGTACTCTCATCGCACAATATTATAACGTTGACTAAAACCTGGCTCAGAAATGACATTTTTTCAGCTGAAAAAATTTCCAGTATTGATGGTCGAGCAGCTGTGCGTGACAGTTGATCGAGCATTCCAAATAGCAGCTACACATCTAAATGTAGCATTACAATTCAACGCTACATAGGGGAAATTTTTGATACATCGCATGTCGACCGATTAGCGGGTGAGTGGGACGCGGGGACAGAACACTTTCCAGTTGGTTTTTCCAATATGTGCTCGCTGAATGCACGCTGATTGAACGTTCCTGTTTTATCAGTTTTTCCTGTTAAAGGAATATTGTTCGAGGTGGAGAATATTATGGATTTCACAATAGGCAATAATTTTTTCCTGTTTATTTAAATAGTTTGTTGGAGTGCAGAATCCATCAGCTCAACAACTTTTTTGCCCCTTTTCAGTTACTCGTGAAAATTATGTGGCTTTCCCTGTCGATTCGCAATGCCATTTAGATTGTAAGTGTTCTTTCACACTACCGTGGAAGTCTTTATATTTTGTGAATGCTGTCACAATAAAACCACCTTGTACCCTACAATCAACATTGGGCTTGAAAAGGACCCAGCTACCGCACAATTTGGCAGAATACGACATCATTGGGTACTCTGCTTGCCAGTCATGTCCACGGGTCATTGATGACCCTAATAATAAGTCCGTCCGATATTTTTGAATGATTCACAAAATTACTTCATGAATCGTAGCATCAGTTTCCTCCGTATTATCATAGGACACTGAATTTTCTTCTTCTGGTAAGAGAACCACCTGATTTTCTCCTGCGTCTTTATTCCTTTTTTCCAAGTCCAAAGCTGCGTTCACTTGATCTTTGGAATTTCTTTTTTCTAAGCGAGGTTTTTTGAAAAAGTTCCTAATATACATTTTTATTACACTTACTCGTAAGTGTGGCTTGCTTACAAAAATGCAAGGAGCAAATCGAATCACTTAAATATTCGTTTTACTGAAATGTTTCGTTACCTAAGAATAGTCAGAACACAATACCGGAACTAAATAGCATGAATGTGAATAAAATGCCAATTTCGCTTTCGTCAATATTCTGATATTATTCCAAACACATCACTAGACACACGAGACAAACTGTAATTGTATAATATTTTATTATTAACTAATAACATGAATAAAATATAGCGAATCGCAAATATTTATCAATAAATTGATAGTTGATAATTATGAATTCTTTGATAAATTTTTAATCAAAACTAAATTTTCAATGAAATAGAGATGCATGTTGACCAAATTCTGTGCCATTATTATTAATTGATAGATATATGTAATTTTCGCATTAGGGCTGATTAATATTCAAGACTCTAAGACTAAAATAAAAAGGTTCAGCTGTACTAAATACTGTCGTGCTCTGTGGCCGTGATCGTTCGGTCGCCACTATGTGAAATAGACACTCATAGAGAAACGAGTTTCCAAACTCGGCACGACTCGTCCCTAGTTTATTATTCAGAAGAAAATGATAAGAAATATTCTTATCGTAGAATAATAAACTAACAATGCGACTAGGAAGTGGTATGGCTGACAACCGTATCACACTCCGAATTCAGTTGTCTTTGTAACGTTGATGACTACACACGGTAGTCATCAACGCACCATGCTCCACTAGGAGTTACGGTATCAAGAGAGTACTAAATACTAGGTGGGCCAAAAGTAATTACTCTATTGGAAATCGCTGTAATTTTTTTTCCTCTTTTTTTTTTTGTTTCATTTTTCCTAATTTCTGAAGTAAACAAACGTAGAATACGAACTGTCAAGCCATGAATCGGTTTACTACTAAGGAACGCTGGCAAATGAGTTTCGAAGAAAAGGACGATTTTTAATCAAAAATCATCATGAGCGATGAGGCTCATTTCCATCTGAGCGGCTTCGTGAACAAACAGAATACTAGTTTCTGGGGAACCGAAAATCCACGTATCACCTACGAAGAGCCATTACACCCGCTCAAAGTTACTGCGTGGTGTGCTGTTAACGCTAAAGGAGTAATCGGGCCGTTTTTCTTTGAAAACGCCGCGGGTCAAACGACGACTATGGATGGCGAATTATTTCTTCCTAAATTGGATGAACTAGTACCTGAAAACATGTGGTTCCAACAGAACGGTGCAACCGCGCACACTGCTCGAGACACAATCAGAGTATTCTGAAGGAAACATTTCCGGGCCGGTTAATCTCTCGGTGCACTGGCCGGCCTTATCATCCGATTTAACTGTTCGAGATTTATTTTTATGGGAAGAGTGATGGAAAATGCCATAAAACGGGCCCGTATGGTAATCAACTGTGGCGGCGGCCACTTGGCCGATATCATTTTTGCGACTTGATACAATAAATTCTGAGGGATTAAATAAACGTATTTCATAAGCAAAACCGAAGTTTTTTTTATTAAGAAAAATACAGCAAAAGAACATCGGATGATTACTTTTGGCCCACCTTGTAGTATGATGTGTTTCATTTTACAAGAGGTGTGAGGTCACGTAAGTGAACATCAAAAAAATTAAGAAAAAAAAACTTTCAAATTCCAGGGAGGGGCAAGTGCCCTCCCTTGCCCCCCTCTGCGGGCGCCTATGGATTGAAGCCAGCCGAAAAACATCATACCCAGAAACCAAGAAAAGATCTCTAAAGTTAAACCCCATTTCAACTGTATTGCTTGACATCGACAAACGCTACACTGTTACAACCATCGTCTCACAGCTACTCCGTCGAGTCAATTCTAAAGGGGGAGGAGTTACGAGATCTACACCTACCGGCAAGCTCTCGTTAACAACTGGCTTAGCCTAGTGGAAGAGATGACGGCTAGCATCCCAAAGGTCCAGAGTTCGATTCCTGCGACAGGCGAATCTTTTTTTTCCATCATTATAAATTAGTTAACTATTATTGTAATGTGTATCTCTCTTAGTTAGCAACAACCAAAAATGCTTTATAGTTAAAATATGTACCTGATTTCTATTACCGTTTGAAAAATGTAATGCATTTGAGAAATAAAAAGGTCAGTTCGAAACTGGCATCAAGACGAAACACATCGTTTCTCTAAAACTATAACTCGCGCGGGCGTTAATTTCCCGCCTTGATCATACAAACACGCATAACTTTTCTCCCGTTGGCTGGATTAGGATGGGGAAGGTATTATTCTTAAGGTATATTTTTATGAATACGATACAGTACAACTAAGGGTACATTTTAGCTTCCATACCTTCCCAGCGGTCATCAAACGTTCGTGGACGGTACATTTCGCTTTCGCTTTCGATTTACCATTATTATAAAAATGTAAATTGTACGTTTGAGTGCAAATGCCGGGGGAAAGACAAGGGCGGTAAATTACCGCTGCGCGCCCGGTTACGTTAGGAGATAAGGCGCGCTTGCATGAAGTTTAAATTTACAATTTTCCGATTGTCGGGCTATTTACAAGAGTAATTCTAAATGGATTAAGTTTAAGGGTAGTTTACGTGTGCAAATTTTAAAAAAGAGTCGCGAGCTACCTATATTTGTTGATGTTGTTATCGTTTGACAACATTTACACCTACATTGCAACCATTTTTGATAGTAATGGTTTCCAATAATTTTTTATATGTTAATAAAAATAATAAATGTTAGTAATGTAAAAGTAAATTTCACAAATTAAAGCATTTTAAATTTTAATTACGTACAGGCTGTGAAAGTTGGTTTAAAGCTTCTTTTTCTGAAAAATTTCAAATTCAATAAAAAATTAAGTTCGGTTTCGATTATTTCCACATAATGTTTTTGCTTTTGAGCTGTTTCTATTGCAGCCGATTCTACTTTGTTCGAAAATATATTTTGTGTCTTCGATAAAGAGTAAGTTTTGTTCAGGATATGTCTGCAAAAAAAAACATGTTTTTCTTAAAAAAAACTACTTTTAGAGGTAGGGTTTCAATAACAACTCTACGACTTACAGCAATTGCGCTTTCCAATTAGAGTCTGAAACTATCCTACACACGAAATTTCAGCTAAATTGGTCAAGTACTTTTGGAGCATTACTTAAATACCTACAGTCGAACCGAATATGTTAAAAAATTACCATTTCTCCTGGTTGATTCCGTGATCAAAATTCGACCGTTTCTGGTTCTGGGGCACATAGCAGTCCCTTGACCAACAACACGTACACTACATTTCTGTAACCTAAACCAATTCCGCAATATCAATAATCATACACACCAAATAATGTGATTTCCACCAAAAATGTATCCGACATACCTTAATTCTTAACCCTTTAGCTGCGACAGGCATTTGAAGAATTTGAATTGGCTCATATCATATAAGCCAATTCAAATTCTTCAAATTATATGGGAAGCGGCTCATGCTTGCGAGATGCTTAGCATTTGCAACCCAAACGTTTTGCAATTTCGTAAAATTTATGCAAATTATGCCATAGGCGAGCCAAAAGCAACCCTAATTTTTTACACTCAAGGTATTAAAATTGTTGGAAATAATGGAGCTATACACTCACAAAGGAAACTTCCTGGCTATTCGTCAGAGTTACTTCTTCGAATCTTCGACTGACATTTTGTAAAGGTACGATATTTTCAATACTTCTTGCAATAAGCGTCGATAATGCAAACGGAGCTTTTTTCGTTATAGGTCTAAGGTGGTCTGGTCTGTTATTCCTGAGGCCATTGGTAAAACTTTGTCCTCAGGCTTACATTTCTTAGTTTTACATTAAATGCAATGGTTAACAGGTTTGTTTACTGATTAGTCGAATATTTACCCAGCCGTTACTAAGTTTGAAATGTTATTGCCTTTCTTCGAGCCTACCATCCGCTTTTCGTGCTTTCTCATTTATCCTGTTTTTTTTTTTTTTTTAAATAAGTTACTGCTGAAAATGCGAACTTTCACATCTCCATTGTTTTTCATCGTATCTTCTGGAAATTCACTATACACTTCGCAAGATAGCGCGACGCGCGAGCGACAACCTCTACCAAATTTGAAAAGTCAGGACCAACCAGGGTCCGAGCTACAAAGGTCCGAAAACCTGTACTGTACATGTTCCGTCATGTAAACAAAGGTCGCTTATCGGTTATTCATATGCTTGTTCCTGTATTCAACCACACTTCGGTCATTCACGTTTTCCCGAATAATACCCAAACTAACGATACGGCCGAATATTGAACGTCACTCATACGCGCCATGGCATGCAAATGAACCAAACGAGAACGCGTGATGCATTCTCACAGAAAGATCCTCTTCCTCCAGCCTGGCAATTTATAGTCCACATGCATACGAGGTGCTCTTATTCCTGAAACTAAGAAAACATTTACCTTTTCCCAATTGCATTCAAAGACAACTGTATGCATTTATCCGCATAGAGAAAGCTCGGCACGGTTCGACTCGGCGATGTTCAGTGTTTCGATTGAAGAAGATTCCTCCATTTTTCTTTTTTTAGTGAGCTCATTCAACCTGTTCACGTTTCATATGTGCATAGGTACACATACGAGTGCGGTGTGCATGCAAGGATTCCGCGAATCTATCCGCGTGAATACCGTAAATACTTTAGCGAAAAACGATTTATGTAGGATACCTGCAGTTTTCAAGGTGAGCTAAAGCGATCGTACGTATATGCGATGAGGAGGATGATGATGCGATGTACTTATATGAAAAAGCATTAGTGAAGTTTGGTAGAATTGTAAATAGAGTCGTATCATGAAATGCGCTCTTGAAATGTAAAGTGGGCAAAAAAATTTATATGGAAAAATATGCATTGAGTTCTTTGCTCTTGGGTTTTCTTTTATTTATGTGATTCACTAAATTCTTTCAATTTTTTTGAGGGTAAATGCTTAGGAAGCTTGGTTGAATCTGAATGAAAGGGTTATACATATGTTTAATTGGTTCTAAGGGATTTGCTTAGATTTATAATTAAATGGGCAAATTAGATTCGTAAATTATGTGAAGTATTTGTGTTTAGCATGAATGCATTGAAATGTGTAAGTGTTTGAAAATTTGTAAAATGGAAAGGTTATGATGTATAAGGAACTGATTAATTGAAAACTCCAGCCTTAAAACAGCTCTCTAAGGAATTCCCTTAGATACACGACTATCTGTGTTTGGAATTCGAATTTGGAA
This sequence comes from Microchrysa polita, assembly GCA_949715475.1. Taxonomy (NCBI): domain Eukaryota; kingdom Metazoa; phylum Arthropoda; class Insecta; order Diptera; family Stratiomyidae; genus Microchrysa; species Microchrysa polita. The sequence continues at coordinate 32,289,629 of OX454421.1, forward strand.
TTTTTAGAATTTGTCGCGTTATGTGAACGTTCTTACATATATAACTGGGTATCGAATCATATGTTACATTTCATCAAACTCGCTCCTTAAGCCGTATTTTCATAATATCAAACGTCAATGGAAATGTATTAAAGTTATTATTCCCCCCACTAAAATCCCATAGAACAATTAACCATAGAACCTCAATTTTGCGAAAAAATCCTTTTGTCATTTCGCGAACATCTTAATGGCCGTCCATTTATCATTAAAAAACACGAACATTTTCAATTCGGCACGAAAGTGGTCTAATAAACCACTAATAGGTGCCGCCATCACATTATATTCATCCTCAGCCAGCAGCCAGGATACGTTCGTACCGTATACATTTACATTTAGCAGGGGAGTGGATATACTCGTATACGTTCATACATAGTTTGTGGCGTGCTCATGCTATAATAATAACCCAGCAGTACTAGACTAGCACACTAGCAGCAGCGTTCCATGTAATTACCTTAGAGTAGAAGTACATTATACTCATTAGCATTTTTACAATATCACTCGTATGGTGAGGCGGCTTCATAAAAATTTCTGTGCTACAAACCGCACAAGCAGTCGGGGGTGGCAGGACATGCCAAGCAAAAAAAAACAACAGAAAATAGAATAAAAGAAAACTAGAAAAGCAAAGCGTGACCTAACCCTATCATTTACTCTTTACAGATATATTCTTTTTAATTTTTTTTTGTTTCTTCTTTTTGTGTTTCGTGTATGTTATTTTTCCGCTTTCTCGCCGTATTTATTCTTACTCGGCTCGTATGATGATACGTGTCGCCGTCAGCAAAAATGGAAGCAAGTCAGGGTCTTCGTTATGCTGTACTGTACCTACATTATTGGGGTGGTCCTTGGTCCTTGCTGTTGTCGTTGTTCTAAACGCGTGTATATGGGTATTATGTGGCTCCTTGCAAAGTTGCATTCACTTGTACCGATTGTATTCTATCAGCTAGCACAATGCTATGTTCGTGAATTGTTGTTCTCATTCTTTAACAGCAACAGCACCAGTAACAATATCATACAACTTACATAGAGCTGAGCTGTGAAATGATAATACAGAAGAAAGAACACAGACGAACAGACAGAGAAAATGTCCTTATACGTTACGAACTCATTAATGCTCGTGTTTCGGTTGTCTTTTGATTTTTTTTCTTTGTTTGGCCGTTTTTTTTTGCTCTGGACTTATATGGGGAATCCTTAACAATGTTTGTCGTGTCAGCTTTGTGTTGGTGTTGGATTGTAAGTAACATAGTTTTGGTCACAATTCGTCAGAAAAGTAAAGAAAAATAATAGAAAAAACGGTGAAAAAGGGAGTTAAAAGCTGTATGTTGAAAGTAGCTGTTGTATTGTTGTTTTAAAAAAATGGAGAAGAGGTAGCATAAGATCCAAGTCTGTTGTTGAAGAGTGGTGAGTAGTTTTACTATTTCTGACAAAGGAGATGTTATTATAGTAATGCGGTTTGTGACAGTTAGTTAAAGAAAGTTTTTGCCTAGCATTTAAATAAAGAAAATATTTAAAAAGCCGAAAGAACAAAATTTAATATAAATTTCAGTTTACAGTAAGAAACCGATAATCCGGACTCCGTAAATTCGGATTTGGATTTATGCGTAGTTTCCATTTATTTTAGAAAATTAGAAATTTGTTTTAAAAATTTGTTTGGCATATGACGTCTTAAATTCAAAGAACCCCGAAATTTCATTACAAAATTATTAAAACCTTCGCTGCCATTGTGTCACCAGTGATCACTCACAAATCATTCCCCACAAGCGATTGTAACCGTTGAACACAGAAAGAATGTATTCTTCTTTTTAATTGCTTGGCCTGCTATGAATAATTGTGTTAAAAATTATCCATTTTTAAACAATTTTAACACAAAACTCTCTATTCAATAATCCGGATAAAGTCCGGTCCCAATCGAACCGGGTTATCGGAGCTCTACTGTATGGGAAAGTCGCGGTCACGCGGTCCAATTGTCGCGGTTACGTGACCAGTCTCGGAAGCCCACCAGCTGGTGGTGGTGGGGGTCTTCACCTACGGAGCTCTCCCAACTCTCGGTCGTCCATACGCAACCTCGCCCCGTCAATTCGTTGTGCGTTCATCACCTTCTTTGGCATGAGATTATTCGTTATATATGCGCCTCTCATTGCAAACGTTGAAGCTTTACAATTTTCGATTGGCTCAGTTATGCACTGGCCAACTTCTAGAATTTTTCTTTATTCTGTTGAATGACAGAGAAGGAGTCGCGCAAAACGCTCAAGACAAAGAGTCGATTAAAAAACTCTACTGTGAGGAATTCATTGCTCATAGGGTGAAATTCTCATCACGAATTCTTTAGACTCGTTTTCGATACCCTTCATGCACCTTGCGCAGCTGTCCAACTTCAATTCGCCCGATATATTCGTCGATGTATGTAGTAGTCTGGCTGGTCGAGCGGTTAGTGCGCGCACCTTCGGTGCACAGGCTCATGAGTTCGAATCTCACCGTGTTCCATTGTGTTTTTCGAACTCACGAGCTTGTGACAGACTATGATCTCACTCAGATGTTAAACGAGTACCCATTTATGGGGATAAATAACACTGCTGAGCGTGATGCTGATCTCATTACCTCATCAAAAAGCAGATAAGATCTTGGAAATAGGATGTCACTAACACATCCTGCGGCCTTAGTCCAATGTTGGATTGTCGCGCCTGCTATTTTTTTATTTTATTCTTTCTTTGGTTCATCTAGCATTCAAAGGACAAATTTTGAGCAAAACGGTTTAAGTTTCAGCAAGCTGATGGGTGGACCCGCAGTTCACGCTAACAAAGCAGCAATAACAGTTCTCCTTAATTTGTTTTCGCGCATGTTAGTATCAGGAGTTGGCTATCTTCCTCGAATTAACTGGTTCTAATTTTATTCTCCGTTTATTAAACACACGAACACAAATTCGTCGCAGAAGAGATTCGGCTAGTTGACGTTCATCTGATGCGCAGTATGTGTAAGGAAGTTATCGAACACTACGCCAAAAGTGAACGAAGAAGAAAGAAAGAAATTTTTCAGGGCAGTATTTTCTAAAATGTATTGAGAGTTTTACGTGAAGAAATCACATTAATTTTCGATTTCTTACTTCGGTTTATTCCTCGAGGCTATTCTTACCAGCACGTGGAAATTCAATTAAATGGTAAAGAGGTGAAAAGAAATTCTCAAAAATGTTTTTTCTTTAATTCGTAGTTTAACAAGAAAAGCAAATGATACAGTAAGAAAAATCGTATTGGTATGCAGTTCCCTTGAAATGAGAAATTTCCACGGTTGATTGAGGTTTTACGACAGACAGCCAGAATTTAAGTATTACTTACAGAAGCTACTAGCTCTAGTCTGTGACAACTGTGAAGTTAAGGGCGCGTACACATACAGTGCGACGCCGAGCATTTCCAGGCCGGGCGATACGATGCGATGTGTGCACGCTCAATGCGACGTCGGGCCGGGCGATGCGATTTGTTGCGAGACGATGCGATTTATTTCCGTGGCAAGAAAAACTCAGTTTTTCAAGGGAATTTTATGCAACGCTGGCTCGTGCGGTAGGCCGCTGTTTGGGCATGATTCGTGACATGGCGCTTCGAGTGTAGTACCATCGGTATTTTCTATATTCCTACGGTTAATGAATAGATTGTCGTAGCAAACAAAAAATGTGGAGTTACCACCCCACTGTTTACTCGGGGAAATACTCGCTCAATCGGCGTGGCACGAAACGCTAAATTAATTTTGGGTCTGATTCCAAATTTGTTGTCAAAAGCAAGAAAAAAACATACATTTTTTTTGCTGGGCCCAAAATGGTATCCCTGTTTTCTCGGGTAAGGTAAATTTGTATCGCTGACTCCAAATTTGAGGTGTTCCCGCCCCAGAATGGAACCCCTGCTTTCTCGGGGAAATACTCGTCCAATAGGCGTGGCAAGAAACACTAAAAGAATTTTGGGTCGCCAATTTGAAATCTGAGGTCAAAAACAAGAAAACTAATTTTGGGGTTGTCGGCCCCAGAATGGTACCCCGTTATTTAGGAGAATAACACTATGGTAGTTCTGGGCCGCTGATTCTAAATTCGAGGTGAATAACACTGTTGTCTCCTGGAAATACATGCACACATACAATACCCCATACCATTACGAAGCCCATCCAGATACAAATCATATCCCCCATATCACAGGTAGACGATTTCATCGGCGCAAATGCGTATTCCAGCTGTTTTTTGCCATTGAAAAGTTTCTCATCGCACAACTCGACACCTCATCGCAAGCAGTCTGAATGGTACCAGCAGCCAGCAGGTTCGTGCTGGTTCCCATTTAAATGCTAAGAATTTTTGTCTTTGGGACGGGAAGCTTCTCGCTTCTTATAGTAACGCATCGCATCGCCCGTAATTTGAACGGGTCGGTGTGTAAGCGTTGAGACACCTTGTTAAAGCTGCTCGTGCTAATCGTATTATCTTCAGCTAATTGCGTGATTGATGAATACCAAATTGAAGGGTTTTCACGAATACCAAGTGACGAGTTCAGTGGATGTTGGATGAATAGGCCATATAGTTTTTGTATGCAACATCCACAATTTTCAGCAAAGAGAATAAGGAAGGACCAATTATCCTAAGCCACCCCACCGAATGATTCCTCGGCGGATGATTGAGATATTCCTCCGTTTTTTGTATTCTATTTAGGTAAAATCCCACATAGGTACTTGTAACTGCAGCGGGAAGCCGTAGCCGATAAATGCAAATGGGTGCTCGCAACTAGTCACAGTATTTCTGTTATCTCCGCGAAAAAAGAGCTAGATTTAGAAACGAGTGGCAGCCAATATCGTATTGTTTTGTGATATCTAATGTCACCTAAATCTTCCTGGAAATTATGGCTAATAACCTTATCTACGCCACTGCAATCAAGTGCTGCCAAAATCAGTCTATTCAATAGGAAAAAATCTCTTGAATCGCTTCTACACATTGTTCTCTTGCCCGAAGCGTTACAATCTTCTAAGTAGGTACTTCCTTTCTTTCGGATATCATCTACCCCCTAATTGAGTTATAATTGCTAATATAATCGACAAAACTTTATTTATTATAGTCCTGCTACTCTTGATTTTGTTAAAATTTTAATTTAGACAAAGACTACCGATGATACTAGCAAGTGAAATTTTCAAGTTTCATCCCTGATTTTACAGCTCTGTTCGGTCTTACAAAGGACAAAACTTTTCCGAATCTTTTGAAAGACGTTCGGGACGAATCATGGCCATTTTACTTTTCACTGCCAATCATTTATTTTTGATTGTAAGGATCTTTCGTATCCCTAGAGTTAATTATTTTTTAAATAACAATTATTTAAAATTTTTAAATTTTTTCTGTCGATGGCAAAGCTAGACCTTTACTGCAAGCAAAACCTTGGCGGAAGGGAAATTAGGGTAAGGGATCGAGAGGGGGACAACACGAACATCCATATGGTCACAGTTAGATTCGAACCCACGCTCCGGCAACTCAGAGACAGAGTGACATATGTATTACTGACCCATCGAATGCCTCAATCGGGCATGTTATCCCGTCTTCATCAGACACTACGCCTTCGAATAATATCTCAAAAGATAAGTCCACCTAAGTATGTTGTTCTCATTAGTGAGGTGTAACACGTGAGTCAGTCGGTCACGACTCACTAAACTGAGCAAAAGAGTTGGATCAGATGCATCGCTATTGATTCGTTCAGTTGAACTAGTGGCTTATATTGATTTCCGGGTTATTCCGAATTTCACATTTTCATATTTTGAGGGTGTATGTACTTCGTTTAATTTGTAGAAACCTTAGACAGGAGCTCGATTCTCGACAATTTAGTGGGTGCATTTGAGTGGTTTTAGTGAAACTGCAAAAATCGTATGTATCGTTCGTTAAAACTTGGAAATAATTTAAAACCATTGTCGCAACGTTCTTCCAAATATAGGAAACCCAACAGAACATTGAGAGCCAAAGTTGCTGAATTAAAAACATAAACTGAAGACAAAATTTTGCTGAAAAATTCAAAGTCCTGGCTGCCTCTGTTCGAAAGTTACAGCTGTTCAAAGATGCGACCCAAGACCAGTAAAATTCCATGGGTGGTATCAATGGCAATGGGGGTCTATTTTTTTATAGAGTGGTGAGGAAGAGCCCATTACAGAGGACAACACTGAGGCGCACATTTTGCCGAGAATTTATGAGTCCTGGCCGTCTCCGTTCGAAAGTTACAGCCGTTCAAAGATGCGACCCAAAATTCCATATGTGGTATATTTTTCGTTTTTTTTTTATAGGACATTGGTGCGTATAGTGTTTAATAAAACCAAAAAAGTCCAAGGATCGTGCACTCATATCACCATTTATGTATTTGTCTCAGCATTTTTTCAATAAGCCCCCGAAACTAGCTGCTATTCACACTACAGTGATGCAAACGACGTTTGCGACTGAACCGACAGCCAGCCCTCACAATCTCATTAGGGGTTTTGTTTTGAATCGCCATACAAAATCACACCACATACGAATCTTGCTATCGCCTTACGTCAATGCATATTAGAGGGGCTACCTCTCTCCACACTAAACTTTAATTTTTCAGTCTCATCTCAACGATGCATTGCCATATTTCAAATTCCCAGGAATATAACAATTTCGATACAATTTACCTTACCCATTATCCAAATTCTGCTTCTAGAAACGCCACAGAGACAGAGCTATCTCAAACTTTTCCAAAATATCTCTGAGACAAGCTCCGAACTGAGTACCGACATGTATCTCATGACCACATCCCGTGTGCAAACCTTGGTGATTCCAAACATTTTTCGGGGGACGACCAACGGGGTCATCTCTACGAATATTTTGTTTTAACATGTGACGAAGCTCTCGGAATGCTATATATGGAGTATATCAGCAAGGATAAACGAGTATGTTGTACTTCTTTATAATATATGTAGCCAGATCTAGGACGAGTCCGAGATGACGATGATGATGATGATATCCTATCGTATAAAGTGAATGCGCTTTTAAGTCCAGTTTTCGAAAGACAGAAAATGGCTCCCCAAGGATATGTCCTCGTTTAACTTACCTAAATAATGATAAAAGGATATTGTGTGCGAGTGTGATCTAGATGCTTGTCTCTCGTTGTATAGATACGAGTGAGTACATCTTCTCTATACTTATATCTGGCACATTGTGCACTGTAAAGGACTTTTCGTGATGAAGAAATAGTTTTCGGACTGAAAACTAAATCAACAACCATACACAGAGCGCGCTACGTTTTTGTTGTTGTTGTTGTTTTTGTACGACATTAAGGTATACAGTACAGAGACAGGATTACACACATAATCTGTGGAGGACACCATATACGAACTCAGCTATTCGCTTACTCAGCATGTGTCCATCTACTTAGGACATGCTTTATTTACACAGTAGAGTGCTTCTATTAAGAAGCTAAAAGTTTTTAACTCCTTTAATCTTCTCGAGTATAATGGCGCGCAGGAATACCAGCATGCCGGGATATAGCATCTCGACAATATCCTTGCGCGCGGACTGTGCAGTAGCACCGGATATATCGGCATAAACTTGAATGCAACACGCGCTCCCTATCCGATCCTCCTGGCCGCCACTTACCCTTCAATTAGGTTCCAACGCTAACAATACTATAAAACTTTCCAATACGTGTACAGCACGTATGGTTTCGACTTTACCCATATCCTTGCTGAACGGGCACTTTATGTTGGAAAATAAAACCGAACAAGATTAGAGGGTAGTTTCGTGTATATATTGAACCCGCGGTAAGTGCAGTGTGCTGCACTCTCTATATACACTCTGGCGTTTAGAACCTGGCAAGATTATGGTCGTAACTCGTCCGGCGGATAGCGTAAACACAGGAAAAAATTAAACCATGTGATTGTAACAGTGCACTATCGCGCGGCAATTCTCGTCCTTCGACACAATTGCTGACGGAAGTATTATAGGACAGAGGCATTCAATGCGTTCTAGAGTGTGTGTATGTGTGTGGTTTGTAGTTTTCAAAATGGCTATTTGTCAAATGGACAATAAAGTGCAGTTGAAAGCGATTCTAATCTGAAATGGTCACGTATTGAAGACGTGTCAGTATGGGTTATGGGGGAAATGTGGTGACAATAGATCCAGGATTCAATGTTTTCAATTAAGTAGATAAGGTCAGAGAATTATTTTCAAGTATTAAACACAAATTCAACGGTTATCTATAAAATTTCAAACAGTAAAAATATATCCTCATGTCCTAATTGCTTTTTCTGAAATAATAATAATAATCAACCACCCTGCTGAAAAATCGAACTCATCAATAACAATATGTATGCAAATTTTAAAATGAAAAGTTTTCGTAATTTCTTATAATCAAATATATACTCGCAATATATAGCATTGCCAACTGTCATTACCAATTTCAAATGAATATGAAGTCAAAGTGACAGGGACAACGATAGAAAAGCTTCTCTCTTTCGTACCATACCATAGCACATAACGAATTGTGAATAATATAACAGACAACTGTCTTTAGCAACACATTTTTCTCTCGACAAAAACATGAATAACGACAACGATGACGACGGCAAAAGTGGTAAAGACAAAAAAAAACACAGAAGAACAGGCAAATAAAATCGAAAAAAGGATATTTGTCATGAAGGCGGCTTCAACTTTTCCAAGTCACAGAGGCACAACAAAAAATAAAGTGGGAAAATTTATGGAGGAAAGGAAGAGCAAAAATAAAGAAAAGTATCAAGGAAATATATAGGACGAAGGGAAGCATGAGAACATTTTAATATAAAGAAAAAAATGAGTGACTTGGTACGCCTCAATCACAATGAATGACACGATGGCATCTGCACACGGTTACCTCCTACACTCATGCATATCCAGACACCAGACCAGTTAACATCCTATATACGATGCCCGTTTACTTGCCTAGATCTATGAGATCCTTTTAACAGGATAAAAGCGTGACTGAAATACTTATGCATGTTGATTTGCATTCCTGCCGGCATACTGGCGTGGAAACCGGGGCGAAATGTATATGCAGTTAAAAGACGAAATGGATCTTTATCCTAATCCTTGCTGACTTTTGCCCTAGCAAGCCAGCTATTTGCTCGTCTATCCAATCGCTTAAGTACACATCTATTGCAATTCGTCTATTCAATATGGTTTGGTTGATACCGAGGTTAAATTTTTGCAGTTTCAGCAGGTAGATGATGGTCTAGATCAGGCTTGTCCAACATAACGCCCACGGGCCACAATCAGGCCCGCGAAAGTGTTTTATCCGGCCTGCGCGCAACTTAGAAACAAATGGTTATAACTGTCTCACTTTAGCCAAGTTTGGAGTAATTTCAGTGCACCAAAATAAGAGAGAAAATTGTTGTAGACAAATTTGCGAGTAACAAGTGTTTTTTCTTATATTTTTTTCCAAATATTTCAGCTGATTTAAATGTCTCAATGGAAAATATTTACCGATAAAAATGTTCAATCGAGGATTGGAAGCCATTCAAAGATATAGAGTCAATAAAATGCAAACGTTACACTAGACTCATCGTCAATGTATCATGATAATTTCTGGAGTTTAAATTTCAATGCGATTAAAGTTTTCTACTGAACGAGAATTCACCTGGCTAGTTCAGACAGACAGAGCGGTATGAACATTTGCCGGGAACAGAATGGCGCCATTCAACATTGCTAAACTGAGGTGCGGTTCCAAAATCCGCTCTCAGTCATTCCCTTCCCGTCCGATGACCAGGATTCCACAAACTTTGAATTTAACTTTTAAACTTACCCGAGATTTACACAATAATGAAATGATTAGACTGTCGTCGGTTGGATACCCCTGGTCTAGATCAACGTACTTTTATATTCTTCACATTTACTTTCTCTTAACACTTAGTGCAAAGCATACCAATGTTTAAATTTTAAAATGTTTGAATTAGTCAATTTTTAATTTAAATTTTTGAATGCTTAAATTTTTGAATTTGAGTTTTTGAGTGTTAATTTGAGTGTTAAGTTTTGAATTTTTTATTTGTTAAATTTTTGAATTTTTATAAATATGTATTTGAGCTTTTGAGTTTACGATTTATTACATTTTTGAAGTTTTCAAATTTTTAAATTTTTGAACTTTTGAATTTGAATTTTTGCACTTTTAAATTTTTGAATTTGAATTTATCAATATTTGATTTTTTGAATTTTTAAATTTTTTATATGTAAAATTTTTGAAATTTTGATGTTTGTGTATTTCCAAATTTTTGAACTATTGAAATTTTTATTTATTAAGTCAATGTAATGATTTGCATGTTTAAATTGTTAAATTTTGGAATTTTAAAAATTTTGAATTTTTGATTGACATTTCCAACTAAGAGGGGAAAGGGTTATGAAGCTAAAAGTCCATTGTAGCTGAAAATAATTGTTTGTATTTTTACAAGGAGAGTTAAGAATAGATTGTAGTTTTGTTTAGAGAACTTAGCAGTGCATGAATTATTGCCGTTGGCGTGAAGAAGCCAGGCATTCAGTCACTGCTGAGAGAGTTTCAATGGACGAATAAAAGAAAACGAGGACGACAAAAGAAACGCTGAGGAGGAGAGTGACAACGAAAATTTTTGTCAAAGTACCGACAATAGTGAGGTACTTTAAAAAAAAAACATGCATTCCTCAAGAAATGAAACTGTCGAAATATTGACCGTTATTGCCAACGTTTTTTGGATCTGTCGAGGAGGTACCATCTGTTCATATGTTCCGAAGAAGAAAAAAGCGATGATTCTTCTCAGTACGATATTGCCGGTACGACGTTACTTACTATGAAAATAATAATATGCTTGCCAAAAAAAAAAAAAACTAACGGGCGCAGAATTTTTCGACGCCATCTCTCGGATAAATTAGCTATGCTATAATGATAGGAGAGCGATTTTCTAACCAGCGAGTCCTGCGAAATCATGGAACGAAAATCACAAACGAAAGGTACTAAGGAATGCCAGTAATAGAAATGGTAGCTAACACCAACGATCAAAGAAACGCTAGAGGTAAAAAAGTTTACACTTTTTTATAATATACTCGAAATATGTATACGAAAATCAGTCTTTTTATATCGGGGTACCCGGGTGGCTCATTTTTTTTTTTCAAATGCAAAATTTCTTAAGTTAAAATATTTCCATAAATACGTAGAATGCAAATTTCGATACAAATTCGATCAAATCATGGTGATTCGAAAAGGTTTTGGACAATCTTTTTTGGAAAAAAAAATATTTAGCAAAACGTATCAAGATGGGTACCCGGGTACCCGGGTGGCAACACAAGGGAATGGTCTCCAGAAGTTTGTGATCCGTTTCCTCAAACAATGGTTTTCCAGGATACGTATTGATGCGTATTGCCATAACTTCTTCGACGATTTTCGGATATTGTTGTTAAATTCTCGTGAAAGCCTTAGTACAGTACGCTATCGGTCGATCATTCTGCAAGAGACAATTTGGTTTTTTTCCATAGTCACATGTGCCGTCTGCCTTAAAACGCTCAAACAGCAAACTCGTTGTTTTGCTTAACTTTTTTTTTCGTTTTCGCATAGATAAATATGTCATCCATATAAACTTTACATCCTTCGATGTTTTCCAAAATCCAAATGCCAAGACGTAAATACCCCATATAGTGTCGCGATCACCAAAAAAAACTGCATTCTGCTCCGGTCTCGAGCTTGACTGTTATGATTATGAATGTCCTTCTTTCCCACACCAATTGCACGTTTTATTGAAGGCCTGACATGCTTTGGCTGTGTGCTTTATTCCACATCTCGAGCACGCAAACTGCTTTTGTGACTCAATTTTATTAAAATTGTACGTTTCCTGTAGATTTTGGATTTTTTTGTCCGCCTGTTCAGCCGAAAGCAAATTATACTCTAGCCACAACTTTTGGCAAGTTGTCTCTAAATGAACTCCGAAGGCAATTTGATCGGTGATAAACTCGTCATTGTAAGCCACCGGGGACGAACAGTTTGTAATTTACAGTTTGAGTTTCGTTAGAAACTTTTCTCCGCCATTTTGTTTAATCTTACGGTACTGGCACCGCTAATAAGTTTTATTTTCCGATGGTAAAAAATTGTTTTCTAGTTGCGATATCATTGTATCCATATTCTGCTTATCAGCCGAAGACAAATAAATATTATCAGTCTATCAACCGTCCGTGTGAAACGATAGTACTGGTGTGGAGTGCTCTGAACATGTCCCTTGCCCATGACACTACTTCACTGTGGGGTCAAAACGTAAAGTTTTAAGCAGGTGGTGTGATGGCATACTAAGTAGACTACTGCTACTTATCCATCCTTGCTGTACTGAATTCAGCGAGCACGCCGCATCACATGCCTTGAGCCTGATCACGGCTATTCTTACCTCAATGTGTAGGTATGTGAGAAGTTCAGCAGAACCTCCAGGGCGGCGGTGGGACTAGTGATGAAGGCTTCAATGACAGCTAGACAGGCCACCCTTGAACTTTGTCTAGATTCAGCCTATCGTCCGTTGTCGATGCCCTTCTCCACTACACAATAGGTATAACGATTGTTATTTAGCACCGCATAATTATGTGAGGCTTAATACCCCATGCTTCCCCGCATAGCTTCTACAGATCCATTAGGCCTTTTTCTATTACCACGCTGAGGTGTTCTTTCCAGAGTAATTTCTTGTCAAGAGTGACCCCCAGATAGTTGACTTGGTCCGAGGTGCTTCCTTTAATGCTTTACAAACTTCATGACAAAGTTAATACCCTTTCACTCTACGAGCGATTGGTATAATAAAAAAAAAAACAATTGAGCGTGACCGCCAAACCCTTTGGCTCTACCTCCTATACTGTTATGTTCCAACGGTATTCATTACTACCACCATTTACCAGCTATCGATACTCTCCAGTTAGTTTTCGTTGTCTAATACTGTAATTAAATTTGTTCCTAGAAGATATTTTAATGGAGTTGTGTTCGTTATAATTTTCTTTAGCCACCGAATTGCTATAATCTAAACGATGCACCATTAATCTTATTCTCCAAAATTTGGAACATCTTACAGATCTATAAAACCACGGATTTAACATTTCACTCGAAAATTTGATTAGTCAGTTTGCGTCGGCTTCTTAACAAATGAATCGAATTATTGATACCGTTAAAATCGTTTACAACGACACCGAATACAATGTGACAATCGGATATAGTTTACAAAAATGTGTCGATCTATTGGATCTACATACAAAATTTCATTAAATTTAATTATAACGAACACATCGGTTATAGAGAAAATGTCGGCTATAGCGAACATATTTCGAAGAACTTTACTGTTGAAATGTCGGTTACAGCGTACATTTGGTGTACCATTTTCTACTGACAAAGATTATACAGAAAATGTCGGTTACAGTGAATACATTTATAGGAGCCGAGCTGTTGGAAGGTCGGTTATAGCGGACAGCAGGATTAAATTTTCTACGAAAAATGTATGTCTGGAAGTCACGAAACATTTGTTTCTTTTGACAAAAAATTTACAATTTGTTCCAGTTGTGTTGTTTGCTTTTAAGCGACTTGCTTTAGTTAAAACTTTAAAAAATAATTCGCAACTATATCTTGTATATCAAAAACGAATAAAATTAATTTTTTTTATTACACTTAAACTTAATTTTCAATGTCATATTTTTTATTAGTAGTGTAGTAACCAGGTGATAAGCCTAGTACATTACATTGCAAAATGTGGTGAAGAAAATTTTTTTTTTCGTTTCTTAGGGCACAATTACACTATTTGTAATATATATTATAATAGATATTATCATATCCTTAAGCCTAATCGATTTCGTTTAGTGCACGTGTAAAAAATTAACTATAATTAATTATATGACTAGAAATATGACTATAAATATAGTATTTCCCAATTGAAAACATCCTTATCCCAAATGAAAAAATCCATATCCCAAATGAAAAAATCCTTATCCCAAATGACAAAATCCGTATCCCAAATGAAAAAATCCATATCCCAAATGAAAAAATCCATATCCCAAATGAAAAAATCCTTATCCCAAATGAAAAAACCCGTATCCCAAATGAAAAAATCCGTATCCCAAATGAAAAAATCCGTATCCCAAAAGAAAAAATCCTTATCCCAAATGAAAAATCCTTGTGTGCGAATTAAAATAAAATGAATTTAGAGGTGTTTTAAGTTGTTTCTCGCATCAAATTATGAGGTGTGGTTGATGTTATTGAGGATACGAATAGCATCGGCTTCGTGGGGTTGGCTAATGCAATTGCCGTGGTTGATCATTTATAAAATTTTCTACTCGTACGTAAAGTTCCTTGTGTGTGGTTGGCTTTTGATCTTCATCACATACGCATACCGATCGTAATGAAATTTTGTGGAGATGCGTAGAATGGTAACAGTCTTTGGCACGAAATACTCAAAAGTTAGGTTAGGGCAAAAATAACAGGGTGTCCCGGAGATTTGAAAATTTGCACTCGCGAACGGCTCAACCGTCATGAAATTTGCTAGGAATGTCTAGAATGGTACCAGTCTTTGGCACGAAATGCTTAGAAGTTGGTAGGGCAAAGATAACAGGGTGCCCCGAAGTCGAAGTCGACTTTTTTAGTTTTTAATTAAATCAAAATTGGATTTTGTGCGTGTGTAGCCCAGGTCTGCAGATTTGAAAATTATGAGGAGTCAAAGGAAATATACAATAGTGCTTGCAACATTATACAGGGTGTCCGGAAACTGCCGCATAAACGCACCGGATTGTGATTCCTCGTGTAAATTCCAGCAAAAAAGTTATACGGAACATACAAAGGCGTTTGAAGATTTTTGAAAAAATAATTCTAACTCCATTATTTCTAACAAATGGACGCTAAAATTAACACTAGTTTTCTACACTTAACGTATCAAAACTGTTAGAAATAATGGAGTTAGAATAAAATGATGAAAGAAAGATATGATCGTAAGACTATCCGCCAATTTGTAAAAGAATCGTACAAGCAGCTCATCTTGGCAGAAGTTGGAGAAAATTGTGATGGAAAAATTGATTGTTTTTGGGTCAAATCACAAAAAATTGACTTTGAAGCTATGTAAAAACCAAACATCTTATCAGATTTTAGTGTGATTAGTTTTATTATTTAGGTAATAATCGTAATTCTAGCTAGGTAGTTTTGGAGATATTTAGATTTAAATCGGGCAGAAAACTATTTTTTCAAAAGTCTTCAAACGCCTGTGGCAGCTAAAGGGTTGAGAATTGGGGGTATGTTCATATAACTTTTTTGCTGGAAATCACACGAGGAATCACAATCCGGTGCTTTTATGCGGCAGTTTCCGGACACCCTGTATAATGTTGCAAGCACTATTGTATATTTCCTATGCGCACATGTACGGAAATGTTTGGACAACGCCGATATTCGATCTCTGGACCTCTAGATTACTAGGTTCGTAGAGTGCGACTTAGCCAAGTGAGTCACAGAGCGTGTCATGGCTGCACACATTAACTTAATTTATTAATTTATTAATTTATTAGATGTAAATCCATTCCCGTTTCCCGAATCAAGAAAAAAGAACTTATATTTTCCCACACAAAGCATTCTTATACGTTTTGAAAAAGTAGACTTTTGAAGCTGTTAATTTGGTACTACGAACTTCATAGGTGTTTGCGGCAACCACTATTACCATTCTATGTATTTAAACCAAATTCCATGTTCATTCTCTGGTATATAGTTATTAAGTTATTCGAATTAAAATTTTCTGGCCTCTTCTTATGTAATTTTCTCAAAAGACTCATCATAATTTTCAAATCTGCAGACCTGGGCAACTAACGCACAAATAAAAATTTTGATTTAATTAAAAACTAAAAAAGTCGACTTCGACTTCAAATCTTCGGGGCACCCTGTTATCTTTGCCCTACCAACTTCTAAGCATTTCGTGCCAAAGATCATTCTACACATTCCTAGCAAATTTCATGACGGTTGAGCCGTTCGCGAGTACAAATTTTCAAATCTCCGGGACACCCTGTAATTTTTGCCCTAACCTAACTTTTGAGTATTTCGTTCCAAAGACTGTTACCATTCTACGCATCTCCACAAAATTTCATTACGATCGCTATGCGTATGTGATGAAGATCAAAAGCCAACCCACACAAGGAACTTTACGTACGAGTAGAAAATTTCATAAATGTCCAACCACGGCAATTGCATTAGCCAACCCTACGAAGCCGATGCTATTCGTATCCTCAATAACATCAACCACACCTCATAATTTGATGCGAGAAACAACTTAAAACACCTCTAAATTCATTTTATTTTAATTCGCACACAAGGATTTTTCATTTGGGATAAGGATTTTTTCTTTTGGGATACGGATTTTTTCATTTGGGAAATACTATATGATTGTGTCATGGAGCCCTTATGTTTTTGGTGTGCTGAGCACGAATCTGGTGCTTCCCACCAACATTTCGTTGAATATATTGGAGCGAACATGATTACGCGTCCAAAGAGACATAACTATTTTAAATCCGTTGAACGGTATTACTACAATTAACCTTCGGGCGGGCGCAATGCATCTGACAGATTAAGTGGCCTGTTTTTGTTGCGCCAATCAGCGATACGAAAAGGGAGAGATCTGAAGCTCACAGTAGCTTAATCTTTATGGATCAACTATCCAAAGCAGTTTTCAGTTTCTATCTACCATATATCTGAGGGGCGGGAGGGGATGAAATAATCTCTCAGATGTATTGCGCCCGATTGTGTTATTTTCTCCTTTTCTATGAAAATTTCCACATGTTATACTCTTCACATTGCGTAATAACGTTGTGTTGACTTTTAGGTTCACCAAATCGTTCAATAGTGTGTTTTTAGTAAAAATAAGCTCACATTTTTTAAGCGGTCGAGTTGTTGGAGGTTTTTTAAATATTGAAGCTATTGAAAGCGGAATATTCTTAGAAAATTTAAAATGTGAAGGGTATCAAACTTTTTGAGCCAGTTTTTGTTTCTAAAATTACGAACAACTGTTTCAAAAAGACAATGCAACAATAAATAAGAGTCTAAAATATACGGAAACTTAGTTTCATCCCTTTTTCTGCACTTAATCTGTCAGATGCATTGCGCCCGATCGTGTTAGGATTAGTATTGCGCCCGCCGGAAGGTTAATAATTTATGTTTTCCATTTTTAACATAGTTCCATATTAGATGAATTAAATTTTGGGATTGAACGGTTTTTAATTTTTGGTCACAAAAGCTGCATTTTTCTTGTTCTTAATTTATTTTGGGGTGCTAAGCCGGAATCCGTAGCTTCCCACCAAAATTTCGTCCCAAAACAGCAAAAAAAAAACGCAAGAAAAAACTGACTATAAATTTTAGCGACACCGCATAACGCATTTTAAAGGAGAAATGTACAGTTTTGAAGTTATAAGCCAAAAAACGTTTCGCAACGAAATTTTTGTGGGAAGCTCCGGATTCAAGCTTAACGTCCCAAAAAAACATTAGAAACAAAAATTTCTCCACCACATTTTGCAATCCGAAATCACCTAGTGACTACACTGTAGATCATGAGTCTGAAAATCATCACTTGTTTGTTATGTCAATATAGTTATGTTGTGGACAAGTTTGTTTAAAGTATTTTAAAAAAATCTGTTGGTTTCATATTTTCGGGGGTGTTTTATCCCCCTAATCCCCTCTTGGATTCGCCCTTGGCTGCAGTCATCCAGGCTTTTCGGTTACTTTTCCAGTGAGCCAGGAAGCGATGCTTTGCAAACACCTCTTAGCGCTCTCGGAGTTTCAGAGATCAGGCGTCATGTTTGGCCAGAATGTCTGAAGTGTCAGGAGATTACAAATGGCGTACGGCTTGTGAGCCTTGAAATGGTTAACATGGCTTCTACAATATATCTGCATAGAATCAAAGAGAAAGACATGGTAAATTTAGTAAATCTGGACCATGATCCAGAAATAACAAATGAAGAACTTTTGCTCTTGAAATCTGAAGCTTCAGGATCACATCCCGAATGTGAACAGACGTCGTCGGTGGAGCTTCTGACGTCGAATATCGGAGGCTCTAAAGCATATTGAGCAAGCATTTTCGTAAATGACGACGAAAACGTCGAGCGAAGTTCTTTCGTAGCCAAAGCTCTGCAAGTTTATAATGATCTCTACATAAAAAAGGGTGTGGCAGTTCAAACGACGTTGGATTCATTTTTCAAAAAGACTTAATTTGTGATTTGTTTGCAATTTTTTGTTGACGAAAAAAACAATTTTTAAGTTTTGGCAGTGCCGGATTAAGCCAGCGCGGGGCCCGTGGCAAAAACCAAGTGCGGGGCCCCTTGACTTGCATGGAAAATTCAGGAAAAAAGTCGAAAAATTCGAAGTTTTGCATTTTATCGAATGATTTTAGACGATGCAAACGGTGGAAAATTCGTTGTGTACATTATAATAATTAATTTTCGAATTTTTGAAAAATTATAAACTAGATAAAATCATTCTCAAAAATCTTACAAGGAATCATTTGTACAGCCAATCTGTATAATTAAGAACTCATTTGATTAAAGTAATCTCCAACAAAAAAAAAAAAAAAATACAAAAATACTCTTCGTGTTTTGTCATGGGCAAACTTAGAGATAAGACTAGTTAAATCAATATCTCTAAGTAGATCGGTTTCAATTTCTAAAATGTCATTCCATGCTATACCGTCAATATTCCTGTTTCTAGCCTATTCATTTTGGAAGCTAGTCCATAAGCTTGATTACGACAATTTGCTTTTTGATCGTGGTTACTGGATAAGTCATCCAAAACTCGTTTGATAATAGGAAAACTACATAAAAGTGCCTTCCTCGCATCAGCTCGTGCAGACCATCTAGTGTCGGATAATCTTTTCAAGATTGTATTTTCGAACCAGAATTTTGTAAGGCTTTCGTGAAATATTTTTGTTCGGTCTCTACTTGGCTCACAAGTTGGGAATCGACACGTAGAGCGTCTTTGTTTCTGCGAACCAAAAGCGAAATTTTTGCTTGTCTGTGCGAAATGCTTTCTTCATGTCTTATCAATAAAATATGCGCATGTTTCCAATCATCTAAACCGTCTGTCGTAAATCGTTGCGAACCATCCGAATCCGTAACTTTACAAACAAAACAATAAAGTTTCCCTTTAGTTTCTGAATAACACAACCAATCTCGCATGTGAGTTTTATCTGTTAGTTTATGTTTATAAGTGAAAAGGGACCTCTGACAGAAACGCGGTTTATTTTCATTGGCAAAACTTTTCTCTGAAGTCAAAAAATTACTGTCCATATGCTGTACTTCACTATTTCCTTCCGCAATCCAATATTCTCGATCGGAGTGCCTCGGCCACTCACCAATATCAGTAGAGTACATATTACTTTCGCTCGTAGATGATGTAGCAAGATCGCTTGCAACCTCTATTTGACTTGATGATACCACTTCTTGGTCTAGAGGACCTTCAGTAGATTCAAGTGTAGTATCATTGCAGCTAAAGTGTGTAAGACTGTCGAAAGGAAACATTTGTGATATATGAATATCCCAAGCAGCACAAAATAACCTTGGTTAGATTCACAACCCGATTTTTGGTTATATTTTAGTTTACTAATCAACAATATGGGTTATAGTTACAAAAGTGACCATTTTGTTGGAGTCTGAACTTAAAAATTTGCTGCAAAATTAACTAGATGGTTTCATTTGGGACAATTTGTTCTCCTGAAAACCTTAATGTTGTCTTTGTAACATTATTGTTTAAAATTTGACTCAATTGTTGTTCTTTGGAAAATTTTGTTATAAAATAACGTTATTGTTACAAATACAACATGGTTTAATACATAACACAATTGTTAGAATTTGAACCGAAAGTATCTTTTTTATATTTGCAATTATATTGGGTACAATGCTTCCCATCGCTAAACGGAAACAAATAGCATAAAGGGATTATGTTATTAGAATTTTTGGCATATGAAAAAAAGAAAAATAAAACATCGCATGATCGAGAATCAATCTTGCGACCGCCATGCATTGCGCGTGAAGTACTTCAGATTTAGAGAAGATGAGAAGTATTTCCTTTATGGCGCAATGGCAATGATGACAGACTAGCACGCAAGAGAACCAGGTTCGATTCCAGCTTGAGGCAAATAGATAAAAAGGTAATTTCATTGGATAAAAAGTTATAAAATATTATAATATCTCTGAGATAAAAAGTGTCTAAGATAAATAAAATTGACCATTCTGAAAAATAAAAAGTATTAAAATTTTAATGTTTTAGCATACGAAATTGTAGTTATATTCAAAACAATTTTACAACAATAATGTCTGAAAGACAACGATATTACAACAATAATGTTACGTTTATAGCCAGGCAAAAACCTCTTTTTTACGGTTTGGCAAACGTTTTTACAACCATTTTCCTAACAATAATGTCATATAACCATGGTTGTATTTCGGTTATATAACCGTTTAACAACTCGTTTGTGCTACTTGGGATATATACATTTATTTTTGCTATTTTACAAATATGTACATCAACCGTTTTTTGTGTTGTTCGTTCATGTGTTGTTTGTTTATGTTGCTTTTCGATGTATCTGCAATTGAATGAAAAATAACACGTAAGTGCCATGCGTGCAAGGAACAATTCGTCGATTCAGTGAAGGATTTCCCGCGATCATCAATATTCGTTATATGTTGTGAAATATTTAAAATAAATCTCCCAGGAGTAGGAGGATACACCATCACTACACCGGCTACTGAGTGAAAACATGCCAACATGAGACGGATCACCCTGTCTCGTGTGGATACTCATGCTCTTCTAAAGAAAATCTCCCAAGAAGGATCCGCCATTCTTAGGAGCACAAAAATCATCACAACATAATTTGTCTTTATTTCGTACGCCATTCACTGAATCGGGAACACTAAGACTAACTACATAGGCCTAACTAAAATAATCTACGAGCACTTAGTAAGTCTAACTTACTCTGTACACTCCTACGACCGCATCTTCACTCTTCTACCACCACACAACAACTAATCATACTTCCTATCCTCTACCTGTCATGCAAAGTACACTACATTACAAAATTTTACTTACAGTTGGCATTACATTCGGCCATCCTACTTCAAACTCGCCTCGAGTTATTGTTCTTCATCTAAGTCGCTCGAGAGAACCACGCCATCTTTTAAAAGAGGAAAACACTTATTAGCATAATTACCAGGCTTATTGCATTTAAAACAATTAACGTTGGAACTCCGTTCTTTCAAAACGCCAGTAGGTTCCTTTCCCTTGAATGGATTTTTGTGTATTGACTGTTTAAAATTGGATTGTGGTGGTATCTGGTCAGTTAAATGACTAAGATAAGTCAGCAAATCTTCTGGCTGTTTGAAATTTCCCGCTCGAGCACCTGTTTTGACGACATGGTCATTCAGTCCACCGATTATGCAAGACACTGCATTGTGCCCCGAGATGTGACACGCATTTAGCAACGCAATCTTTTCGTAATAATAACGGAGATAACTCTCATGTAGTCGTTTCTTTCTTTGTATCATCTCCACTAATTGATCATGATAGTCACCGGCCCATGGAAATGCGTGTTGCAGTTTACACTTCCATTCATCCCATGTAAAATTGACTGAACCCAAACTTCGAAACCAAGTCTGAGCCAATCCTTTCAATTTTGCCAAAGCGAAATAAATGGTGGCTTCTTCCGACCACATAAAAATGCTTCGAAGCTCGTCTACCTTGCGGCACCAAGATTCCGAGGACAAAGTACGATCCTCCGGATCAAACGTAGGAACAGTGTCGCCCCGGATACTACTACCTTGAGAGGAAGATGCACTCCTCTCTAATACCGCGGTTATAGCATCGGTGAATTTGTTGAGTGACTCAATGGTTGCACTCGAGTCGCGACTTGTCTTTCTTCGTGAAAATTCTCCCCGTCCATCAGGCGAAGAACATCGCTTGCGATGACGACGCTCTGGTTCAATATTGGGATCTGTTGCTGACCGATCCTTCGAGCGACGATGGTGATGACGCCTTTTTTTAGAGCTCGAACGACCCATATCGTATGTTCAAGCCAAAAATATGCAAACTATATCTAGTAAATTGCTGCGTAGCGTACAGTGCCGAAGCCAAATATTCAAATTAAATTATTGTCTTAACTTCCACAAACTACTTAGTCCAGCTTTAAATTTTTATAATACCACACTAAAAAAATAAACTGTCCAATGTTTTTAATCCACAATCCACAACTTTTTGATCACAATTTTTTAAAACACCACGAATTTTCTCAATAGTTCTACACGACAAATGTATCTGAAATGTGATCATCTTACGACACGTGCAAACTATAGTTGCGATCGGAAAGGAACGGAAAATTTTCCCCTTGAAAGGGTATATCGAATGCATGCATATCGTGCAGGTAAAACAAAGGAGTCATATTTTAAAAGGTATCAGATACACTTCAGATACTTATGTGTCGCACAGACACCGAAGAGCAACGACAAACACACAGCTTCGTGAGTTATATATCCCACTTCTGAAATTGTAAGACTGTCGAAAGGAAACATTTGTGATATATGAATATATTTTTATTTTTGCTATTTTACAAATATGTACATCAACCGTTCTTTGTGTTGTTCGTCCATGTGTTGTTTGTTTATGTTGCTTTTCGATGTATCTGCAATTGAATGAAAAATAACACGTAAGTGCCATGCGTGCAAGGAACAATTCGTCGATTCAGTGAAGGATTTCCCGCGATCATCAATATTCGTTATATGTTGTGAAATATTTAAAATACATCTCCCAGGAGTAGGAGGATACACCATCACTACACCGGCTACTGAGTGAAAACATGCCAACATGAGGCGGATCACCCTGTCTCGTGTGGATACTCATGCTCTTCTAAAGAAAATCTCCCAAGAAGGATCCGCCATTCTTAGGAGCACAAAAATCATCACAACATAATTTGTCTTTATTTCGTACGCCATTCACTGAATCGGGAACACTAAGACTAACTACATAGGCCTAACTAAAATAATCTACGAGCACTTAGTAAGTCTAACTTACTCTGTACACTCCTACGACCGCATCTTCACTCTTCCACCACCACAAAACAACTAATCATACTTCCTATCCTCTACCTGTCATGCAAAGTACACTACATTACAAAATTTTACTTACAGTTGGCATTACAAGTGTATATATAATGAAATTTCTTCTTTATTTTCGGATTCAGCAAAAAAGAACTCGGACAACTTCCGTTCCGTTTTGCTATGACAGCTTGGTTCTTTTTTTCTTTTCCATTTTTTGCCTTGCGTTTTGTATTACCAGGCGCAAAGTGTCGGCCTGTATCCCTTGATCTACTGTTCATAGCGCTGATATTTTTCAACTAGTAAATTATAACACAAAATAGTTTGTCGTAGATAAACTATGCTAAATTTACGCCAGCACATACGGCAGCCAAAATAGCGAGTTCGAAGGCGTGCGTACTGCGCGACGATTTTGCGATGCACAAATATGAACAAAATAATTAGGAATTACCTTGCTTGTGTACTTCAACGTCAATCTTGTCACTTACGTACGTAGAAACGTAAAGCTTCAGAACAGTATTTATAGCGTAACTTAATCGAAGGAAATCAATTAAATCAATCAAATCTACCGAGCCAACTGACAATTAAAGTTCTCCTTATGAAAACAGAACAGCAATACATTAGGCCGGACACACACGGAATCTGTGGATTCCCCGAATCCTTCAAAATCCTTCAAATAAAAAATTGACAACTTGGCCAGCTGTCTTTTTATGCAGTTTCGTTAGATTCGGGGAGTCCCATGGATTCCGTGTGTCAGCTGCCATGCATATAAATAATCTGGACAATATTGCGAGAATCCCCTTATAAGTAATGCGGTGTTGCCAAGCAAAGAACTTAGGGCGCATTTATGCACGCGGGCGCCGCTGCGATTCTAGCAGCGGCGCACCGCCGTGCATAAATGGTCAACAGCGGGACCGCACAGCGGTTCGCTACTATGCATAAATGATCCCATTAATCTCAATGCAATTAAAAATCGCGGCGGGGCCCGCTGCTGTTTCTAGATTGAGTTACTTGGATTTACAAATCGCCGCGGTTCTGAGTTGGATGGAAATAGTACGTGATGAAAATAGTACGTGATAAGTGACTCTGTGAACAGGGAGCATTGGAAATATAGTCTAGTCATATTAACATTTTAAATGGGAAAAAATAGAATAAGGCTAATTTTTGTTGTTTTTAAATCAGTGGGCTCCCAGGAATCTAAAACTAATTTTGCAAAAATGATCAGAAAGGTCCCAAAAAGGACAAAAAGGATACTCTTTAATCCTTGATCGGAGGTCGGCATGCGGGGTATCATATCAAAGGGGACGTCGAGTGCATTACATATCCGGTGTTTTTTTTTTCTATTTCGAGGACCCCAACGGAATAAATCCAGCTTAAATGGAAAATTTTCGTGTTTCTCGTGTATCTTTCCAAAGCCATAACTACGAGAATAATAATTAGATTTGTCACTACTTTTATCACTTTTCATCATCTATAATAGCTGAGGATTCTACCATTAAATTTGCTAAGAAAAAAATTGATCGGAAAGCTCTGAAAAAGGACTTAAAAGGATACTAATTGCACACCTTAATCGAATGTAGGCATGCGAGGTGTCATGTCAAAGAGGATGTCAAGTACATTCCATATAGGGCGTTGGTTACTTGTTTTAAGGAAAAAATTGGGCTCAAATGATACGCAATGCGGATATGCAATGCACTCGACGGTAGAATGGTAGAATCATCAGCTATTATAAGGTCCATCTAGATTAGTCGCCAAATGGCGACACGTGCAGCCAAATGGCTGTTGTCATTCCATCCAAACTTGTCGCCATTTGGCTATGCGTCCAGTTTTGATATTCAATATGGCAACTCAACCAACCGCTTTGACAACCGCTTTTCAAATTCAAAGTGACAATTTTGCAACTTTTCTTCGTTCTTTTGTGTGAAATTGAATAATTCTTGAATGGCCGTGTAATAATTCAATCGCGCAGAGTCCGATTGTGATAATTAAATTCAAAAAAATCACCAAAATGAAATTTTGGATATGTCAATTTCTGTCGCCATTTGGCTGCTAGTGTGGATGCTAGGTAGCAGCTAAATGGCTGTACGTAATGCCAGTTTTTGGACGCGCAGCCATTTGGCGCCTTATCTAGGGGGACCTATAGATTCTGAAAAGTGATCAAAGTAGTGACAACTTAAATTATTCTCGTAGTTATGGCCTGGAAACAGGAAACAAACACCGGATATGTAATGTACTCGACGTACCCTTTGATATGATACCCCGCATGCCGACCTCCGGTCAAGGGTCCTTTATGATCAAATTTTTTTCAGCAAAATGAGTTTTAGATTTTTGGGAGCCCACTGATTTAAAAACAACAAAAATTAGCCTTGCTCTATTTTTTTTCTTTTTGGAGGCCTCTGAATTGGGATATTTTGACTGGACTAATATGAATCCGGTATTGCTCGTTTGTTTGTTAAAAAGGCGTATGCGTAGACGTTGGAGTGTACACCCAATCAATCAAACAAGATACGTAGATAGTGCTTTCCGAAATTTGTATCACTTGATATGCATGGCAGCGAACCGCTGCGGTCGCCGCTGTTGACCATTTATGCATGGCGGTTCGCTCCGTGGCAATTGAAAATTTACTAGAGGGGCCCGCTGCGGTTTCAATATACATGGAATCAGATGAGAGTATTTATGCACGCGGGCCCCGCGGCGATTCTCGCAGCGGCGCACCGCCGTGCATAAATGCGCCCTTAGAATTTGGAAGATACTTTAGTTCAAGTTTTTCTAATTTATTTATTAGTTTTTCTTTTGTGGCAAGCGCGGGGGCCCCTAAAGCGCGGGGCCCGTGGCATTTGCCACCTTCTGCCACGTGGTTAATCCGGCACTGAGTTTTGGGAACCTATCCCCAAAATTTTTCTACTCTCCTTGTTTCTATTTGCGTTGTTTCGCTTTGCGTCGTATTTTTTAGGAACGCATCTGCGACTCAAAACTGTACTTTTAAAAATCTCAGTTTTGAAGGAACTCTGAATTAATATCCTTCTCTTCCTCTTGATAGTGCTAATAGTTCTAGACGATTTACCGCCAATAAATTTTTTGCTCAATTTTTCTTTCAAACTTACAGACAGAGTAAACTCAAACCGAGACCATAAAAGCGTCGAAAATCCATAAGATATGGCTAAAGAAAAAAAATCATAATAGTCGTGTCATATATTAACACAGGAACGACATCACAGCACGGCTCTGAAATGATTTATGAACCGTATAGAGTTGCAAACTTTTTGTTGAAACGTTTTTTTTCAATGGCGTTCCCGCGAGTGAAGGGTTTTTGATTGTTTTTGTTATAGTTTTTTTTCGGATTTGCTATACATATATGTAATGAAATGTAATGTAATCCTTTACAGTTTTAGTTGCTCAGGCTCATTTTTTTGTGTGTTTGGATTAAAGAGAAAACGCGATAGCGGGTTTGAAAGGAAAAAGGATAACATTTTTAATAATAATTTTTCAATGACAAAAAAAAAAAGAAACAAAAAGAATACTTTTATAAAATACTGGGTGGGTGACACGGCAACCTGTTGATTTTAAAAAGCCATACAAAATCTAAGATTCATGCTACAGCAATTTGTCTCCAACTAAAACACTCAGAAACACTGGAATGGTGGCCAAATTTAGATGAAGCCCTTCTAAAAAAATAGTTTGACGAAATGGTGTCCACTTTCACCACTAAACTTTTAGAAAGGTTTTTGGTGATTTTTTCATTAATCAATCAACCTGAATTTTTCCCATATCTTCGCGGGTAGAATAAGTTGTTTCAACCCAGAAGCCCAGAAAAGAACCAGAAACCCAAACAATATAGTCATATTTCCTGGATGATCGACGTCAGTATACCGAAAGGAAATTGGAGTGGAACTGCTGGAAATATTTCAGAGGTGTTCTGTTTTAGTATTTTTAAATCAAGTAATCAATAAAAGCAAATTGGCATATTCATTCAAGTTAAAATTAAACAAAAAGAAATACCGAAAGTCCCATACAGTGTGACAAACAAACTTCGCATAAAAGGAAGTATGTCGGTCCTGACTACAATACAAAATAGTAAGCTGAATTACAACAGCTTTCATCAATTCATTTGAATCCACTATTATTTCTCGCAAACAATAAAATAGTCATGAAACAAAAATAATATTTCCCATATACGAATAGCATATCGGTAGGTGCACAAAAATAAGTTTGCGAAAAAGTTGAAAATGTGTTGCCACTTTGTTCACGCATTAATAAATTTAAATGGTGCAACTTATTGCATCGTATTAAGTTGGTCACATATTTATGATGTCCTCGACACGATTTTAATGTAGTCCTCACACGAGGATCTGCGGAGTCTATTGCGCACATATTCGTGTCTCTATACTACGTATACCTACGTATAGGTACAGATTACAATAACTCATACTCGGCAGCAGGAGTCAACCGCACAATCGGGAGTCGTAAGCGTGTGCTTTCGAATAACCGAATAAGGTAGGCCGCTGATCAAAATAAAAAAAAAGCAAGCGGCTGAATATCCTCCCAGGAGAATGCATCCTTGCACACATACTAGTACGCACAATATAGCTGTTGCTGAAATTTTATAACGAATAAGCAAATAACGCATCACTTCACTTTCAAAATACCTGAAGGGAGTTTATTTTCGTTTTCCCGCGACAATGCGGGGAGCGTGCAGGCAGTTCGTCCTGCCCAGGCTGACTGCAATCCTGCTATGCTATGCTATGTCATTGTGATTGTTCAAGAGCATTATTATAGGCGAATGATTAATTAATTACAGTCTCGGTTTCACAACTTATCAATACACAGAGAGAACGTTCATTATTTACTTATGGCAAACGCCATCGGCGTACACTTTGGAAGCGCCAAGTTTTCATTACGATAGTAGGTTTATGGCAATATATTATTATTGCTGTTCACGAATCTCCTCCATGTCCTCTCATAATGCACTCGTTGTCCTGAGAGAGAGAGCGAGAGGAGAGGGCGGCAAGCTCTACTATGCCTCTGCCATTATTAAACTTCAGACTGCAATTTAACACATCAATACACTTGAAGCATTAAACAATTTGAATAAATTGTTCCTGCTATATTGATGGTTGTGGATTATGACGATGATGATTTTCAGTAAATGATTTTGAGGTGGAAGTCGCTTCGAGATGTTTAAACATTTCCCCGGGTAAACTTTGTAGTGTTGAGAAGGGTAAATACTAGACGATTCAATGATAATATTTAAAATTGAAATAAGGATTATTTGGATGCTACTTCGGAGAGTGATTGTTTGGGTCACAGAAGAGAACATTTTGTGTAAATTGAGTGATAGAGGTTGTTTGAAAATTGCTTAAAATATATTTCGAGGTTAGGTTTGAATTCATAAATTCAAATCGTTTGACTTTACATATTGCTTTACTTTGGACATCAAGTGCCGTTGAATGTCCTTTGAGAATTAGAAAATTTTAATGAATTGTCATCTCATCGTCTCCACCGCGACCTAACCATTTAGGAAATAAGTAAAGTTTTATCAGTTGTCTATCCTATCAAGGAGGCACCCAAAGAAATGCCCAAAACCATATAAGAAAATCTTTCGATACTGATGCTCCATAAAATTCTATTCACGATTCTATTTCCAAATATTTAGTGTGAAATGTTGATAAATACACAGTGCTCTTGGTTGCAGACATCATCTACTAAATAATACGAAATTCAATAAACTGAGGTCCGAGTTAATGAGCTAATTTTCGAATGAAATACAAACAAGCTTAAATTAATCCTTTCATTCTGTAAATACTTATAAAATCCAAATACACATATGACTATATCATCTCAAACATATCCTTTTGATCATGTAAATTCATGATGATGTGGATTCGGTTAATCGTCATAAGCGTCCTTACGTGCTGAATGCTTGCACTTCAATTCGCATATTTTACCCAGCAGAATACTTGAAATATTCATCATATTCACTCACTTCAGCATTACCTAGGATGCTAGGACTATAATACCCAGGACCAAAGTCCGTTCTTGTGTATAGTATGGTTGGCCTGAAACCGACTGCATGTGAGTGCGCCCCATGATGATTATTATTATTAAAGCCAGTTTCGTTCACTCACTTTATATATGCAAACTTCTTAGCTTTGTGCGAGTTTGTCTTTTGGCTTTGCCGCAAAGTTAAGCCCTGGCATACAAACCTACATATAGTGTGCGAGAGACTGACTCCGCTCAGCTTCTCAGTTGAAAGGACTTTTCACTTTCCTAATGGCTAGTGGTTTTACGATAAACTTTAGGGATCACTTATACATATTTATATGCATGTGAGGAGAATATTCTTGAATGCAAGCGTTTATGAACGACTACACAAATTTCGTGTATATGCGCATACACTACATATTGGTGCATTACACCATATTACATTTTAGTGGCTTTTGGGAATTATGAAATTATCTCAAGTAAATTGGCAAAGTGAATACATACACATGTAAATAGTTTTCAGAAGAGAGTTCTTGGAAAATATTGGCCGGCAAAGGAAAACACAAAATAAAATTTTATGAGGCAAGGGCCTTATTTTTTTTATTTTTTTATTCTATTGTGTGGCATTAGGGCAATAGTTTCAAGAAGCAACGATTTCGCTTTAATGTCTTATGTCTGCTGGAAATTTCCGATAAATGCGATGACACCACATTTAATGGCCTTCGACATGGCATTATGATGACGGTACCCACACGATATCGATGAAATTCGAATACGTGTAACGTTTAAAAATGGAATGTTATTGACAACGGTGCTATTACAATCACATAAAGGACTTGTCGATTTAGTTTGTTTGTATGTTATGTGAGTTCTTTTCTCGGGTGTATTTTTTTTGTAATTTTGTAGTGTCTACCAGTCTAAAAAGCAAATTAACATGCTGTAGGTACTATTGATCCCGTTAGTATTGTCAAAATGGCGTTCGATATTATATGTACTTACTCCTTTATTGTGTATAACTGTAAATTCAGTAGTCGCGGTGAATTGTTTTAAGACGACAATATTTAAGAATTTGATGTACTGTACCCCACTATACAAGATGTGATTGGGTTTACTAAATTAATATTTCTTATTCCAAAACAATACCATTTTATAATTGAACCATCTCTAAAAGATATAATTTTAACTGACATTTCTTATTTCAATTTCAGAGACTGTCGAGTAGTTCGAGATCCACAAACGCTCAAATCGAAAGGATATGGTTTTGTATCGTTTATTAAAAAGTCGGTAAGTCCTTTGTTTTCTTTTTAAACAAAACATTAAACTTTAAAATAAATGAGGCGTCGTACGATTAACCTTCGGGCGGGCGCAATGCATCTGACAGATTAAGTGACCAGTTTTTGTTGCGCCAATCAGCGATATGAAAAGGGAGAGATCTGAAACTCACAGTAGCTTAATTTTTATCGATCAACTACCTACATCAGTTTTCAGTTTCTATCTACCATATGTCTGAGAGCGGGAGGGGATGAAATAATCTCTCAGATGTATTGCGCCCGATTGTGTTATTTTTTCTTTTCTATGAAAATTTCAACTGATTATACTCTTCACATTGCGTAATACCGTTGTGTTGACTTTTAGGTGCACCAAATAGTCCAGTAGTGTGTTTTAAGTGAAATAAGCTCACCTTTTTTAAGCAGTCGAGCTGTTGGAGGTTTTTTAAATATTGAAGCGATTGAAAGCGGAGTATTCTTAGAAAATTGAAAATGTGAAGGGTATCAAACTTTGTAAGCCAGTATTTCTTTCTAGGATTTCGCAGAACTGTTTCAAAAAGGCAATGGAACAACAAATAAGAGTCTAAAGTATACAGAAACTTAGTTTCGTCCTTTTTTCTGCACTTAATCTGTCAGATGCGTTGCGCCCGATCGTGTTAGGATTAGTATTGCGCCCGCCGGAAGGTTAACTTACTTTTTTTTGGAGGTTCCTAAAAAAAAAAATAAAGGCAAGCCTAGCCCAACTAGGAAATGCAAACACTCTATTACGCAACATTGATGAGTTTCTGAATTGACATTTCCTTCAACCAAAGATCAAAAACAGAATCATACCTTGTCTTTCATAAGCGAAATTTTCCGAATAAAGGGGTGCAGATGCAGATAGAAAGTACGCCACTCACTATGCACCACATGCGATTGGACATCCTTCTAGGTTGCTGAAAGAGTGACACACCTTGGATCTGTTATGTATAGATTTGTCTTAAGGCGAAGGATTGTTATAACCCGTGGTGTTCAGTAGTAGAAATGTAGGAAGGGTTTTCTTAGAACGTTCTACGAGTCAGATCAAGGAGTGCAGCGGAGTATTGAAACAAAAGGTTGGGCCATTGCAATTGCAATGAAAATTTGAAACTTTTAGTTGATATGCCATCATCATTCAGCTGCAAGATATTTAAACCATCATTAAATATTAAATATTATTATCGAAACAGCAGATTTATTGGCTAAGCAAACTTTGAAAACATTTTTTTTCCAAAAAAAAACATCACCTGAAAGTTTTTCTTCATCTTTTTTTGCTTAAAATTATTTCTAAAATTCTAGTAATAACGATTCATATTCATATTAATATAATCTGCAACGAAATGCATTTTATTTCAGTCTCCCTTTTACAGTTCCCGGGAGGGCTTTAGTCCACTTAGCCCCTCCCATGGTTGCGCCACTGCACGTAACTACATATTTTTGAGCGGCCAAATTCCAACTTCCAGAGACATGAGGAATCGTTGGTGATTCCTTACATTTTATTTTAAGAGGAATCCTGGAGGGTAACTCCGGGTGATATGGCATACATTTTTACATTTGTCCATAAATAAAAAAAGGAAAACAGATATCTTATTTAAAAAAAAAAAAAAAAAAAATCTTTATTTTTCGCACAACAAAAAAACTTACACCTACACCGCAGTCGAGCAACGCGAAACCATGGAACGGTATAAAGAACAAGGCAAGCAAGAAGAAAAAAAACTTTTAAAAATCAAGCAAAACTCCGTTGGTGATTTTAAAAATATCAAAAAACAAAAAGTTTCCAAAATGCCATATCACCTAATATGTACGGCGATATAATATATCCGTTAAGCTGATGTGGCACATCATAGTGTTCAGTGGTGCAACCAGGAATTGCTCCTGGAGGGGGCTAAGGCCGTCCATAAACTATTGGCATCTGAGTTTGTCTTCGCAAGTTGGGGGATGCTGCTATTTTTTAGAATTTACGCTATACGATGGTTTAAGCTCCCATTGCAGCCGTGCTTATTATCGATGTAAACTTTTTTGATGCTTAGCGTAGTGGAAACGCGATTGTTACTCGTAATCAGCATGTCATTAATCATTTATGTCCACCGCAATTGGGGCAAGTTTTGTGAATGCTCGATACCACACGAGAAATATAGAATTTTAGGCACCAATAAAATCAGTACCGAGTTTGGGATAGTGTCGTTCCGCTCCATAGACCCATATCGTCTCAGGTGAGACTCTATTTTGCAAGAACCAAATCAGTTCGGATGTGAATTGCTACGATGGATGCAGTACTTGTATCCTGCTCATTCTTGCACCAAAAAATATGAGCTCAATAATTATTTTAAAATATTTTTACCAAATGTTGAACAGAAATATCTTTTATCGATGCTTCTTTCGTTTTATAAAAATCACCTAATTACAAGAAAAAGATAATTAACAACTCGAAATCTATACCTACACGTTGTTTTTGAGGTGTCAAATTTTTATTAACTTGAATTGCAAAGGAATATTACTTTTTTTTTTCAAAAATCACCGCACAAAGGTGTTTTTAAAATTTCGCTGCAAATTCCACAGACCATCGCAACTAGTCAATAAATAGCGTATGCTCGAAGAACAAGAATTCTAATTTGTAGAAAATCTGAAAACCAACTTCATCCCTTCATATTTCATTTTGAAATTTTTCCTTTCCTAATTTCTGGGTCTGGGAGGGGCTTTAGCCCCCTTAGCCCCTCCCGTGGTTGCGCCGCAGATGGTGTTTATTGCAGCAATCATGGCAAGTGTTGACAAAAGATATGTGTCATGCGACCACCTCTTGCAAATAAGACACTGTATCTATTCGTCCTTTTTAGTTGTTTGGTAGTAGTTTTTGCCACAGCCCACGCGTTTTTCCTCAAAATCTTCAGGATGATCGGTTTAATCGACGAGCTCGAGCTGTTCATCATCGTCAGAAGATGAAGAAGCGATGGAATATTTTTTGTATTTCCTCTCCTCGATTTAATTTGTTTACGCCTTCTTTCTTCATTGACCTCAATTTTTGATCGTGTATGATTTCAGTAGATGTCAAAACTCGGGCTTTCTTTTTCCTTACTGGGTTTAATTGTCTTTGGACAGAGGTAAGGGATGGTACAGGCGATATTATGTTCAACCTTTTGCAGGGAGTAACGTACGTCACTAATGGGCGTAGTTTGAGATTCACTAGTTGTTGGCTGACCTCCTAATTTTGTAATTCGATTAAGCGAAAGAAGTTTGGCTTGCTAGTTAACTTGAAAATTCCGCTGCTGGAGATTCATTGGGAGCAGAAGAACTATAAGTCCTGATTAAATGGAAAAATTGAAGTCGCTGAAACGCGGTGATCCCATTTATTGGACGTTGCTGGTTTGCTCCATGCAGCAGATAATAAACCTTCAAATTTCAAGCGGGTAATTTTTCGTGTGGGATTTGGTTTCATATACAAATTACATGCCTCATAAAAGTAATTTTTTAATGATAAGAAAAATACCCTGTCAAGTACTGCGTAGTATTGGGAGGTAGGCATAACAATATAATATCATTTTCAGTAGTATATTCTAGCATTTCAACGCTTGTGCAATGAGATAAGTGGTCATCTAAGCACTACCTTTTGCTGGTGGCATCCTCGGTAGAAAATGTACTTTCAGCCACATCAAAAATATATCTGCGATCACATATGCTAACTTAAGGCCCATAAAAACAACCAATACATGAGGCATTGCACCTTCGAATTCAGGCCGCTTATTTTTGTCTCTAAGAACACAAGCCAGTGGAAAAAATATTATCTTTTCCATTACAGAAGGCAATTACGGTCACGGTTTCCTCTTTTTCGACAGAGGTAACGGAAACCACATTTTTAGAGCCCTTTTCAGCAAAGACAAGTCCAGGACGGTTATTTAGTTGACAGCCAGTTTCATTAATATTGAAAATATGTCCCGAACCTTTTCCTACGAGAGTTTATTCCAAGAGCTGAAAATAGTTCGAAACTTCTTCTTTGCTTTTACCACTCACTCTTGCTTGCGAAACGCCTTCTGACATCCTTGCTGATAACTCGGGATGACGCTTCATGAAAAGCTTAGCCAACCATAGCCAGCTTTCGATGGTTCGCTATTAAATGTATGGTTGATTCTGTACTTATCCGGAAATTCGTAAGCCATGCGACATACTTCGTGTATTGTTGGAGCGATTCCATAGGCATATAGTTTTTTTAAATGACCGACTAATTTAGCCTCATTTTGCTCTTCGAGAAAAGAAAATCACCTAATTCCAGCTTTTCAACGTTCTGTCGCGCCTTTGTAGAGTAGTACCAGGCATTTTGTTTAAAGCGGAAGCCTTATTTAGTGTAAGCGTCTGGCTTTTGACAGCCTCCATAGCAGTGGCGGCTCGCCCATATGTACACATGTGCACGTGCACCCCCTGATAAAACAACCATATCAACAAATAATGTGTTTAATTTAATATTTTCGCTAAATAAAATACTCCAGAAAACAGAACAAACCGCCCGACGCAACATACTCTAAGCGTACGTACATATTCATTCATATACGATATACCCAAGCCACGCCACGCATTGAATCGCGTCCAGCCACCAACATCTAGCACCCACGGTGGTGGTGCACAGTTATTATGAACTGGTGCACTCGCTCCAAAATTAGATATGTGACGGGCTCCCGGGGCGAAGGGATAGTGCAAAATTTACACTAGCATTTGTGCACAAATAGGTTGTGCACAGCACACCACTTAGTTAGAGTTGAACCGAATTGATATGCATTTCGGGTGAGTATTTTCAATGATAGAATATAAAAATGAGTAGAGATTTTACGTTTAACTTTAGAAATTGTTTGACAAGAACTTTTCTAAGGACAACAAATTAAAGCTAAATCTTCTGGGGGTTGCATTGTCTGAACTTTACGATGGAAAAGCAATTTGTGGAAAAATTCAATGCCAAAAAATTAAAATGATAATGATGATAAAAAATAAATTTTGGTGTGCTACTGATTCGTAAAATTTTATGGTTTTTCTTGACTGCTATGTGAAAATCGAAGTAATTATTTAGTTATAAAATCTATGAACTACTTCGACATTAAAATTAAATTAATTTTAATTCAAAGTAGGTGGTTTTATAGTCTAAGAAAATTGGACCAAAATATGGCCATCGAACGGCAAAAATCCTACATCGGAATTTTTTTTGCTTATGGTTGGGGATGGTCCCGAGATGATGGCATAGAAAGTCCCAACCGATCGGGGGTCCGCAACCTTAAAAAAAGGGGGGAAGGGGGGACTTTTTTCGATTTTGTGCGATTATTTCAAAAACGGTAAGAGATACAGAAAAATGGTCTGAAGACGAAAAAAACAACATAAAATTACCTTTGCAATGATATATAACACATTAGAGTTCAATTGAATATTTCGGCGTTAGAATAGAAGATAAATTAGAATATTTTCATTTTAGACCTTTTTTAAAAGCTCCATAACTTTTGAAAGAATGCTAGTTCAGCCGTAAAATTTTGTACAAGTATTAGCAACAAGTTTAAGATAATTGTAACCTAAACGTTGAGTCGCTCCGGTCAAGGACCCCCATTATCCCCCATTTAAGTTTGTCAAAACGGCATGTCCATAACTCCCCCCAAAATTGGAGCAGAGTGCTAAAATTTGGTTTGTTGCGATTGGATGTCATAGTCACCCCACCCACCAAAAATCAGCTCATTCGGATAAAAACTAAGGGTACCTCCCATACAAAGTGACCCATGACAACTTTGTTCTACAGTTTATAAAATGAGTAGTATGTAGAACAAACTCCTGATGGCTCACTTTGTATGGGAGATACCCTTAGTTTTTATCCGAATGAGCTGATTTTTGGTGGGTGGGATGACTGTGACCTCCAATCGCAACAAACCAAAATTTAGCACTCTGTTCCAATTTGGGGGGAGTTATGGATATGCCGTTTTGAAAAATTTAAATGGGGGGATAATGAAGGTCCTTGACAGGAGCGACTCAATTTTTACGTTAAAATTATCTTAAACTTGTTATGAATACTTGTACAAAATTTTACGGCTGAACTAGCGTTCTCTCAAAAGTTATGGAGCTTTTAAAAAAGGTCTAAAATGAAAATATTCTAATTTATGTTCTATTCTAACGCCGAAATATTCAATTAAACCTTAATGTATTATATATCATTGCAAAGATAATTTTATATAGTTTTTTTCGTCCTCAGACCATTTTTCTGTATCTCTTACTGTTTCTGAAATAATCGCAAAAAAACGAAAAAATGCCCCCCTTTCCCCCTTTTTTTAAGGTTGCGGAACCCCGATCGGTTGGGACTTTTAATGCCATAATCTGGGGACCATTCCCAACCATAATCCAAAAAAATTTCCGATGTAGGAATTTTGCCGACCAAATATGCCATTTTTCTTAGACTAGGTAAATGTCAAAATATATTTTCAGGGGTTGATGGCGTATGTATTTAGTTTTCTTTTTTGTGAACCCCCAGTATTTTTGTATACGAGCCACCACTGCTCCATAGCCACCTTTAATACTTTAGCTGCCGAACGGGCGACCGAATATTACCAAATTGTCATTTGTACTGCCGGTCGGCGGTGATAGCTTTTTGCATATGCCGCCGGCTACAATATATATTTTACCTAGTGCCAACCGGCGGAGACGAATGTGTAGCCATCGTGGTTCGGCACATGAGTAACGGTAACCTTACAAATCGCCCTATTGCGGCGATTTTTTTTTGTATAATCGCCGGCGTATAAATGATAATCACAGACATATTAGCGGCTGTTAGTTGAATACTGGATTTGATTGCCGGCGGTCAGGCAGCATGTTTTTTTAAATAAATCATTCATTGATTTCACGTAAGTCGTGGATATTTTTTACGAGCAATGCATTGAACATTCGATACCTTAAAGCACAAAATTGCTAAGTCCATTTTTTTCGATTTTGAGATTTTTGCATCGTATTATTCCTTGTCAAGTTCTCCATCGAGTACTTAATCTTGAAACAAAATTTACTCAGCTAAATTCAAGGAAATTAACATTTACAAGAAGCGCTATGTCCTAGGTTTATCCAAAAAAAAAGCACAAAAGTGCTAAGTCCAGTTATAGTGCTATTTTGTGCTAAGTCCATACTTGCAACAATTAGGAAGTAAAATTTGTGGTAATAACTGCCATAAAACGAATGTATATCATTATGAGACATAAATAGGAATAGCCAGGGTTGCTTCCCGATTAATATAAGGCGGGTTTGTCTGCGGGATTGCAGGATAACTTTAGATGGGATTAATTGTCTGTAAAATGTTTACATGGGCGTATTCTTCCTTTGAATTGTATTGAAATGGGTAAAAGCCGATTGATCGTCTACCTCCGATGCAAAGGTTCAAATGAGCACTGGTGTTCAATTAAGCCCTCACATTTAATGGCTTAATTTGAATTCTCTATTTTCTCTTCAAAATGAAACCTGCTGATGCATGCACAGACTAGACAGAGACTAGATAATATTCGAGTCGAAGCTACACCCAAAACTTCATTCAAAAGAAAGGGGATGTCGTTTGGGACCGAGTTATGGGATGTATGTATGCATTTCTTTCTAAAAGTCCGGCTAGGTTACCCCTAGCCCAAATAGACCAGAGATAGGTCCGAATAATACATTTATTAATCAGTTGTTTGAAAAGATGTCATTCTGGCTATCTTATTTAACTTACATCTGTAAATTCGCAGTTCCACTGCAGGAATTTTGGGGCAACATCTTTGACCATAACATGATGGTCACATATCCATCGTACTGGGAAAACGCGATTCGACAATTAGGAGGTCGTCCTATGCCTCGTTCGTCAATATGTTGCACTGGGCGACTTGCGTTTAACTAAAAAAAAACTATATCTTATATTGAAAGAGTTTAAAATGTTGTCGCCCTTGACAAAGAGGCAATGTATCTTATGGCATTGGCTTCGCCCAATGGAATGACGACTTAAGATCATCCGTGTCACAAAAGTATGGCTGGTGCCGAGCAATGACAGAGCAGGTACATCACCCTCTCTTTATCCTCACAACTTCTGCAGTAGTAATTTTGTGATGAAGTTGAGTCTAATGCTGGAAATAGAATAGACGCAGCAACAGCAGCAGCATTGCATTGCTGACAAATATGCTGAATAGCATATGTCTGCAATTTAGAATGCATTGTGCTTGACATTTCGCGCTGCTGCTGTTGCTGTTGTTGCTTCTACTCTCATAAGTCTCCTGGCGAGCTTCATAATAGGACCACCATGTCCTGTTATGACCCTCATAACACTACAAATTAGCTTCCTGGTCAATGAAAGTAGTGGGATAGAAAGGACGACGTCGAGTCTTGACCAGATCATCTTTTGGTCATCTCGCGATCATTACCACTTTCGAAAAGCATAAACTGAAGAGACACATTTGCTTCATGGATACGAACTGGTGGAAACTCAATGAATTGCTTGCATCTCATGGTATGTACATATTAAAAATATTATCACTACATCCACATTTTACAATATTGTAACGACAATACGAACATTTCTCCGTCAAGTCCATGGTTGGTATAAAATTAAGTGCTCAATAGTGCCAAGTCCGTACTTTCCTCTTTTTTTCTCGATTTTTCTTTGAAATTGTGACGATTGCTTGCCAGATTTTAATACAATTATCCTTTTGACAGTGTAACCTGCTTGAAAAGCTAAAACAATTTGCAAAAATAAAGTTATCGCAGATGGGAACAAGGTTTGAAATGTTATTTTCGCGTTTTCTCCAAATGTTGAAAAATGGACTTAGCACTATTGTGCTTTAATGTATCGTATATATGATAAATAACTATTACACCATTTTTATGAGTGACGATTTTGTAATCATTATCCGTAATAAGGCGCAAATGCATGTATAGATAATATAGGGGGATATCGTCATATACTGTTTGTATGATAACATGATAAATTGCAAAGATATCTCAACTGACGCGTGTTGCATGAATGTGTTTTTTTGCTGGCTGGGATATTTGAGGAGAAAACAACCATTGCATTTCCCATACCCAAGCACACATACTGCCTAATAGCATTTCCCTCAGCTGACCATCACGTGTTTCACGTTCAATGCTTCCTATAGTTACAGCAAGTCAACTCATTATGCATGAAGTGAAGTTTATTTTTGACTATTTTGACGATATATGACGCCAATGCTGGCTGGAACCCAATGTGCCATATCACCCGGAGTTTCCCTAGCTAAAATTTCATATTAATTGAAAACCTTTTTCCATTGTAATGAGAAGTATGGGAAAGTGGCTTCTATATAATGGCATATTCGCGAAAGCCTCACTCGTCAAAAAATTATGATAAATCGTAAATGGCAAACTGTAAACCCTGTTCAGGTGTTTTTTTTTTGCATTATAGGACATCAAATTAAAAAAAAAAACACGGAAAAACGCTCTTAATAACATTTATTGGACAGAGAAGGTTGGATCATTTTTTTTGACGAGTGACAACCAGGGCTTTCGCGAATATGCCGTTATTTGGAAACAACAATTTCTCATATTTTTCATATAGAATTGAATTGAATGCATTTTGAATTTGTACGAATGGAATGGATAGATTCAATTTTTATTTAACAATTCAACTCCAAATATTTTAGGCTGTTCTGCAGCACCTATATGCACGAGCCGCTCGTGGTTCCATTCTAGGTACACAGTAACAAGTTTTCGAAATCCGTCACAGCCCGTCGCGGTTTATTCATATGAAAATTTGTAATTTTCTTATGTACAATAAATAAACAAAAAAGCAACTAGGAAGTGAGGTCGCTAACAACCGCATAACTTTTTGAATTCAGGGTGTAGTCCCATGCTCCTCAAGTATTTAGGGCTTCATTGCTTCATTCATTCACCAGGAGAAACGTTCGTGCAAAATGCGACTTAGCCGGATCTTAGATATTTCCACCAACAAAGGTTTCGACAATTTGCGAGCTAATTGTTCTCATCATTCCTCCAACACTCAGTTGCATCAAAACTATGCCAGCTACAATTATTATTATTGTAAACCACTTTCAATAAACTAAAATAATAAAATCACCACTAACGAAAAACACAAAAGAAATCACCATTAACCCTGTCACATGACCCATTTCAACTGATTACTCATGCACTCGGTATTCGGTTGGAAATTTGCAAGCCCAACGCTTATCTAATGTCATATCAACATCTCCTGTTGTGTCGACAACACGACGGTGTACGTATCCTCGTAGTGGTGCCAAAAATTATTCCATACGAATGAATAAATCAGAATTTCACCTGCTTGCCATGCCAGTGCACCCAGCCAGCACACCCGCTCATCTCTCCAGGCAGCATAACCTTAATTGCCTTGTGTATACCTTCGTTACTCCTGAAAAGAGTTAATTATATTTCGCTCCAATTTTCAAGCCGAATAGGTTCTGGTTACCGTGCGGCTGTAGGTTCGACCTCCAAACAGCATAGAAGACCGCCTGAGCGACGTTGTTGTCGTCGTCGTCGACGACGATGTCGACAAGTACATAGTGTGTACCTACGTCTATAATCCAAACATGGGTAGGGTATCCTAGCCAGAGTGTATGGGATGCATCCTCCGAAAATGAAACAACAAAGCTTGTCATGTTTGCCGACATATGGCGATATGTTGCAGAAGATGTATGTGTAGCAGAAACGGCAACAGAGTAGCCTTCACTGCCACGAATGATATCCTTCAAGCACGAAAAACTTGATTCTGCCGGGAGTACAGAACTATTATACGAGAGGATATGCAATAAAGTCTACATATAAAGAAGGATATGGCATGAACAGGACTTATAAAGTGAAAGACATGGATTTCAGGTTACCGCGCAGTTAAGCTGCGAGGAAGAAATTATTATTTTAGGAAAAAACGTTGGGGGATTGGAGTGTACCAATGAACTCGGGGTCTCGATTACAAGTAGGTACCTAATATTGAGAAGTGTTAGCGATAATCTCATTCATTCTAAGAAATACAAAAAATACTGCTGATTTCGGTTTAGGATAGAGTTGGTGTAACCTTTTGGAATTAATGTCAACTAGTTAGTTAACTTATATTATAATTTAGATGCATTCAATTATATTATAATTTAGATTCAATCGATTTATTATCCTTTTTCAACCACATATTCATATTGATCCGGGAGGAAAAATCAAAACTCAAAGTTTGTGTGGAAAATCATGAAAAATATAGTCTACTTAAATCAACTTATTTAACTAAGTTCACAAAAAAAGAAAACGTTCACATGTAACCATCAAACTCAAATCGACTCTGTCCTTCCCAATTTCATAATTAATTGACTCACTTGACTTTTCACAGCCTCAACCAATTACATTACTCACAATCCTTCAAATCTCCACTCCACATCATATCAAACTTCATTCCAAAATGTCCATCATATCCGACCACGAAACAACATTTAGCCACAGTTGAAAATCAAATTAGAAAATCTTTATTTGGTCTGTACAAATCTGTCAGACTGAATAATTGACGTCCGTCATAAACAACAATCAACTTCGACCATAAACTCGGAAAGCTCCCGAACCAATTGCTCTGGAAAATCTTGAAACTTTGATATCGACCTTTCAAATCAAAAATTATTCTTATGATAAGGATATGGCAGCTGTTACCAATATTGTCGTAGATTTCTGGTAAATTTCTGATTTGTAGCTGGTAATAGTGAAAATGTATGGAGAAAGGATTGACTTTAAGGATTTAAATTTATAGAAGATATCAACTGAGATCGTCGCCTGCATGCCCGATTCGTGAATCTGAAAACTTAAGAAGATGTGATGAAGATACGAGGGTGGTTCAATAAGTACCCGTGTTGAAAATGAAAACACCATTTTTTTTTCTAATTTTTATTTTTTATTTTTCAACATAGTCCTCTTTAGTAAGATAGACTTTTCCCAAAGTTCCAGCTATTTTTTTAACCCCTCCAAAAAATTGGATTTGTCGAAGTCGCCAAAATACGCCTCTGTCTCGGCGATGACTTCCTCGTTTGAGCTAAAATGTTTTCCCGCGAGCCATTTCTTCATGTTAGGGAGCAACAAGAAGTCGCAGACAGAGTTGTTCATTTCCATGTAAAAAAAAACAATTTTTTACGTTTTGACTGTAAAAAGGGTAAACAATTTAAAAAGCACGTAAAAAATGGAAAAAATGTAAAAATCTTATTTTTCGTCTTCCAACTATTACTACGTGGTACCGTTTCCTTTGTATTATTGTGCGTAAAGCTGCCGTTTGTGTTTGTTATACCAAAACCAAATTCAAAGGGTTGAATTTTACTAGGTTGAAGGCAAAAGGTATTTGCATTATTTGCCACAAAGTATTGAAAAACACCGCAATTTCTCGGCTGTATACACATAGGTAAATTCTTAATTTTTGTTTGTTTTTTACCCGAGAATTTTGCCGAATTTCCCTTCAGAAACCGTTATCTAAACACTGACGAGGCGAGAAGGTGCCGAGATCGGAGTCTGGAAAGTGCAAACGAAAACATTGTGGAAACTTCGGAAACCGATTTGATTCCGATAATTTGTTGGGCTCTATGCTGTTGCTCACGTTCCGTGCGTACGCAGAAAAATATTTCGGAGGGGTTTTAGGGAAGAGGTTGATGTTGGCCGTGTTGGTTCATCGCGAGCAGTGGCGTGCACACCCTTTTCATGTAGGGTAGGCAGTCTAACTACATATCTCGAAAATTCGAGATCACGTTAAACTAACAATGCATATATTACTTATGTAACAACTACATACATAAAATTGTACCACATAATATTTGATATATTTGACGGGAAAAAACTTCGAAAACCTTAAATACCTATTAAATAAAATGAGCAGCTGAAAGAAAACATTTAAAACATCG
The DNA here is from genome assembly GCA_949715475.1 of Microchrysa polita. Classification (NCBI taxonomy): domain Eukaryota; kingdom Metazoa; phylum Arthropoda; class Insecta; order Diptera; family Stratiomyidae; genus Microchrysa; species Microchrysa polita. The sequence goes on from OX454421.1 coordinate 32,332,864, forward strand.
TGTAGATATTTATATCCTCTTTTATCATTATACAGTATCTACTATGAAACAATTTGCATGTCCCAAGTAGGCATGGGTGTATTTCCGTATATTGGATATTCTGTAAAAAATCCTGATTAGCGAAATTAAATGTCGGATTATTACCCCATGCCTACTTGGGACATGCAAAATTATGGTAAACTATTTTACGTATTGTTGGCAAACGAATTTTTGTATGGAAATGTCAAAGTTTGTCGTTGCATAAACTTGACTTGCTAAAACTCTCTAATAACTCTCGGAACAATTATTTATTTAAAAACACTTCGAAATCAGAATTAGCCAAAACTTATTTTGGGCGTCTACTGTGCAAAAAATGGTCGATAACAACTATGCTAACAGTACGCCTGCACATGTTTTCTTCCCTCTTTCAGCCATCAGGTAGGTATTTACCTTCCTATAAATCCATGACGACCACACGGGCACGGGTAGGCCTGTTCCTAACACCGGTACATCGGTTTAAAACCGGTGTTTACTTAGTACCGGTACCAATATTTCGATGTACCGATATCCCGGTTTTTTCAACCATGGGCCGGTCCCGGTTTTTTTTCTCTAACACCGGTGCACCGGTTTTTCATCCGGTTTTTTCAACCATGAGCCGGTCCCGGTGCACCGGTTCTTTCATCCGGTTGTTTCAACCATGAGCCGGTCCCGGTGCACCGGTTCTTTCATCCGGTTTTTTTTTAACCATGAGCCGGTCCCGGTGCACCGGTTCTTTCAGCCGGTTGTTTCAACCATGAGGCGGTCCCGGTGCACCGGTTCTTTCATCCGGTTTTCTCAACCATGAGCCGGTCCCGGTGCACCGGTTCTTTTACCCGTGTTTTTTTAACCATTGGCCGGTCCCGTTGCACCGTTTTTTTTTAGATTTTGTAGCACCTGTTCAGTACCGTGTTTTTTTTTTGTGATAACATGTTCAGCATCAGGATTTTAGCACTGGGTGTTTTCAAGTTGTCTTGTTGTTGGGTAGGTGCTTGCCAGCAACGATTTATTCGAGTTTTTTTTTTTGTTGTAGCGTAGCACTTTTTAGTACGGTGTTTTTATTGGATAGCCATGGTTCAATATTTATGTACATATATGATTTTTTTTAGCTTCTATGAAATTTATATAAGGTAATTGTCGCGATGAGAAAAAAATTATAAAGAATTTCTGTTGAGAAAATTATAAAGATGTAAATTACACATTCTAAAAGACTTAGTAGAGAGTTTTAGCATCTCTTTGAAAATAGAACGTTCGGGATTATATAGTCAAATAAGAATACGGCAAAAATCCTACATCACTGGATTTTGGCAGGATGACTGGGGATGGCCCTCCGAATATGGGAAAAAAGTCCCCACCGATTGGAGGTCCGCCACCTTAAAAAGGAGGGGGAGGTATTTTTTCCGTTTTTTTTTTGCAATTATTTCAAAAACGGCAATAGATACAGAAAAATGGTCTGAGGACGAAACTACATCAAATTTCTTTTGAAATGATATATGTATATGTAACACATTAGTATTTTATTGAAAGTTTAGTTGCTCTGATTAAAGACGATCCCTCCATTTGAATTTGGCAAAACGGCATGTCGATAACTCCCCCCCAAAATTGGAGCAGAGACCTAATTTTCGGTTTAATATCAGTGGAGGGCATCATCACTCTACCTCTACTCACCAAAAATCACTTCAATTAGATAAAAACTAAGGGTACTACCTCCCATACAAAGTAAAGTGACCCAAGACAACTTTACTCTACAGTTTATAAAATGAGTTGTGAAACATTGTAAGAGGGTACCCTTAGTTTGTATCCTATTGAGCTGATTTTTGGTGGGTGCCCCCCATTGGCAATAAATTATTATTATTTTTTAGTCTAACGGCACGGTATCTTTTGCCGTTTTTGAAATAATTGCAAAAAACGGAAAAAAATCCCCCTTAAGGTCGCGGACTTCCAATCGGTAGGGACTTTTTTCCCATTATCGGGGGGCCATCCCCAACCATTTTGTCAAAATCCAGTGATGTGGGATTTTTGCCGAACAAATACCGTATTCTCCTTTGACTATATAACCACGAACGTTATATTTTGAAAGAGATGCTAAAACTCTCTATTAAGTCTTTTAGAATGTGTAATTTACATATCTTTAAAATTTTCTCAACATTAGAAATTCTTTATAATTTTTTTCTCATCGCGACAATTACCTTATATAAATTTCATAGCAGCTAAAAAAATCATTTACATAAATATTGATTCATGGCTATCCAATAAAAACATCGTACTAAAAAGTGCTACGCTACAACAAAAACCCGATAAAAGAACCGGTGCACCGGGACCGGCTCATGGTTGAAAAAACCGGATGAAAGAACCGGTGCACCGGGACCGGCTCATGGTTAAAAAAACCGGATGAAAGAACCGGTGTACCGGGACCGGCTCATGGTTGAAATAACCGGATAAAAGAACCGGTGCACCGGGACCGGCTCATGGTTGAAAAAACCGGATGAAAGAACTGGTACTGAAAAAAAACCGGCTCATGGTTGAAAAAACCGGGTGTATAAAAAAAAACCGGCGGATGCCGGTGCACGGGGTTTAGTACCGGGTACTGAAGAAAACCGGTATCCGATACTGAAATCTGAGTACCGAACAGGCCTAGGCACGGGGCTGTTGCTGTTGTCACAAAGTGCGGTCTCTTCTCATTAGCGTTTGTTTCGCCTCGCTTCTTAATATTTTTCCTATACCAGGTTTCTCCTCTACGAAAATCAAGACATAGCAGCAGCAATGGGAAGAATTTCGCCGCTTGTCGTTGATTGCTACGAAAGAGCGAGTCGATAGAAAAGCATGCCTACTTTTCACATAGTACACGCTACAATCGATTGCTCTCTATACCAAAAAGGTCCCTATACGTACTCGCCTTTTCCTTTGACTGTGTGCATGTTTTGAAGGCACAAAGTCGTTGTGCCCATTCCGGCGATTTTGTGGCACGATGACTGGGGAGACATTGAATTTGATTTGCCGTGCAAAAGATAATGATTTTACCTAAACAGTGCACGTAAAAATTAAAGCAGCACTTGAAGTTGAATTGAAAAGTGAATCCATTTATTCACTTTTTCAAATTCTCCCAGGGTAGGCAGTGCTTTTATGCCTCTATGGAGTGCACGCCACTGATCATCACTATGTCATCAGATCACCTGCCAATTATTCTAACACTGGATATGCCATCTAAATTCGTCCATTCCGACAAAAAGACGTACATTAATTTCAATAAAGCTGACTGGGAGAGCTTTAAAAGGTTCACCAGTGAAGCTTTTGCTAATATGAACGCTCCAAATGATGTACGTAAGGCCGAAAAACAACTCAGACAAATAATTCTCACTGCAGCCGCATTCCCAGACTAAAACCCAACTTTCCAACATCCGCGGCCAAATTGGCTAAAACAAGGGATCAACTAAGAAGTGCAGACTCAAATAACCCACGCATTGGTGACCTTAACCCTTCTGTCGGCACCTACTACGATATGCATATTCTATACCCAATAGGTCTGGCTGGACCTACTGAGAAAAATTTTTTATTTTTTAGAAAAGGTGAAATTTTTATCGGTAGAATCATTCTATCAATTCTTTACTGCCATTGTTAAACAATAAAAGTATTAAAATCATTTGTGTAGATACACTAGTAACGTTTTTAAGTGGACATATTTTGAGGTGGTATTATTATAAACATGTTTTTCCCTTATTTTCATTTCTTTTTGCTTCTCTATTTTGATGGCGTATATCTAGTAGAAAGTTTGTTCGCATTTTTCAATACCAATATCTTTGGGCAAATATTTGGCGCATTGTTAGTAGCTTTTACCTCGATATTAGCCTTCAGATTTAGAGAAGCAGGTGGAAAGAAATAGGGAATTTTCAAGCGCGAAAATCATTTCATTCTAAATTTTTCGTAAATTTCTTGATCAAATCTATTTAGAAAGACGTTTGTAAGTCTCTCATACTTAGTCCTAACTATTACAAAGGAAATAAAACTGGTTTGAATTTCCTTGAATCAAATCTCAGTTGATTAGGTGATGTTATAAAACGTGATGAAATTAGGCATACTTATTTCCCGAACTTCACGGCTTTTCAAAGAAAAATCTGAGAAATTTTTATCGTTTATAGTACAAATTGAATTTTAATGACATTGTTACATTATAAATAGGAGAGCTTTAACAGCATTTCATATTTGCACTTTTTACCTCAAAAGAAGAATGGGGGGAAAAACTATAGGTCTGGCCAGACCTATTGGGCATCAAAAAGCACTATAAATTGAAAATCACCAAAAACATACTCAAAACTTCAACAGATTTTTTCAAATTTTTGCAAAATGCTTCTAAAGATATTATTCTAGGATATCATGAAATATGAAGTCGCTGCGATTTCATCTTCTATACTTTTATGACCAAAATATAGTGCCAAAGGTCTGGCCAGACCTTTGTGCCGACAGAAGGGTTAACAACATCATCTTTAAACAGGTCAATGACCACAGGCATATGGCACTCACATCTACGTAAAATCAACACCACTTCAGGTGTGAGTAAACTTTGGAACACTGTTAGAAACCTATCAAACCCCACTAAGACTCAAGGGAGGGTCTCTATCGAGTTTGGAAACACTACCATGAGCGACGAAAAGAAATGCGCCAATCTATTCAACAAGCGATTCGTCGAGACATCCGAAACACCAAGGTAGATGAACATCTTCACATCACCACCACTGAAGTTGCCAACGCCATAAAAAATTCCAATAATTCTAAAGCACTTGGTCCGGACGGTATAGCAATGATTATGCTCAAACACCTCGACACACCGGCCTTAGAGTATATCACTGCCACGATGAACCTTTCACTAGGAGCATTCATCATACCAGAGATTTGGAAGAGAGACCGCATTATTCCATTACCCAAACCTGGTAAAAAACACTCCTTAGGTGAATCCTACCGACCAATCACGCTTCTATCTCCTGTGGCAAAAATATTGGAATCGCCGATACATAAAACTCTTGCGACGCACATACAACTCGCCAATCATTAACACGGCTTCAGAAAAATGCACAGCACCACCACCGCATTAGACCGAATCATGTCCAAGGTCTTCAATTGGATAAACCAGCCCAAGCCGTTTGTGCGTATCATCCTAGTGGCATTAGATCTGTCGAAAGCGTTTGACACCGTGAACCACTCGGTTCTACTGTCAGATCTACGAAATTCATCCACACCGTCGCATATAGTCAAATGGATCGCTAATTACCTTGCCGGACGTCAATCCAGCACAGAGTTTAGAAATGGAAAATCTAAACTAAGAAGGATTAAACAAGGAGTACCGCGAGGTGGAGTCCTTTCCCCCACCTTGTTTAACCTATATATGGGGCTTCCAACCCCAGCCGAAGGAATCGACATAATATCCTACGCTGACGACTGCACCATCATGACATCCGGCAACGATATTTCCGACATGTGTGGTCTAATAAACGGTTACTTGGAAGAGCTCAACGTATTCTTCAATAACAAGGACCTTAAATTATCAGCGCCCAAATCCTCGGCCACCCTCTTTACCACGTACAACAAAGAGTTCAACCTACAGCTTGACATAAAAGTAAACGACTCCGTAGTTCCAACTGTTCGTCACCCCAAAATTCTCGGTGTCACAATAGACAATCATGGCATCTTCAACACCCATGCTGACAACATCTGTGACAAAATGAAGGGTAGAAACAAAATCCTAAAATCCCTTGCTGGCAGCAAATGGGGAACATATAAGGAGACTTTACTTACCATATACAAAGCCGTCGGTCGTTCCGTGGTAAACTACGCAGCACCAATATGGACAAATAATCTATGCGACCCTCAATGGAAGCGGATTCAAACGTGCCAAAAATCAGCTATGCGTACTATTACCGGATGTATACGCATGTCATCGCAAGATCATCTGCACCGAGAAACAAAGCTGTTAAACATTAAAGCACATAATGAGCTCCTGGCAAAGCAATATCTTATTGGTTGTTATCGCAGTGAACACCCGAATCACGACCTTATGGACAGAACCCCACTACCACGTCGCGTCATGTAAGACGCTCTTTAAGGGACAAGGAAAGGGAAGTCCAAAGATTTATAAAAGTTCCTCTCGATAACACAAATACATACAAGGCGGCCTTGAAGCAATTACACACACAGGTAACGAAAGCCATGAATGACCTGTCCGCAAACCGTGTCCTTCGCGCTCGACCACCCGACATTTCCACCGATGAACAACAACTACCCAGAGCCACACGTACCACCTTGGCTCAGCTTCGCTCTGGATGGTGCTCCAGACTTAACTCGTTCTGGTCGCGCATTGACAACGCCATTGCAGATCCAGCATGTGGAGCCAGCCCACATAATGTGGACCATCTTTTCGACTGCGCAGCCGCCCGTACACAACTTACACCTATAGGAACTAGAACTAGAACTTGAGGATAGGCTGCCAACCATCTATGAATGACAATACTAGTTTTCCCCCCCCTCACTTGCGCCGCTACAACAACAACAACCGCACCAAATGTAAATACATAAACCCAAATGAATAAAAATGCTTAAAATAATATAAATATTGAGGCTTACATCTCATTCAGTAGAATAGCCAATTGCTTCAAAGTGAATACATTGAGAAATATGATTTTCAAGAACAAGGACCCTGTATACGTGCATTACGTTATCGAAATCAATATTTATCGAATGAAAACAAATCAAAGAGAAATCATAATTTCTAATTGTCGATATTTACTCAAATATTTTCCAAACTGTGCACATCAATGGATAAAATTATTATTAAAACAAATCACATACTCCAACAGGCATCCACTCGCATACGTTTAATAACTTTCGACATTCTGAGAACCATATACTCTCCCTCTCCCTGAAAGGTAAACTTTCATTTAAGATTTATTGGTATAAAGAGTACCCCCATCTTTTACAAACCATATCCCGGAAAACGACCGGATATGACGACTACGATTGAATCTGGACGCCCCCAGTACCGCACCCCACACTCCCGCCCGATATGTATTTTGACTTGATATGAAAGTGAACGATTGAACCGAATTGATTCCCCATGTATAGATGCATGGGGACACATCAACTTGAAAAGGATGTTTCCGGTCGAGGAAACAAACAAAACAAAAAGATGTAGAAAAAACAACAGCAAAAAAAAAACATATTTGAAGCCAAGCGGAAGGAATACAACATCCACACATAATGGAAATTATTCATGTGGCAAATCAGTTACTTTCATTACACTTTACGTTTTTGAAGCTACGTGAAGAGGGAAGCTCATGCAACTTTAACAAAGAAAAGAAAAGAGAAACTCCTACTAACAATTCCGGTTATATTTTTTTGTGAATATAGGAGGGAGCTCTTTTGTTGCAACTGTATCAAGCATAATGATGCTCAAGCTCACAAAAAATAAAAACAAATTAGAACGTCCTCAAATGTCACTTCAACTAAACCAAAAAAACTCCACAACTACTCAAATCGAAATAATTCGCTTTGCACGTCCATCCGATTTACAACAGTTGTCCATACGTTCATTATACAAAAAAAAAAAAATCCTAAATCCATTGAAAATTTATTTGTTCACAACAAGGACATATTGGATTCGTGCCCATTTCTGGTGACACGATGCAACCATCTGCACTTGAAATTCACCAAACTGCCCCCGCTTCAATACATTCATTCTGAACAGAACGTTAGCAAATTTGTACGGTATACGCGTTTCGTATGATAACGTAACAAATGCAACTTAAAACGGCGCCCTTTTTTATTGTCCCCCTTTTCAACGAGCATCGAGTGCACCGAGTCCGTGTCGTCAACCAAACCATGTATCGGGCAACATGTTCACGTCCTCGGGACACAAAGGAAAAAAAGGACGAAAACTTTTGTACGTGAACGTGATTTCTTTTCTGCTGCCACCACCATACACCAAGGTCTGATTCGAATGTAGTGTAGGTATCGTATAAGTCGAATAGGAATACGGTTTTGTTAATGCTTAGCCGCACACTAGCCTGCTACTGTACGAATGAACGACCGAATTGGTCGGTTCGCCGAACTCGTAGTTTTGCCTTTTCGATCACGTCGGATGCGCACGAATTACCTTTTATGGTCCTGGCAGTTTTTCAAAGCTTTTAAAAATATATACAAGCGAACGAGAGAACATTATACTTTATGAAAATTAGACGTGCATTATGACCACGAATTGCATATCGTGTACATTTCGGTGAGCTCGGAATGTTTTGAGATTTCGTCCTTGCATACTAAAACGGTATGCGAATGAATATACGATTTTATGCACGGTACAGGACACGTTGAAATTAATAGAAAATTTCTGTGAATTTCTAAGAATGGCTAAAACCGATAAGCTAAGCGTCAGTTGGCGTTTTATGCATCATCTTAAACGATAGATTTAATGGTCAAGTATATTCTTTTGTGGAGTCCTCTTAGTGAAAACAATCGAGCAATCTTCAATATTCCACCATCGAACTTTTAAAAATAACAGGCGCGATAATCCAACATTGGACTAGGGCCGCAGAATGTGTTAGTGACATCCTATTTCCAAGATCTTATCTGCTTTTTGTTGAGGTAATGAGATCAGCATCACGCTCAGCAGTGTTATTTATCCCCATAAATGGGTACTCGTTTAACATCTGAGTGAGATCATAGTCCGTCACAAGCTCGTGAGTTCGAAAAATACCATAGCTCACGGTGAGATTGGAACTCATGACCCTGTGCACCGAAGGTGCGCGCACTAACCGCTAGACCAGCCAGACTACTAAACTTTTAGGCTATAGAATACGCTTAGACCAAAGATTAAAAAGTGTTCCAACATCTGGGTAAGCTGGTCTAATTTAGACCAAAAAAGTAAATAAATTATACAGTTCACTGGTCTAAATACCGATCCGTGACAGTTTCAGATATCTGTTCAAGATCATTTTAACGTAAACATTGAGTCGCTCCGGTCAAAGACCCCCATTTAAATTTGTCAAATGCATGTCCATAACTCCCCCCAAAAGTGGATCAGAGTGCTAAATTTTGGTTTGTTGCGATTGGATGTCTTAGTCACTCCACCCACCAAAAATCAGCTCATTCGAATAAAAACTAAGGGTACCTCCCATACAAAGTGACCCAAGACAACTTTGTTCTACAGTTTATAAAATGAGAGTAGTACGTAGAACAAACTCGTGATGCGGTCCTACGGAAACTGCATCTATGGGGCGGACCGCACCCGTTTTTCTACGTAGAAACGGCCAAAAGTTGCCAATATACCTCCCTGGCAAGAGCCTTGAAGGTTCGATGCAGGAAGGTATAGTGTTTGTCTGTGTATATGTGTGGATTCGAGTTATGTGTTTTTTCGTCATATTGGGAGCATTACATCTCGGCGCGGCTGCTCTCAATTTTATTAATTCGCGTCGGCATTGAAACAAATCCAGGCCCAGAGGTATGGTTTTGTATAGTGTTTGCGACCAACGAATTGGTTCGAATGCCAGGTTAGTGCAGTGTAATTGCTGCTTGGAATAGGTACATCTCAGGTGTTCTGGCTTAAGAAGGGTTGGTCAGCACTCCACATCATATGTTGCACCGGGATGCATAAACACAGGGCGACCGCGGGCTGCTCCTAGCCCTCCGCCTTCTCCTCAGCCCCCAGCACCCCCAAACAATATGATCAGGAATGCTAGACCTAGTTTAACCCCTGCTCCTCATCCAGCGGTTTTCACTCCACTGTCCTTATTGCAGTTTAACTGCAACGGCATTCACCAAAAAATTACCGAGATCACTCACTTCATGAGTGTAAACAGAATTCTGATTTCTGCAATCCATGAGACTTTGCTCCATTCGAACTCGTCTCTTAGCGTCCATGGCAATTACGTTATACTGCGCAAAGATAGACCAGCCGCCAGGAATGATTCTCACCCTGGAGGTGGACTTGCCTTCCTAATACACAAGTCCGTACATTACTGTGTATTAGATGTAGATGTCGACGGTACGGCGGAAATGCAAGTCATCTCAGTTTCATCAGGGAGTACTAATATCGAAATTTTTAATGTATATGTTCCACCACACTCTAGTTGCCCTTCTGGCTATCGTTTCGATGTTGGTCCTCTCCTATCTGGAGAGCACAGGATAATTCTTGGTGACTTTAACGCGCACCATGAGCTCTGGCATTCTGACCTCAACAACGATGCCAGGGGTATAACTATTGCCGAATCTCTAGACGCCTCAGATTTCTGTCCACTCAATGAAGACTCGCCGACTCGAGTTACAGGCACTTGCAGTAGCTCTCCTGACTTAACTATTGTAAGTGCCAGCTTAATCAGTGCTACTCGATGGGAGACGCACATTGCTCTCTCGTCCGATCACCTCCCTATCATAATAAGAATTGACAAACCAGCAAACCTGACTAAGGGCCGGATGTACAATCATGGTTTAACTAATGGTTGTCAGTTAAACCGTCGATGGCTAAAAAATGTGTACAAAAAGTTAAACTGCCGTTTAAACTACGAATTATCCTTATAGCTGGTTCACACTATATTAATATCATATTTGGTCTAAATTAGATCAGTAAAAACCGTAGTAAATGGGTTTGAATCATATGTCACTAAATTCAAAATGTATTGTAGAATACACTTGAATTATTAAAGTTGCATCACAATATGGGACAACTGTTAATCAAATTTAGATTTTAATCAAACTTGTAAACAGTGTGAGTCTCTATTTATTAAAAAAAAACCGTCGTTTAACTAAATTTCTCTCAATTGTAAACAACTAAGGTTTCTATGGAAACATGTGTACGAATACAGTCGAACTTGCCTAAACGGACACATCTACCACCCGAACATTTCTCCTAATTTTTATTTTCCCCAACGTTTTCTTACATATCATGCAAGGAAAACGAAGGTTAAGGGTCTGACACTCCCATGGCCAGTAACGAATGCAACATTTTTCTCACTAAACGAGCTGGCAACAAGCTTACTTTTAGAATTTGGTGTTGAAGAATTGTACTTAAAAAAAACATTTTAAGGTCAATTGAAGAAAATGTAATAATCATAGCATGTAATAATCATACACACTTGGATACACTTCACTTTCTTTCTGGCTTCACTATAGCTTGTGTTCCAAATTGGTCCGTTCCTGTACATCATTTTTATGGTTTGGTGCGGTTTCAATTTCAGCTTTTCCTTTCTTTTCCGTCTGTTCTTATATAACTTGGTTTCTACATAGCTAAAATTGGACGAGTGAAAAGCGTCGCATACGGACATCGCCCATTCCAGTCCTCTCGTCTACTGATCATATTTTATTTTTTTACATATTTTAGATAGTGTGAGATGCTTCCTTCAATGCGTTATAAACTTCATGTCAAAGTTAATTTACCATTCCAGCACCTAATGCGGTGTTCGTCTATGAGAAGTTCGACTGTAACGTAAATTGGTTGTCAGCTACACCACGAATCACGTAAACATGATAACGCGGTGTATAGGTGGGGACATTTGAAACGTCTTCAGCATCAAAATCACTTATGAAAATTTTAAATCTGCGTCACGTAAATTAAAAATATTAATGGAAATAGACACTTATGAAATTATTTGGTCACAATTTCACAAGTTCACGTACACAAAACGAATCGAAAAATGTCCGCGCTACCTTCTTTTTTATTATTTCATGAGCTAAATAGCAGTAAGCGTTGAAATTTTCAAAATAGAACTCGCTCAATCGTAAACAATAAAGGTTACCATGGAAGTTAACAGCAGTTTAAAATTGTTTAACCAATCAGCAGTCAGCACACACAAGTTAAACGCAGTTTAACGATTTCGGTGAGCGAGGTAATTCCTGATTGGTTGAACAATCAGCTCGCTCAATCGTAAACAACCGATATTCCTATGGAAACTTGTATACGAAACAATACAAATTAATAGGCAGAGCAAAATACAAATATTTTCTGCTTGGGATTTTAATTAGAAGCAATCTCAGTATGAAATAGTCGTTTTTAGGTTGATTTTGTTTTTAAATTATGACTTGTTTCGACAGCAATTATTAACTCGCTTCTGGTCATGCAAGGTCCCAATAATATTGAAATTGCTGAATTATGCACACTTTTCTGCTGCATTTTCTTTTCTTTGAACTAGGACAAAGAGTTTGATTTGAAGGCTCGACCAAAATGGATAAGGATGCCCCCTCTACAAAATGACCCATCAAAGGTTCTTTCAGTGCGTTTTATTAATCTACCCGTACTGTAGAATATAATGTCGTGAGCGTCATTTTTTATGAAAGGTACCTTAGTTTGATTGAGGTGATACTGGTGGCAAGTATATTGGCGCCCTTTCAAGCACAGGCTTGCCCGTGCCTTACTGTACCAACAATTTTTACAAACTTTAATGAAATGTTTTGTATGAATAAAGTTAAACGTTCAATAAAGCTCATAGATCGAAGCTGGATTCCAGTTGTTCTGCCGATTTTTGATATGCTACTACCAACTGTACAGATAAACCTAAAGAAAGTGCGATGGATTAGGTCGGGTTCTTGCTTTCTATTTCTCTATTCAAAAAACTAATTCAACTTGGGTTGAATCAGCCCCTTATAGAGTTATAAGCTCCCGTAATGCGGTTAATATAAAAAACATATCAATGTTAATTTATTACTATATCGCCGCAAATTGTTATATTGGAAAGCCTTATAAAAATGTTACTACATCCTGTCAAGTTTGGAATTTGTCGACTTTTACAAATATCAATAATTTAAAATTTGCGATAATGAATATTTACGAAGGAGAGGGACATTGAAAATTGACTGATATGTACCTAGATCGGGCCATTACATGTTGTCCAAGTAACAGTGAATGTTTGCATCGTGAAAAATGCTTCTCATTTGCGGTAAAAATAATGAAAACATGAAACAATTAATGTTTTCTCCTGCATGAAGAATGTTTTGTCAATAGTGTAAACCTCGTAAAAATAAGTTTGACACCCCTGGGAACCTAACTTTCAAAGAAAAGGTGTGCAGCATATAATACATCTCAATGCAAAGAAAGTTTTATGTAGATTATTTTGTTTTCAGACTACTTTGCGGTAGCTACCGATTTTGAAACAATCCAAAACTAACAAAATTCCACCTTTCTACATTTTCCCCTCATATTGCGGGCCCCCTGCCGGTCAGAATTTGTTTCTAAAATCAGAGGGCCATCCCCAGCGAAAATTCAGAAATGCATTATCTTTATTGCCCGATGGCCTTATTTCGGTTTATTTTTCTTGGGCTAAAAATCATTAGTTAAACGGCCAACGACGACCGTTTAATTTTTCACGTTGAACTGCAGTTTAAACGACAGTTTAACTGTTTGTCAATTTCCTTAAACGGAGTTTAGTTAAACTGCCAATAATTAGTTAAACCATGAATTTTCATCTGGCTCATTTCATTTTAAAATCAAACATTTTAATAGCTATTATCCGGAAATATACAGGGGCTAATGGAAACTACTAATTTTTAAAAAATATGAGTTGCTACTTAGCCAGAAATTTTAATTATTGCGTAGTTTATTTTTCCCCAGTTAGTTAAACGGAGTTTAAAATTAAACTACAGTTAACTAAACGGGGAGTTAAACCATGATTGTACATACGGCCCTAAGTCTGAGAAGCGAACGTTTGTCAATCACAAGAAAGCCGATTGGGAGGGTTTCAAAGCATACTCGTCGGCGAAGTTCATCGAGCTACCTACACCAACTAACGTTCATAAGGTCGAACGAAATATTAGGAACGTCATTGCCAAAGCAGCGGCACGTTATATTCCTTCGGGATACGTCCGAAAGTTCGACCTAATTTCCCTACCAGTGCCGCCAGATTAGCCGATGAACGAGACAACATCAGACGCGCTCACCCAGGTGATCCCAGAATTCAGGAGCTTAACTCCGAAATCAATCGACAAGAGTAAAAGACTATCGGAAGGCGAAATGGAACGAGCACCTCAATGACTGCAACCTCAATGAAGGTGTCAGTAAACTATGGTCTACTGTCCGCGCCCTATCCAATCCTAGGAAAGGAAAGGGCAATAATGCCATCAAATTTGGCCATAAGAGCACCAGCGATCCCCTTCAGTGCGCAAGCCTGTTCAATAAGCAATTTATTGAACATCCCAAGTCCGATCGCTTAAAGCGTAAAATTAGAAGACGGATTCTCAGTAGAAATGTTGACACTATACCATCGTATACTGCGGACCAGGTTAAAAAAGTCATTGAGAATGCTAAAAACTCAAAGGCCCTCGGACCCGATGGCATTTCGATGGCCATCTCGACCTTCCAGCCATTGAATATCTCATGGCAGCCTTTAACTTGTCGATCTCTAAGCTTGCCATCCCTGAAATCTGGAAAACAGGACGGATTGTCCCCTGTCTCAAACCGGGAAAGAGCGCTTGTCTCGGTGAATCCTACCGACCCATAACAATACTTTCACCTGTCGCAAAGACGCTAGAGGCCCTTATTCACCCCACTCTTGTCAAGCATGCTAAGCCAGAACCTCACCAGCATGGCTTCAGCGAAATGCATAGTACCACCACAGCCCTCGATGCGATCACTACACGCGTCCGTAATGGGCTAAACCACAGACGTCCTTGCCATGCCACAGAACAATTCTTGTGGCAATTGACCTAACGAGTGCATTTGATAATGTCAATCACTCGATGCTTCTCGCTAACTTACTGAATATGCATATCCCTGCTCAAGAGATCCGTTGGATTGCCAACTATCTAGCTGGTCGGCATTCCTTCACTGAGCTTCGTGGCAAACGTTCTAAGCTGAGGAAAATCAAATTAGGAGTTCCACAGGGTGGGGTACTCTCCCCCACTCTGTTTAACATCTACATGTCCGGCCTTCCTACACCACCGGAAGGAATCGAGGTGATAAGGATGAAATGCGCCTCCAAATTAATCGCTATCTCGGACGATTACAGGCTTTTTTCCAAAGCCGAAACCTCACCATCTCCGCGTCTAAATCTTCTGCGACATTTCTTACCACCTGGTCGGTGGATTGTCGGTGGGAGGTTGATGTACGTATGGGCAACAATCCAATTCCTACTGTTGCTTATCCTAAAATTCTCGGGCTCCATTTAGAGAGCATGATGACGTCAGCTCATCGCGCAGCATCCGTTTGCGAAAAGATGCGCAGTAGGAATAAAATCCTAAAAGCACTTGCTGGTAGCACCTGGGGCAAGGATAAATAAACCATGCTAGTCACATACAAAGCGGTGGGTCGGGCAGCTGCTGATTATGCAGCCCCAGTTTGGTCACATAGTCTATGTGATACAAACTGGACCAAAATTCAGGTCTGCCAAAATGCTGCTCTACGCACAGCCACAGGTTGCCTCTTGATGTCTGCCCAGGATCACTTACATCAAGAGACAAAATTGATGCCAATACGTGACCACAATCTCCTACTGTCCAAACAATATCTTGTTGGTTGCTACCGTGAGAATCATCCCAACAACAGTCTCATGGACCGAATTCCTCCACCACGACATGTCAGGCGTGATTTGCGAGACCGAGAGAGAGAGGTCCAGGGATACAAGAGGGACCCTTACGACGATGATGCATACCGAGCTGCCATCGCTGAGACTCACACTGCAGAAGTGAACGGGTCTATTGCGAGATTAGATGCGAATAGAGTCCTCTCAGTGCGCCCTCCACCCATTTCGCCTGGCTCCCGAGAGCCACCAGAGGGACATTAGCTCAACTTCGGTCGGGCTTTTGTTCACGCCTCAATTCGTACCTTTCTCGCATTAACCCGGACATTCAAAACATCTGTCCAAACTGCGCTGGCGCTCCACACGATGTGGGTCACTTGTTTCAATGCCCAGCTGCGCCCACTGACTTAACCCCTATCTCACTGTGGGAAAACCCTATCGCAGCAACTATGTTTTTGTCCCTTGACATCACGGACGAAAGCATCGACGAACCATAACTCGAATCCACACAGCGGTTTCACACCTTTCTGCACCGCTAAAAGAAGAAGAAGAACCCCCCAATTTAAGTTCTTCCAAGAAAAACTTGTTTGTTTACGAACCATTCTTAACCCATTATTTGCGGGTATTGATCCACTGGGAATTATTTGATGAAAATTGGTGTAACATGTTCTCTTTGGTCCTAGATTCAGAATTTGTAACTATATTTTTCGTATGACCTCGGGGGTCCTTTCCAGGACATGTGTCGAAAACGACAAACCCGCACTACAGCGACACAAAATTTGCAAGGGAAAATCTTATACTTTCTTAAGAAAAATGGTTTACATAATGAAAATAAATGGGAATGAATATTTTATTATAAAGTCTTGACTCGGTAATCCGGATCTCCTTCAATCCGGATATCGCACTAATCCGGACGACTAAATGTTTCCACTACGTATTCTATAGTCCGGGTCTCGGCAGCAATTTTTACTCTATAGTCCGGATATAGGAGAATTTCAGGGTGAAATGGTAAATTTGGTCTCGTACTTTTTTACGGGACGGTTTGGAAAATGACATGATGCTGACTAATTTCAAAGAAATAATACATTTATCGGCTTTTGTTCCTCTTATTTATTTATTTGGACTCCTTTTGGACTTCCTCAGAAAAAAGTGATTGCGCTAATCCGTATGTTCCTATGGTCCGGATTACCCCTTGCAATAATTGATCCGGATTATCGAGTCAAGACTGTACTTAATATACTTTATTCACGTCCGGGAGGATAGTAGGTTAAAAGGCTAAAAAAAAGCATTCAAGAAGTATTTTGAAAAATCTTGTTTTCATATTGCCCATACCTGGGTAAGTGTAATTTTTTTATATGAAGTTCTAGCCAAACCTGCACGGGATAAACTCAATAAAACGTTCCTATTATTTCGAGAAAAAAAAAACTGCCTTATTTTCCACATTGTTTGGAAACAATATCTAGGGACGCGGGAGCGTCCCGCACGCCAAAGAAAAACGAAGAAATTTGAACAAATAAAAAGTGAGAAGCGACTAAGACTATGTTTACACGACGGAACAAGTACGGGTTTTCGGACCTTTGTAGCTCGGACCCTGGTTGGTCCTGAGTCTTCAAATTCGGTAAGCGTTGTCGCTCGCGCCGTCTTACGAAGTGTAGAAAATTTCAAGATGATACGATAAGAAACACCGGAGATATAATAGTTTAAAAATCGCATTTTTTCAAAAATCTTGTTCTCGTTGTTCTCGTTGTTCTCGTCGTTCTCGTTGTTCTTGTCGTTCATTGACAGGGCTACAGCCTTACAGAGGGCATCTCCGGATTTGGTCTCTTTTCCCATTGATAGAGTCTGTCGTGAAGGTGTGCATAGGCTATCGTTTGCTCCGATCCGTGAAGTAGAAAAAAAGATACAGCGGAAAATGTGAAAAAATACATAGAGTTTCTCGCTTAAATCTTTTTATATGTTTTAAAGGAAGCATTTTGCAAAAGTCGGGGATAGGCCCGAAAAAAGCCTAGAAAAGAATCGTATAGTATAGTATAATTGGTAGGACCGAACAATCTTTTGTATCTAAAATTTTCAGTTTTAGATCGTCTGCAAGAGAGGGGGGCGGGTCAAAGTTCCTGTTTTGGTTCGTCTCATATATACGAGTACGTACATATTAGGTTAATATTGGATGAGCATACGCACTGTTTCATTCATCCCGATGATCCTAAAGCTTCCACCAAATCAGCGCGGTAGCGGTACGCGGTACACACAACACACACACCACAAGAATTGACAAGTAGTCCGTGGTGTACCGCGGCGGAAACTATTTCATACATTCTGACACGTACCGCTACCGTTCTGCGCTGGTTTGGTGGAAGCTTAAATATGGCGCTGGGACACCAAATCGGTTTTGTCAAGACGGTGTATTCTGTTGTGTTCAAACCAGAG
Organism: Microchrysa polita; assembly: GCA_949715475.1. Taxonomy (NCBI): domain Eukaryota; kingdom Metazoa; phylum Arthropoda; class Insecta; order Diptera; family Stratiomyidae; genus Microchrysa; species Microchrysa polita. Next base: position 32,350,788 of record OX454421.1, read on the forward strand.
TTACGTGATGATGGCATATGGAAAATTGATTTTTCAAGGAATTCTGATGAGTTAATTTGAACAAAATTTGGCATGTAGATTTATTCTTGTAATTCCACCCGGTTTGATCCTGTTGTGGTAGGCAAAAAGGTACTGTTAGTTATATAGTGAATTTCATAGCTATCCCTGATTCTTGGTCATGAAACCACTTTATTGTTGTAAAAGCAATGCTCGTCAGGACTCAGGTTTTCGGGACCTTTGTTGAGGGATAAAAGGATATTTTCACATGTACATGTCTTTCTCTTTGTGTCTTAGGCGCAATGTGGAACTTAGGAAATATGTATGTTATTTGAATCACATATTGAGTACCCAGTGAGGCTTAATGGTTACATTAAAAATTAAGATTTAAGATTAGGATGAATGTGATAGAGATGAAGTAAAGGTTTAGACTCAATTTAGGGCTAAGGTGTTAAAGTCAAAATCAAGTTTAGGGTAACGGATAGGGTTAAAGTTATTGTTACATCGCAGTTAACGTTATTATTAGGGTTAAATGTAAGGATAGGGTTTAGGTTAAGGTTGAGTCTGAGTTTGAGGTTTAGGTATAGGCCAGGGTTATGGTCAAAGTTAGAGTTATCATTAAGTTTAATGTTATGTATAAAGATACCAAGGTTAGCGAGGTTACTAGGGCTACCAAGGCCATCGGGGTTACCAAGGTTACTAAGGGTTTGCAAGATCACCAAAGTAGTCAAGTGTACTATGGTCACTAAGATTACCAAGGCGAGCAAGGTTACCAAGGAGACGAAGGTTAGCAAGGGGTTTATAATTCTTATAATTATTGTTCTCAAACAAATTCGTGACAATAGGGCAATGAATATCGTCTTCATAATATATTTACGAATTTTGTAAATCGAAAACTGCAAAAAGATATGATATCTCACAAAAACAACTGTGTTGTAAAAGGTGTCCGCCAAAGAAAAAGTCATCAGCCGCAAAAAGGATTGATATAAATACATTCCCGCCAAAATACTCGCATCTTGTCTCAATGATGGTGGTGGAGCAAATTTTTTTCAACGCTATTTGGCGGGGAGCTTGAATAAGGTTAATAACAAAATAAAATCAATGTTAAGAAATTTATGAAAGAACTTTTATTGTATAGAAAAAAAACGAGTTCCATACGAAGGAAAGCTAAATAAGGTTCTAAAACGCATTTTTATTTTCTATAAGACTGGAAGCTTCAAAATTATCAACAAAAGAACATAGCAGCAAATAGTACCCTCGTTCAGCTCCCCGCCAATAAGCGTTGGGAAAAATTTGCTCCACCACCATCATTGAGACAAGATGCGAGTATTTTGGCGGGAATGTATTTATATCAATCCTTTTTGCGGCTGATGACTTTTTCTTTGGCGGACACCTTTTACAACACAGTTGTTTTTGTGAGATATTTATTGTCTGCGATGTCTGTGATGGTTTACATTGGGAATCACTGGGAATAGGATATAGAATATATTGGCTGCCCGCACACTAACATATAGCCTCCAAAAAAATGGAGTATTCAAACGTGAGAGGAGATGCTGGTCTGCATCTCCCCTATCGGTTTTTCATGATACATACATCAAGTATAAAATCATTCACTTTTATGTTTTGCCATAATGATACGATTTACGGAATAATTTATTGCCGGAAAGCATGTGTGTGTATGGGCAGATACCAAAGATTCAAAAAGTACTCATCTGGTTACTTGAATCGAATCGTTTCGATACCGAGTAAAATAGAAAGAAAAGTATCGATTCCAGAATTCTTTGGTATCGAAACAGAAGTATCGACACTTCACTTGTATTGGAATGTCGTTAGAGTGCTTCTCATACATTGATTTCCAACTCCTTTATGAAAATAACAATTCCCAGTTTCAAGAACCACATAAAGTACTTGATGCAAATATATGATGCTGTTAATGCGCGGATGTGTCGTTTCCGCAACATTTTTTTGTAAATGTAACTTCTGAGTACTTTGCGTTATCCGCTTGAAATAATTTTTGACCAGTACAAAGAAAACAGTTATAATTTACTTATCCAGGGGATATTTCATGAATTCTATTAGCATTTTCTGAAATTTAGCGATTTTGTTTGAGAATTTCAAAAATTTGCGAAACAAATAGTCAAAAATGTTGTGATTGAAAATTTTATGGGTTTAATAAGTAAAGTGGACATTGCATTTTAGTTTAAAATAGCTGTCGATTCGTTGCGTGTCATACAAGCACTACATTATTAGTTTCATTATATGTTTCGTTTTCGACACACCCGCAAATAATGGGTTAACTAAACTTCATATAAATGGATCTCTTGGGATATCACAAAAAATACTTAAAAATTGATGAAATCGAACGATGGGGTCATGGGGCTGCCGTACAAACCTCACCCCCCAAATTAGGTTTCTCTAAGAAAAACTTTTTTATTTGGGCAGCGATTTTAACCACGCCTCGTGAAATGTATTTCTATTGATCTCACAAAATATAATATGTGAAAATGAATGGAATCCAAACATGGGGTCATGGGGCTGCCATACAAAACCTACCCCCCAAATTAGGTTTTTATAAGAATTTTTTTTTTTATTTGGTCACCAATTTTAATCACACATCATACAAATGTGTTTCTGTTGATGCCACAAATCATACGTAGAAATGGATGGAAGGAGCCATGCGGTCATTTTGGTTCTTCTAAGAAACATTTTTTGCTACACCAATTTCACCAAACCTTTTATTAATGTGCCTATCGAAAAAAAACAACATGTAAAAGCAAATGGAATTGTACTATCGGATTATTCCCACCCGAAACGCCAGAAAAAACTTGTACCCCGAGGAGAGCCCAAAATTAGCCTCGGTCTCGTTTTAAACCAATCTTTACCTATATCTATTTATCTTTTCATGAATACTGGTACTCTTATTTTTCCATTACCCTTCACTTCCGACAGAAGGTCAGAAAACTGATTTTCCTCGTTTCCGTTTAATATTGTTATATAATTTAGATTCAGTACTGTGCCCATACGTATGTTTATAATTATATTGTCACAGTTGTGATAAGAACATATACATAGATAAGAACGATAGACACCTCCACCAAGAATTGTAAAGGTTTTTTATGCCTCTATCGAATGTACGCCACTGGACACCGTCTATGTATATCTCCGAATAACTGCTAAAATACATTTTTCGCGGTTTTTTTACGAGTGCCTAAGTAATAAAAGGATCGATTTGAGGTTGCGCTAACCAGGGTTCTCATTTCTGAAAATTAAATCAAAGATTTGAAGAGCAAATCGCAATGTTTGCTTATTTTTCGTAGTAGCTCTAAGACATTTTTTCTTACGCATTGTTTTTATCAGTAAATTGATAATTCCATTACTTGCGTTTTTTACGCTTTTCTGGTCTAAACCTTTGATCCCTGCTCACTTTTGGAAAAAAATCTCCTCTAACACCATCAACTGTCATTAAACTTCAAACGACTAAATCCAGAAAAAAAACCTTTCTCAAAGTAAAAACTTTATTCGCGACAAAAAGGATTGCATTCAGGTTACATCACTGCATTTTCTCCTTCGCGGTACTTAAAGAAAAAAAAACATATCTCGTTACAATGCCACGGGAAAAATAACATCAGCGCACGTTGTCATCATAATCACAAGATCACAAGAAGCATCGTCCTTGGTTCATACCAGCATCAAATAGTGTTACTCTTCTATATGACACGATGGTCATAACGGCTTCGTCGAGAATTTATAGTCAATTCTTTCGCCCGGCGAGACATAAAAGAGTGTGTGGTTGCAACAGAACAGTAGCAACGTGAAAACTGAAAAAGTTAGTAAATGTGTAGAAAGCGAGACAGCACTGTAAATACGCGGTAATGTCTACTCGCGTATACCTATATCTTTTATTAGAAAAAATCGTCCTTGCAGGCATCGTTATAATGCCGTCGCGTCGTTGTGTGTTATTGGCCATTTCCGCACGTCTTACGACAGGTATTCTAAGAGTTACATTACACGAAAAAGCGGAAAGTAATATTCATTTTGCTTCTGGGTATTTTTCAAAGAAATATTGTAAAAAGTGTCGTTGAAGAGCATTAAGGAAAAGATTCTGAATTGTCAAGCAAAGAGGTTGTTTCGTCCATAGATTTCTCTGAAGTCTAAAATAAAATGTTGGTCAAATATATTGGTAACTGCCTATAGATGGTATTTCTAATTGGATAAGTCGAAACCAAATATTTGTAATACTAAAGCCCTGGGATTAGGTAGACTATGGATAGGCCATTAAGGAAAAATTTTGTCTAGGTTTTTATAACACAATCACAAAAAACACACATAACTATCAACTACACCATGGGCGCCGTAAGTTTTTCATACGATGGGGGCATACATTTGGCGCAAAAATTTGAATTGCCAAATAGATTTTTATGAACTGCATGCAAACAATTTCGGTACTCAAGGCTCTAGTACACAATCATATTTGGTAACATTTATATTATAATATGCTTAAGCCTACTTGATTTCACTTATTGCACGTCTAAAAACTTATACTGAATGAATCGAGTAGGCTTAGGCATATGACATACATATTATAATATAAATATGACTGTGTAATGAAGCCCTAAGCAAAAAAGATAAAGACTAAATACATAAATAGAAATTCTTGTTTTCCGCAAATTACGTTGTAAGTTTTCTTATGATTTTCATATCGGTGTAATGGGAATATGAGTAACGAATCAATAAGGCTTCAGGTGTGTTTTATTGGGTCGAGTACAACTTTTGTCAAATTTGTATGGAAGTTTTTCACCATTATACTAATTTCCTCCAGGGGAATAATACTTACGAATGTCACATTTTGATTGGGTAGAAAATTAATTATATTTCGTTAATCGCCTCCCTCTTCCTTTTATAACCGGGCTTGGGACCGGCTTTGGCGGAATTAAGGCGATTAAGACTGCATTCATTCCACGCCCACTCCATGCTTAGGCGTTTATGCAGCGGAATCAACTTGTCCCTCAGATGGTTCAGTGGCGGCTCGTCATAGTGGGCAAGGTGGGCACGGCCTACCCTATAAATAAATACACTTATTGTATATTTACATCTTTTAACATCAGTAGAAATGTACAACAAAATTTTACCTTTGACTATATATTAGGTGAACATCATTCATATTAATAGTTTTTTCCCAGTACTACCAAGTCTCTCGCGAATCTATCAATTACTGTTTGGGAGCCACTGCACAAAAACATTTCCGGTGTTTGTATAATTCAACAAATTAGGCAGCTTTTAGGCTTTTTTTGTTTCATCAAAATCGAAACTGCCTATGGGTATGCAATATTCAACTCACATACTCAAACCTTTAGGTATTGTTGAAAATCTACTTACCATCCACATAAAGACGAAGCAACCAGTCCAAAGTGGGCCACTTGCGCCGGTGACCAAATTACAACAACAAATCATTCGGAATTTATGAAACTTTGGGGAGCGGTGGCATCGAATTCAATACCGACAAGGTAGGCCGGCCTATAGCAGCTCGAATGGAATCAGTTTAATAAGAATCAGAATGATGACGTAGACAATTTAAAAGTACAATTTTCGGGGCTACCATGAGCTGGTCAAAATGAATAAAAAAGCAACGATAGCTCAATGCTATGTAGGAAAACATGTTTCACGGGAGGATTTGGGATTTCTTGTGTAATGATGATTATTATTAGATTAATGAATTTGAAGTGTTTATTGTAACATGTATTAGAATGTAAAATAAGCTTTCGGGAACATGAACATTATTGTTGTGCACTTTTAGCATTTTTGATTTGTTTTATACTATGTACATTTACATTGAAAATGCTAAAGGCGCACAACATTAATTCGCATGTTCCCGCAAATATATTTGATAGTCTAATAATGATATACTAGGACACTGCATTTAACCTTCAAGCGGGCGCGCATCATTTTGTGACATAACCGGGCGCGCGGCGGTAATTTACCGCCCTCGTCCTTTCCTCTCCATTTGCGCTTAACCGTACAACTTCCATTCTCATAATTACGGTAAATTGAAAGAAGAACATGTCCCAAATAAGTTATCATCAAAAAAAATATTATCTGGTGAACAATAAAACAAGATCTGCAGTCTTAGCGAAGCACGTAACTTCAGTGATATTACACAGAACACACACATTTTCAACACAACTGCATACCAAAATATACCATTCCCGAACGTTTGACGACCGCTGGAAAGGTATGGAAGGTAAAATTTACCAAAAATTTTATTGTATCGTATCTATAACAGTATGACTTAAGAATACATACTTCTCCCACCTCGACCCGGCCAACGGGAGAAAAGCTATTCGGGTTTATATGATAAGGGCGGTAAATTACCGCCCGCGCGCCCGCTTGAAGGTTAAAAACGAAATGATCCTAAATTAAAAAATAATAGCTTGATCTAAAAATGGTTGCAAAACTGTGAAATTGAAGCGGAAATTTATGGTTCCATTTAATACAATGCGAACTTTAAGTGGAAAGTCGTTAATTTTAGGTGTTTCCAAAAGATTTTTATTCCGTGAAGGTGCCCATCCTGTGCAAGGAGGCACGGGCCGCTACTGAGATGGTTCACAACAACCAGCGGCTCGTCTGGACTATTAGCTGCCTTTCGCATTAAATGATTGATGATCTCGTCGTTCAAATAGGCCACAGCATCGCGTTTAGATTGCTTGTACCGAACAATCAGTTTGTATGCAAAATTAACTCCTCCGGCGACTATAACCGCTAGCCCGATGAGTCCAACATAAAAGAAGAACTTCTGTAGCTTATTGTACACGGAACACGTGAACGGAAGGCGGGGATTCAAAATTGCAAAACTGTAGACTTGAGCATCGCGCAACGCCAATACTTGATCAAAAGACAATGCAGTGCCGTCTTCATCGACTGCACTTATTTTCCACTGCGGATTTTGGTGAATCAAATATTCGACATTGTGCAGATCGCGAACCATTCGACGAACGTTCAGATGCAGATGAGTGGCCTGAACCAATCGAACATTTTCCTTGGTACCCAAACTAAACTGTGCTGTATCTAGGGACGCGGGAGCGTCCCGCACGCCAAAGAAAAACGAAGAAATTTGAACAAATAAAAAGTGAGAAGCGACTAAGACTATGTTTACACGACGGAACAAGTACGGGTTTTCGGACCTTTGTAGCTCGGACCCTGGTTGGTCCTGAGTCTTCAAATTCGGTAAGCGTTGTCGCTCGCGCCGTCTTACGAAGTGTAGAAAATTTCAAGATGATACGATAAGAAACACCGGAGATATAATAGTTTAAAAATCGCATTTTTTCAAAAATCTTGTTCTCGTTGTTCTCGTTGTTCTCGTCGTTCTCGTTGTTCTTGTCGTTCATTGACAGGGCTACAGCCTTACAGAGGGCATCTCCGGATTTGGTCTCTTTTCCCATTGATAGAGTCTGTCGTGAAGGTGTGCATAGGCTATCGTTTGCTCCGATCCGTGAAGTAGAAAAAAAGATACAGCGGAAAATGTGAAAAAATACATAGAGTTTCTCGCTTAAATCTTTTTATATGTTTTAAAGGAAGCATTTTGCAAAAGTCGGGGATAGGCCCGAAAAAAGCCTAGAAAAGAATCGTATAGTATAGTATAATTGGTAGGACCGAACAATCTTTTGTATCTAAAATTTTCAGTTTTAGATCGTCTGCAAGAGAGGGGGGCGGGTCAAAGTTCCTGTTTTGGTTCGTCTCATATATACGAGTACGTACATATTAGGTTAATATTGGATGAGCATACGCACTGTTTCATTCATCCCGATGATCCTAAAGCTTCCACCAAATCAGCGCGGTAGCGGTACGCGGTACACACAACACACACACCACAAGAATTGACAAGTAGTCCGTGGTGTACCGCGGCGGAAACTATTTCATACATTCTGACACGTACCGCTACCGTTCTGCGCTGGTTTGGTGGAAGCTTAAATATGGCGCTGGGACACCAAATCGGTTTTGTCAAGACGGTGTATTCTGTTGTGTTCAAACCAGAGTTACGTGATGATGGCATATGGAAAATTGATTTTTCAAGGAATTCTGATGAGTTAATTTGAACAAAATTTGGCATGTAGATTTATTCTTGTAATTCCACCCGGTTTGATCCTGTTGTGGTAGGCAAAAAGGTACTGTTAGTTATATAGTGAATTTCATAGCTATCCCTGATTCTTGGTCATGAAACCACTTTATTGTTGTAAAAGCAATGCTCGTCAGGACTCAGGTTTTCGGGACCTTTGTTGAGGGATAAAAGGATATTTTCACATGTACATGTCTTTCTCTTTGTGTCTTAGGCGCAATGTGGAACTTAGGAAATATGTATGTTATTTGAATCACATATTGAGTACCCAGTGAGGCTTAATGGTTACATTAAAAATTAAGATTTAAGATTAGGATGAATGTGATAGAGATGAAGTAAAGGTTTAGACTCAATTTAGGGCTAAGGTGTTAAAGTCAAAATCAAGTTTAGGGTAACGGATAGGGTTAAAGTTATTGTTACATCGCAGTTAACGTTATTATTAGGGTTAAATGTAAGGATAGGGTTTAGGTTAAGGTTGAGTCTGAGTTTGAGGTTTAGGTATAGGCCAGGGTTATGGTCAAAGTTAGAGTTATCATTAAGTTTAATGTTATGTATAAAGATACCAAGGTTAGCGAGGTTACTAGGGCTACCAAGGCCATCGGGGTTACCAAGGTTACTAAGGGTTTGCAAGATCACCAAAGTAGTCAAGTGTACTATGGTCACTAAGATTACCAAGGCGAGCAAGGTTACCAAGGAGACGAAGGTTAGCAAGGGGTTTATAATTCTTATAATTATTGTTCTCAAACAAATTCGTGACAATAGGGCAATGAATATCGTCTTCATAATATATTTACGAATTTTGTAAATCGAAAACTGCAAAAAGATATGATATCTCACAAAAACAACTGTGTTGTAAAAGGTGTCCGCCAAAGAAAAAGTCATCAGCCGCAAAAAGGATTGATATAAATACATTCCCGCCAAAATACTCGCATCTTGTCTCAATGATGGTGGTGGAGCAAATTTTTTTCAACGCTATTTGGCGGGGAGCTTGAATAAGGTTAATAACAAAATAAAATCAATGTTAAGAAATTTATGAAAGAACTTTTATTGTATAGAAAAAAAAACGAGTTCCATACGAAGGAAAGCTAAATAAGGTTCTAAAACGCATTTTTATTTTCTATAAGACTGGAAGCTTCAAAATTATCAACAAAAGAACATAGCAGCAAATAGTACCCTCGTTCAGCTCCCCGCCAATAAGCGTTGGGAAAAATTTGCTCCACCACCATCATTGAGACAAGATGCGAGTATTTTGGCGGGAATGTATTTATATCAATCCTTTTTGCGGCTGATGACTTTTTCTTTGGCGGACACCTTTTACAACACAGTTGTTTTTGTGAGATTATCTTTACATTTGTGGTCCTCAATAACTCCAGAGCTCCTTTCAAACCCTCCTCATCGATGCACGTCATCTGTGTGAATCGTCGCATATCTGATAGAAAGTATTTCGATCGTTGATGGTGTTGGCCAAATCGAGACTGATCGTTACATACATGAAGGTCGCCACGCCGAGGAAAATGATCAATGCACTAAGCAGCACGCAAAGAGTCAACGTTTGCTTCACACCATACTGTTCGTCCAGTCGATTGATGAGATTTGAAAATGCCGCACGTGGTGATATGTTTGAATGGGGCTCGGGTGCTTGATAGACAATATCAGCCTCTCGTGGTGGCGGGGCATAACTGCTTCCCTAGTACACTGTCCCGCAGATTCACGGCTCGCGTCCTGCATGTGACGATCCTAAACCTGCTTGAACTGCATTTGGCTCGCCGATAGACTCATTAGACATCTGAAAACAATCGATAAATCATTATGCATACCAATTTATATTTTAACAATTCAACTACTGTCGGTTAAATTTATTTGTTTACTTACCGTAATACCAGACGGATTCAGTTCCGGAAATGCATTTTCTTTGAGCACAGTTCGTTTCTCAAGTCAAAATATGCCGTCATTACGCAAATGTTTCGTGCAAACCACAGCTCTTTTAGGAATCTACACACCTCTTAACTGTAGTTTGTCTATCCATACAGCGTTCGCCTCATCAATTAGAAATCTGCAAGAAACGGTTTACATTATGAAAGAATTAACATATTATTTTACCAAAGAAGTTTAATTATCAAATTGACTCGAAACTTTGCACGAAAATTGCAAAAAAAATTTGCAAAACTCTAACAATGTGATGAGCCCCCGAAACAGAAAGAAATTGATACGTTCATGAACACATCGACGAGACGAATTTCCATCGTAACCTTTCGTGCCCGCTTCGTACGAAACATGCACGAACAAGGTACGAACCTGGGACGAACTCAAACGAACGGAAACTCGTCTGTTGTATTGGCTGTCAACCACACAATCGCGCACTTGTTTTCAAGAAAACATGTATGAATAATGCGATAAACTATAATTTTGACACAAAAATTCACATATGACCACTAAAATGTAGGCTCTCACGCGATTACCTGTGAAAAGATACACTCATAGTGTTTCTCTGTTGGTTGCTGGAAAACCCGACAACAATGCACTTCATGTTCTGAAATAAACTTTTTTTTTTAATTAGAACGAGTTCGCAGCCTTACGGCCTACACTGTTTAAGTCAATTTCTTACAATTCACTTGGAAAAACTTGATTTTGTCCACTCACACTCACTGCGTTCACTTGGCGCGAATTTGGTGACAACCACACTGTTGACAGTCTGTTCATCGGCCGACCATCTTGATGGTTGCCCGAGGGGTGTGCGAGAGGGGGGACTGAGGAAGAGTAGAAAAAATTTCTAGACACACACGTACGCTCATCTACATGATGATTTCCAATCCAGTTCATATCATAGCTAAAGCCGGTCTCAGACCGACCGGAGTGTGGTACACACCGCACAAAAGATCAGTCCAAGAATGATACCTTGGAGTCGCCCAACCACACTGCTGCACTGCTGCTGCAATATTTTTCGTAAAAATCTTTTGTGCGGTGTTGGCCACACTCCGGTCGGTGTGGGGCCGGCTAAACCTTCCTCCAAGAAGCGAAGCCAAAAAAAAAAATAGGACGTTCTACGTATATAATAAAAGCGAAATCATTCAAAACCTTACGTACGGGCCGTTTTTTGGTCAGCTTTGTCGGTATATTTTATCGTGACAAAATATGGGATAAGTTTTGGTGTAAAATTTTATTTTGCTAATGCAGGATTCAAGCGATTGTAGATCAGAAGACGCGAGTAGCTGCCAAACGTTTGGGTTCGGTTTTATTGAAAATTATATTTATTTTCAAATTATGGAGCAATTCTTTTTAGATAGTCCACAGCTGAAAAATCATAGTTTTTCAGAGAAAGTCATGGTTTTTGACTAGATTAAGTAAGAACGCTATTACGTCGTCACGCTAAAAGTTAAAGTCAAAATTTGGACAACATTTTTTCGGTAACAAACTCTAGAATCTACCATAGGTTTATTGTGAACCGTTTGCGAGGTACTTTTCTCACATTTCAAACATCAAATCGACATCAAATCGACTTTCCAGTTAATCGGACTGCAAAAAAAATTGTAACAATCTCTTCTATGCGTCAAAGGAATGCAAAAAGTTCATCGGCAGTAAACGGTATAAAAACGTACACCATTAACATATGCAAATTACAGGCTTTAGGCGAAACCTCTCATATCGAAACGATTCAATAAAAGAGTGGAAAGTTTTGCAATTTTTACCACCCTTTTTCAGAAAAAAAGTACTTTCCTAGGTAGGTACGCTTGACGTAAATATAAGCGTATGCAACTAAAACGCCATTTTGCCTTACACATCGTTTTTGCAACTCATTGGATGCTCACTCACTCTCATTTGCGTGGACAAAGAGTGTTTGTGTGCCGACTGCCGAGTCCGCATACACATCAGCGCCCACTTTAATTTTCCTGATTGCATACGAAAGCAAAACTGAGGCAAAGGCAAACCTTTAAGTTGCAAATTCGATTATAAATTTAAATAAATCCCCTCGACGATTGTCAAACTCAAAGTAGCACAATCGAACCAATGACTCTTCTCTATGTATGTACAGTACCTACATGTATTTTTAACCAAGCAATTCAAAGCGAGGAAAGCGATTTTCTCTATGCTGCTTTCCTATGCTGATGAATCAACTATGTTGTATCCTGGACGGTCCCTCCTTCCATCAGTGTTTTAGCGTTCAGATCGGATCCCTTATGCCGGCAGAGGACTCATCCCATTTCATGCCGGGTGTTCGTTTAGAGAGAAATCGCTCTCCATTTAGTTCGAACAGGCTCTTCGCCTCTTCGGCGTCGTGTGCTGTGCGCTGCTGAAAGTAAAACACAAAACTAAACTTGTTTCCAAGCACTGCAAGCAATTGCACAATCAATGCAATGGCGTTGAATGTTGTTCAAACTGCCACTAGAAGTTTTGCAATAATTTTAAAAAGTTTCTCGAGCCATTGCAGAAACATGAGTCTCTGTTTCGACGAAGGCATGGTGCGTGCATACTAACAATGCACGTACTTTCGATTTGGAGCACAACACAGACAGAGAGCGCGGTGCAGCATACGGATGTATGAACAATGGCAATAAGGATCATAAGGAAGGATAACAACGATCCATCCTTGTGTAGATGTGTGTATCGTTCCGAAACAACTTGCAACTTAAGAAAATTTAAATAAATATCCTTCGGCCAATTGACTGTGTCTTCGACTTCGTTGCTGCCTCTTTGCCTGCGTTATAACAAATTTTCTTTTTTCTTTCCAAACACAATTTTCCTCAAGATTACAACAATATTATTGGTAAAGTCCTGAGAATTCATCGACAACCATCGGCAACGACGACAACTTGAAAATGTTCGAATAAATTTTCAAGGATTCCGCAATGCCTTTTGCGTGGAAAGATATACATATATACGATATTTTCGAGCGAAAGGATACATATACATTTCGAATAAATACATGACTGAGTGATTTATGGAAATTAGTTTCATAAGAAAATCTCTTAGCATCATTGCTCTGTGTCTGTGTGTCTGTGTTTCTTCATGCCTTAAATTGTTCTATCCATTTCGTATAGTAAATGACAGCCGTTTGTCAGCCAAAAGCGAGTTGATCTGAGATTGAACGTCTCGTAGGCAGCATAGGAAACGCGTGGTGTACCAGATCATGATGTGGAAACACAGTCCTCAGGGTAGACCGTGGAAAAGAAAAAAGAGGCAAAACAAGCTGAAATTATTGGAATTTTCAAGCCCTTTTTATGGTTGAATGCTTTGTTGATCTGACTTTTGATTTTTTCGTACGAAAATGTATGAATTTCATATGAGTTGTCAATTTATGCCGGCGCGTCTGGATATACTACAGACATGGAGTGGTTTCGTTATATGAATAACGAAAAGGTCCGGGAACTCGGCACTGACGAAGAACAGAAAGGCAAAATGTTATTTGGAAACCATTAAAATATATTTGATAGGTCCTGGGTAAGTTCACATTGGAAATTGAACTGTAAGATTCAACCAGAATTGCTTTGAAATGAAAATTAACATATTTCGTTCAATATTGTATGAGCATTGATTTAATTAAAAACGGAATGAACAGAAAATTGTAGTTAAATGTAGTCAAATGTCACTTAAAATCGCTGCGAGTTTGCAACATACAAACGCATTGTGCTTTTAAGCTATTTTCGATATTTTCTTTTCCGCTCTGTCTTCAGTCAACAAAAAAAAAATATCGAGTGTAGGTACAGAGAGCTACGCCCGCAATATATGCTTTTTTACGATTTTAATGCGTACGTAATATTTGTTGTACATTATCATTTTTAGGCAATTAATCAACTATTTTTCCGGTTTCGATAAAGCTATACTCAACGGCAAATCTACAGTCATTTTTTAATCATCACCTATGTAGAGGCCCCAAACAAAAACTGAGAACTGCATTCCTAAGGAAAAGGTGACAAATACAAAAACTGAATTTAGTAGCTCTAACTCCGTTATCGTTATACCGAATTAACAAAAAATAACTGATAGGAAATGTCTTCAATGAGCGCACACACCTCTCTCGACTTTTGCACATATTACGGGACACCCTGTTGCCTTTGTACTACTAACTTCTAAGGTCTTCGTGCCAAAGACTGTAACCATACAGGGTGTCCCGCATTAGGTGGTCAATACTGTAATGGTGGAGAGCACAACTTGTTTCAGCAAGAAAATTACCAATACAATCGGTTTTTTTTTTACCGTTACCTTGTTCTTCTTCCTTGCCTCGTTCTTTATACCGATCCATGGTTTCGCGTTGCTCGACCTGCAGTCTAGGCATATCGCCCGTTTAGCGGTAATATCTCATATTTCTAGAGGTAGCTCTATCCTGGATCGTGTCATCGCCAAGACCAATGCGTTGTTGCTGTTACCGTTACCTTGTTATCGCTCTTTTTGTGAAAGTCATCGAAATTCGTGACTTGTCATGCGAAATCATAATTTGCAGCCCTTTCGATGACTTAATCCAAGATTTGATTTCAGTTTCAGAAAATACATAAAATTTCACAAAAGCTGAAGTTTTTCCTGTTGCCAACATTATCGCAACTTTCAACATACAGTTACTCAAATTTTTCATCGAAAATTCAAACAGTAATTTCATAACGGTGCTTTATACGTACAACTCTGGAAAGTTAATAAAAGTTGCTTCAACATATTGGCTTTCTAACGGTATATCATTTTTCATATTTACATTGCGGGAATTTTCTTATCGAATGTTTCAAACTGAAATTTTATTTATTTACTTTTTATATTTTACTATCGCAATTTTGAAAATTTGTTAAATAAAAATGAAAATAAAGTTTTGAATATGAGAGGAGATGCAGATGATCAGGGTGTCAAAAATTTGATCGTATCGAAATGAAACAAATTGCATAAATGTTCATTTTGATACGGTCAAATTTACGGAATATCGGCGATGTTCCATTATGTAGTGCCTACACCACCGACTAGGATCCTTGATCCTGGGGGAGGGGGAAAAATAGATTTTTTTTTAAAGTTGAAGGAAATAAGCATAAAATTAGCAGATATTTATGGGATAAGTTGTAATTCGATTCCTTTAATTGGGGCTCCGTTTAGAATCCTTAATTCTGAGGCAAGGGGATAAGCACAACATTTTTGAAAATTGGACGAAATTAGCACATAGATATGGGGTATATCCGACATAAATTTATCACGGACGTCAAAGATTTTCTGTATGCGCCCATGCGAATGTGAAATTCGTGGAAAAGAGCTACTTCCTTGTGTGTAGCACCTATTGGTGATGGGCATCGAGAATAATCTTCCCTGACAGTCTCTTTCTTGTCCTTCTTTAATCTTCCGGCACGTATACGATCGAGCCGAATTTATCTGACCGATTAACTCATCTCTCCCAGTTCTCAGAAAGGTGGTAGAGAAAAAGCAGAAACTGTTTCGCGTGCCGAAGTGAAAGGGAAAGATGGCACTGTGAGTTTCAGTTCACTTCATATAGCTGATTGGCATTGGAAAAACTGGTCACTCCTTAATCGTTCAGATGAATTGCGCCCGCCCGAAGGTTTATCGGAAATAGCTTTGCGATCCAGATCTGGCTAATTAGATTCTTTGCAAGAAGGGGTTTCCCCCGATGAATGCTTGTATTAACGCAAACACAACAGTATTGTGTAATTGGTAAAATGCCCCTCAAAATAGCGATATTCTGATGAATAGTCTGTACAATATTTTTAAGACGCACTTTCGCTTAAAAATTTGAATAGATATGTGCATAGGTTGATAACAATTTTAATAGTTTTGCAAAAATTCTTATTCCTTATCTTTAAAACAGATGGGGTCTCCTGTCATTATGTAGCAAATGGTCCAAATGCGTAATTTGGAATTCGTGCTAATAATGGTAAATTTGTGTAAAAATGCCGCATTTCTGTCATTCGAAAGTCAGTGAACTTTAAAAATTTTACTACAAACTTGTACTATGCAATTTATTATTATATTACTGAAATTCATGAAAGAAAATGAATTTCTATTTGAATACATATTCCCTATTTTAAGCATCCCTAATTCAAAGACTTTTCTTCTCTCTTTTTCTTTCCAGGAGGCCGAAAGCGCTATCACAGCAATGAACGGTCAATGGTTAGGATCCCGATCGATACGAACGAACTGGGCAACGAGAAAACCACCAGCAACAAAAGCGGACCGTATGTAATTTGCATCAATAATTAAGTGTGTGCTCGTGGTCTTTTGTATGCAATATGTATGTGTGTGTTGTGTTTTTCTTTGTGTGTTGAATCCTTCTTCCACAATCACAAAACCAGAAAAAAAAAACCTTCAACCATACGAAGTACGATGGTGTATCCTCATAGAAACACTTCAATATGGTTGACTCCAGAGTCAAATTGACGATTTAACGAAATTATCTTCGTTGACCCGACCGGCCGTTTGGTTTCAAGTTTCCACGCTATCTATAGCTGTCGAAACGTAAGGATATGTGTGAGCTGTGAGTCTCCAAGTATTATAGGAAATTCAGTAACTTAGAAATGCATGACCTGATGACCATTGCACATACACTGAAGGAGAGAATAGTCGAATTGCTATACTCGCCTCCGGTTGACGATGTGTTTATGGTTATCGAGAAAATTAGGATTGGGGCCGAACTTAAACAGTTGTGGGATTTCGATTTAAACCATTTTACATAATACTTTGGCTGATACATACAATTCGTAGGCATGTCATGTGGTTTCGAATTTTATTTTTATGGTCTGACGAGTAACAATGATTGCCCCTGTTTTTTGATGCTCAACACTCTACAAGTTGTTTTACTTTATAGCCTTTTACGCATATTTAGTCCTTAGATGTTGTGCTTTTGAGAGCTTTTTTTACAGAAAATGTGCTGTAAAAATGTCAAGTAAGTCGGTCAAAGTTTTGGATGAGCCCAGGTACCCCAAAAAACGTGAATAACGTGACCAAAAATACCGATTTCGTCTTGGCAGATCGCTGTTTGAAGAAGCCCAAGATAGCTGAGACAGAGGCATCCCAAAATACCGTGTGGTCATATCCTTCATTAAATATTGGGCATTCCGTCGCGTTTGCTCACTCTGAACAACAAGCGTAACTGAGAGGCCGCTTCTGAACAGTGTTTGCTTGTTATTGTAGTTAAGGCGCACCCCGAAGGAGTTTCTGCAAAGTTTCGAGTTTCGGCCAATTTGGACAAATCTATTTTAGATATTCTATAAGCATTTTTGTACCTGTTGATCTGCAGATTTTAAAACGCTGCAGTTTTTGGTAAGGTTAAGACTCTATTACAAAAATAACAGAACTCTGAAAAATTTCTAAATGTTACTTAAAAAAGACCGAAATTTTCATTTTTCAACTGCATAACTGCGGACCCTTAGCTATGCAGGAGGAGTTTCATAGGAAAAGGACTTCGGCCAATTCCTATGTCTCTCTACGGGGCGTTACTTTCCCGCATTATCCGAGTAACCGCTGCGCCTGAGTGCTGCATTAACATCTGCAGCGTCTCAGGTTACTTAACGTGATAGGTGACAGAAAACATTTAAGTCAACCACTAAAGCAGCATCTTCGAGGCATGCCCATGATGGCCTTTACTCAACGATTAAACCCTATCATGGTTTAGCGATGTGCCGACAACTCATCCTAAGAAAACCTTCAAGTCAAGAAACCTGAAACAAAAGCCTCGGATTGGACGGATACAAAACAACGACGACCCCGCAAACGAACAACTGATTACTCTTTCGGATCCTGGAATGTACGCTCCCTGAATAGACCGGGGGCCTTAAGGGCCCTCCTGGATCAGGTAGAGCAATACAAGCTGAGCATAGTTGCAATCCAGGAAACTAAATGGCTCAAAAGCGAGATTAACGACCTCAATTCGCACACTATTTTTACGAGTGGTAAAGAGGAGGGCAACAAGGAGTTTGGAGTAGCTTTCATCGTGAATAAGCAGCTCAAGGACCACGTTATCGGCTTCAAACCCATCAACGAGCGGCTATGTGCGATCCGCATTAAGACCCGTTTCGCTAATCTCTGGCTCATTAATGCGCATGCCCCTACAGAAGTAAAAGAAGACGCGATTAAGGACGAGTTCTACAACGACCTAGAAACACTCTTCGACTCACTTCCATCAAACGACGTCAAGCTGCTGCTAGGAGATTTTAACGCAAAAGTCGGAAATGAAAGCTGGCATAGGGGAACTACTGGAGGTCATAGCCTCCACGACGAAAACAACAACAACGGTCAGCGACTTATCGACTTCGCGAGCGGCAGAAACCTGGTAATAAGCTCTACATGCTTCCCTCATCGACGAATCCACAAGCAGACTTGGAAGTCTCCAGATGAATACACCGTGAACCAGATCGACCACGTACTGACCAGCAAGAGATGGGCTTCTAATGTCCTAGATGTTCGATCCTATCGAGGAGCCAACTGCGACACCGATCACTATTTGGTGAAGACGACCTACAGGTGCAGAATCTCTTCGGTGCACCTAACGAGAATCAACCCTGCCAAGATCTTCGAGGTTGACAATTTGATTGATGATGCCACGGCGGCTGCGTATACAACAGCACTAGAGGAAAAACTGTCGCCCATGCTTGATGACATCAACAATTTAGGCATCCATGAGTTCTGGGAGGAGCTCAAAGACAGCATCAAGGGGGTCGCAGAAGAGGTCGTGGGCTATAAAGGCCGGCGCAGACGAGCAGACTGGTTCGACGAAGAATGCAGGGCCTCGATTGAGGCGAAAAATGAAGCCTATCGCCAATACACACAACGCGCATCCCGAGCCAAGAAAGAAAGATATAACGAGCTTCGGCGAGTATCTAATAAGTTAATTAGACGTAAGAAACGCAAACATTTTGACGAGCAGTTACAGCAAATAAACCAAAGATTAGCCAGTAAGAACATTAGACAGGCGTACAAACTTATAAATAATGTTAAGAACGGATATCAACCCAGGACAAGCCTATGTAAGGACAAGGATGGTAACATCATCAGCGACATCGAAAGCGTCAACAAACGATGGGCCTCGCATTTTGAAGAGCTCCTCAATGCACCATCAACATCCCCCGCGGAGCCAGCTCTTGAGCAGTTAGCCGAACCAGGCCCTCCCGTTCTACCCCCAACAGTAGAGGAGGTGAGTCTTGCCATACAGTCGCTTCAAAATAATAAAGCGCCCGGCGCTGACGAGATCCCAGCAGAACTGCTGAAGCATGGTGGAACGTGCCTGACCAACGCAATACATGTGCTACTGCTGAAAATATGGAACAATGAGGAAATCCCCGAAGATTGGCGCAAAAGCATAATCTGCCCAATCCACAAAAAGGGTGACAAGCTGAAGTGTGAGAATTACAGGGGCATATCATTAGTTTGTACGGCCTATAAGATATTATCTAAAATTCTTGAAAAGAGAATTAATCCGTACGCAGAACGAATCATTGGCGAGTATCAAGGCGGCTTCAGACCTGGTCGATCAACGACCGATCAGCTTTTCACAGTGAAGCTACTACTCCAAAAGTGCTGGGAATATAACATCGACGTATACCAAATCTTTGTCGACTTCAAGCAGGCATACGACAGTATCGATCGAAGTGTACTGTACAACATTATGCTGAATTTTGGTATACCGGCAAAGTTAGTGCGACTCACAAGGATGACGATGACTAATACCGTCTCGCAGGTCAGAGTGCAGAATCGACTCACTGACCTATTTGAAACTCGTACTGGACTCAAGCAGGGCGACGGGCTGGCGCCGACGCTCTTCAACCTTGCTTTGGAGTATGTAATTCCAGCCATGAATATGGACAGCAGCGGAACGCTACTCATCAAGTCGACTCAATTAGTAGCGTACGCCGACGATATCAACATCATGTCTCGAAGGTTGGGTGATACAGAAAGCCTTCTGCATAACCTCAATAACGCCGCAAAGGAAGTTGGACTACATATCAACGAAAGCAAAACAAAGGCCATGATGCAATCGAAAACAAGGACGCCAGCAAATTCAAGCATCACAGTGGGGGACCTTAATATCGAGTATGTAGACAACTTCAACTATCTGGGTTGTAACTTATCAAAGGACGCCAACGAAACCGACGAAATTAAGCGACGGATACAACTAGCCAATAAGACATATTTCTCGGCCCTCCCTATAATTAATTCGAAACTTGCGCACAGGAACACGAAGCTCCGCGTGTACAAAACGATCATCCGACCCGTGCTATGTTATGGCTGCGAAACATGGACCCTCACCCAAGCCTCCGAAATTTTGCTAGACCGATTCGAACGAAAGGTCCTTCGGCGAATTTTCGGGGCCGTTCGCGAGCGAGACCAATGGCGTATCCGGTACAACCATGAGTTGTATCAATTGTACGATGAGCTGGAAGTATCGAAAATCGTGAAGCTTCAACGTTTGCAATGGGCGGGGCATGTATTTACAACGGATGGACGATAATCGCATGCCAAAGAAAGTGATGAACGCACAACGAATTGACGGAGCGAGGTTGCGTGGACGACCGAGAGCTCGCTGGGAGAACTCCGTAGGTGAAGACGCCCAACAGCTGCTGGGCTTCCGAAACTGGAGGACGAGGTCACGTAACCGTGACAATTGGAGGTCAACGATTCAGGCGGCCAAGGCCCGACGTCGGGCTATCGTGCCACATTGATGATGATGAATTTAAGTTTTGATTTCCAATCATCCATACTTTTAAATATATCTATAGAATACCGAAATCTTAAAATTTATTAAAGAGATAAATTGTTTAAATTAAATTAGTCCTTATTAATTAAAAGCCAGAGTTTCTTCAAGGTACTTTCAACTGGAAGTGAACAAATTTAATAATAATTGATAAAAAAACATCACCGAATTGTTGTTGTTAAATTTCTCCACGTGAATATTTTTAATTACGTATTTACTTTCGGCTCGTCGGAAAATCGAAACTGTTATCTTCCGCTTTAGGCAATACAAATTGGAAGTTTCATACAACATACATATAAAACTGATAAATAACGCATCCAACTAACCCCTTTATTCATGCAAATATCGAAAACGTTTTGATAAATTACAGGAAATCATTTTTGTCACTGTGTGCTTGAAACTTTTTCATATTTGTTTTTTTTTTCGAAATTTTCTAGGATACCTATCGCATAGAGCGATGCCATGATAAATATTCAACCATCTATATATGAAAACTTTTTTTTATACTCAACTCCATTGCAAGGCAAACTGCACAGTATGTATGTATGTACTTGCTTGATCCTCTGCAATACCCTTCACTATATAGGTTTTTGTTAATATCCTTTTTTGTCATGTGAAACATTGAAATCATTCGTTCATTTCAGGCAATAATGGTGCCGCTATGATGCATTATTAAATGGGACAAAAACTGTGGTAAAATGGGTGGGTGGAGGTGGTGGTGCGGTCTGATGTGGAGGACAGAAGAAAATGCATCATATGCAGAATATTGATGTAGGAGAGATAATGTAGTTGAGATGACAGATATACAGGAAGGACATTCCGTTTTGATTGTAGAGAAGGGATGCAAATATATTATTGATTTAGATTGATCTAAAATAGATATGCGAATGTATTTGATGGAATTGGTTATGTTTCAGTTGAATAAAATTTGAATATGTTCAAGTATTTGGGAGTGCATTGACATAACAAACAACGGTAAAGATGACGATTGTGATCCTTTTTAACCAATTCTATGATCCGTGCAAAAGTCGTAATAAGTTCATTCGGACTTTGCGGACTTTGAAATAACCGCCGCAAGCGCAACAAATAAACAATTATAAATTCCAAATTTAAAATTAACTGGACTGCTGATTAAACCAACAGATTTAATTATACAACTGGGATATTCTCATCATGGGCGATGAAAACGTTAGAATTGGAGCCGAATTGCCTATTTCAAATAGTGCGTAGAAGGTGATATACATACGGCAAAGAAAAGATAGAACAACACTATAAAACACTGTGGGAAGAAACTGATTGACCTAATTCTTTTGATTTCATAGTAAAGAATGATTGTACGAAAGGCGATCGTTGTTGTACGAAAGGCGAATGCACTTAGGTCATAATAGCATAATACCGTCATTAATATGTGCCAAGCCGGAGGGGACTGAATTCCCCTCATTGCGGAATTTATGGCAAGGTATAAAACGTTATCTGATCCAGGGACGTAGCCAGGATTTTGTTTCGGGAGGGGTCCAAATATTGCCCCCGTACTATTTTTTTGTTTTCTATAAATTTGACGAAAACGATTTCAACCTTTAAATTGAAATTCTGGTCTGTGTTATTATTTAAATTTATGGTTATTTCACTAGGGTCCATCGTTAGAAAAAATATATATTAGAGCTCCAACCAGTGGCACAACTTGGATCTTATCCTGGAAATGGCTTAGCCCACCCATGTTACTGGACATTTGAAGCTGCTGTCGCAAGTTGATGATTGTACTATTTTCCAGTAATGATGCTATACGGTGTTGTTTCTATATAGTTCATTCATAATAATTTTTGCGTATTTTAGCGTCGTAAGAACACGAGTCGAGAATCACTCTTTTCAGCATTGTGGTTGACGAGGGAGGGTTTAAATGTATGTCACAACGGTCTACAAGTTAGATCAAGGCGCGCAGCCGAATTTTAGAAAAAAGGCATGGAAAATGCAAAAAAGGAATTTATGCACAAACAAAATCTGGGCTGGTGTTGCGCTAATATCTTCCCAGGTAAAAAAAAACATTGGGATCACTGGTAGGCAGAACTCAAACTTGTGTAGTTCTTATTTTCATATTTTCTTTTCACAATTTCTCGGTCTACCCCTCCCGTTGTTGCGCCACCGTTTCCAACTAATAATAGGGCAAATTATTGATTTTGGCTTCATGTTTCACAATCTTGGGCATCAGCATGATTTAAATGCCCAGTTTCCCTGACACAATAGAGTTATAAAGTTGTATTTGGAATATTTCGGAATGTGGCGAGGCTACAACGGATGTTTTTCTATCTGCGGTTGTTTTTTTATTGAGGAATCGTGGAAAGAAATCTGGGATTCGAGCTTAAGTTCGTGGCATTTGGGCTGGAATGGGGAGCACAGAGAGTAAAAGCAGGACATATCCACCTAAAGGGAGATGTCTGGCCACCCTATCCCATGCACATTTTCAAATGACTAATATATTAATTTAGCCATAGGTGTAAGCTGGAAATATCGACTATGTTGCATTCTGGATTTTCTAGCAATGCTCAGGCTAAACTATTGTTCATCGCGTTCTGAAATTATTTCTTAACCCTTCAGTGGGCGCGCGGGCTACAATTGTAGCCCACACTTTTTTAAATGGTAACCATTTTCAGGATATGAACCGAATTCATTCGAACTGCTCAGTAGCTGTTAAAATGCTGCTTCTTAATCAAATAAGAATGTCTTTAATATTTTTTTAGCTTAGAAACTAATATTCTTTTGCGATCAAAGTCCACTGGGCTACAAGTGTAGCCCGCGCGCCCATTCATGTTACTTTTTGGTACTCATAAATATCCATAAAAAAAAAAATATTTATAAAACATTGTAGAAAAAAGCAACAGTAAAATTTTTGACATAAAAAAAAAACGGTTTCAAGATAAATGAACAAAAAATAAATTACTATTTTCACGAAAAACCTGAAGTCGAATTCAAAATTTCTTGCAGCGTGCATCTGTTACATGTTGCTAACATAACTTAGTTTCTGGATGAAATTATTATCAATTGTAGCGTAAATATTGTGAGAACAGTTAATTGTTAATCTGAATATTGTAAGTAGAAATTCAATCAGTTTGACTTACAATATATTTAGCTTTCTAGCAAGAAACTGTACTCCCAGTGTAAAAAAGTGTGAATATTGGGTACCCAAAAATAGGCTAAGTTTGAAATTCCACAAACTGGGCATTTTTAACTGCATTTTCTCGCTCAATGTTCTATTTCGAAGATTTTTTATTGAATTCTGCGAATATAAACTTTTTTTGTACTTTTCATTTTAAAAAGTAACTATTTTGTCCACCTAAGTAAGTTAATATGAAAAAACACTAAAAATAAGACTAATTGGCTCTTTGCCCTCTTTTATTATATATATTTTATTGGAAAATTAAGGATTTTATATGTTTCATTCTGTACAACAATCACCAGACCGCAGACCGAGCAGAAAAAATAAATAAAATTGAACCATATTATTTATACTATTTTTTATTTGGGCTACAATTGTAGCCCGCTCGCCTAACCACGTGACAAATAGGTGCGCGCCTAACGAAGGGTTAACAACATTTAGGACCTCAGCAGTGGAAAGTTCAAAACCCCAAACTCTTAGGCAAATTAAAAATGCGATTCGTAATTTTCTACACATAATTAGTAGTGTTTAGCCGCATCACTACTAGCGGTACTTTCAACTAAGCTAACAATTTGAAAATATTGATTAAACTCTGAAATCGACTGCTATTTAGGTGAATGAGTAATGATGTCTAAATAAATAGCGGAGCTAAGAAGGTGTCAATCTTTTTCAAAATTATGTTATCAAAACGCTGACTCCGATTATTTCTGCAAACATTTCGGGAGGGGTCCGGACCCCATGGACCCCTCCCCTGGCTACGTGCCTGATCTGATCATATTCTAATTATTTTAAGAATCGGGTTAGAATGTATATCGATAAATCAACAACGACGTCATTGAAGTTGTTACCAAAAGTAGCTTGGAAGAATGAATTTGCCCCGCAAAAGCACTTCAGTTTAAGTCAATGTCTCGAACAAAATACAACCCGGGTGCACCCGACGGAGAGTTGAATTGAAAGCTCTTGGCTTGATAAAGAATGTAAAGAAATGAGAAGGCGCTGATTTTCCTGGTGAAAAGTTTTCAAGAGATTCAACAGCCATTCCACGAGAAAAATGTATGTTCAAACTAATCAGCAATTGAAGCTACTATCAGTGGCGTATTTACAGGGGGGCACAGGGGGCACGTGCCCCCCCCTGTGAGCACATCAAACTTTTTTCACACTATACTAAAAATTCCCTTTTTATTTTGAGCGTTTCTATTATGTACTAAACTTTGTTAATATTTTTCGAAACATTATCATCACATCATCTTCTCAATTCGCCAGATCTCCTCGTAGATGAACCCTTTCCGTTTTTCGAACGGGTTGGGGTTATTTTCATAGACGCGTAGTTTCAAGAACAAGAACTCTCAGAGAATAAGTACAAGCTATGATTATGTCGAGGCAACGAGGTGGTCATGAAACGTTGCCCAATCTCGACATGAATCTGTTCGGAAACAAGGACTGCTATTGAAAGTCTCGTCATGTGTGAAGTGACCCCATCTTATGTTGATATAAGTTGAGGAGATGTTGTTGCGGTATCGATGTCTTGGAAGCCACTGAATTGATAGATTTGAAACAATCGGTCTGATTTCTCGATCGGGCTTGTGTATTTTAATTTGGCCGTAAATTCGTGTTGGGCTATGCTGTAAAGGTCTTTAAACCAGATGCTTCCCTTTCTGTTAAAATGCTAAAAATTGAAGTGTTTTGGTGGGAAAGCATTTTTAGCATACATTTTCGAATTCCTACGGTTCGGTGTCTGTGGTGCCCTGCCTGGGGTACTTTCTTTAATGCTTCAATTTTCACGAAGTAAACAATCATCGTAGCCATTCCTTCTCATTTCTATTTCGCAATTGATTTGTTAAAGCATGTTGCTTCAGCTTACCATAGGACTCGTTTTAAAAGGTATTGCAGATACTATAGATTTGAAGCTAAGTATATATGGAAATAACAAACAATCATACCTTCCTGCTTACTTTTGTTGCTTCATTTTAATTATTAATCGATAGATCACTTCCCGGCTCTATGCCACGGATAGTTCCTACAGGGCTGAAAATTTAGGTGTAATTTTTATAAAAAAAATATATTCATACATTTCCATATAAAAAGTTTATCGAAAGTATAATTGAACTTTATTAAAAGTATTAGTATTCTTGATAAAAAATTTTACTCTTCAATAGTATAAAATTGATAAGCAAATTTATACAAACCGCTCGAAAAAATAAAAATTGTAATACGAGTGCACAATTCTGTGATTTGTAGGCAAGGCGCTGTTCACTGAACTAGACAGACTACAAATCAATAGATTTCTAGGTTGAATGGGTTTCTTGCGTTGATAGTGTAGATTTGATAACATAGTAAGATTGATTCTACCCTTTTATGTTATAACAACATTCAATGCAATTTATTCTATCCCGAACGGTGTAAAATGTATAATATTAAAAGGGTATTTGGATAGTTTTATTCTGTAGTGGCTATAATTAATACAATTTTGAATAAACTAAAATTATAAGTTGAAAAGGATCAAATCTGATTCAAGTTTTGGAATAGATAGGAGTTATACTATTTTATTTATAAAATTTACTCCCGGTTTACACCAAAATGTACAACCGTGTAGTATTCTGGATTTCACCTGTAAAATATTATTCGGCACTTGTTACGATTTTACGGAATCTCTTTTTCAGTAAATCCGAATTTTGCATTCAAATTCGCTTAAACTTGCTATGGAATTCAAGACCACAATGTCAGCCATAAAGTATGTTGTATTAGCTTTTCATTTGTGTTTCTTTCAAAAGTAAGCAGAACCACTTTTGGTGGAATTTGGCCGAAATTTGGCAGAATTTCGGACGATGTATGAAATTTCTCTTCCAAAGAAAAGTGTTCCGTCTGGAATCCGTTTTGTCATCTGGAAACAGTCTCGTTGGTCATTGCATTAATTCCATAGCCAATTAAGTACATATTCGTATAATTTCTTTTCGGCTTTAGGCTCCTTCGAACTGCGCTACGCAAACTTTTTTTAGGCCCTCCGTATTTTGGTTCAGGAAAAGCCAGAAGCCAGTTAATGAGTGTTATTCTAAGATCTGTCAGGAAAACTAAACTTTTGGTGTAATAAACCTGAAATGCAAAGGACTTTCAGGCCCGTATTTATAAACATACCTTCACTCAAGCAGACGTTGAGTCAAGCATGACGAAATTAAAATAAATGTCATTTTCTATACTTTTTCATAGAATCACTTATATTCACGAGTTAATGCATCCTTGATTTAAGGAGAAACTCAAGGAGACCTTGAAATTTTCTATAGTCAACCTCACTTGAAGTCAAGGTAGCTACCCACCTACCTTGAAATATTATATTTCAAGTCTATTGAAAACTTAAGGTCTCCTTGAGTTTCGCCTTAAATCAAGGATCAACGATCCCTCAGTCTTGCCAATGTTTTTCCTATGTAGCTGCTCTACTGGATACCCCCACACCAAAACTTTATGTAAAAAATTAGCCCCGTACTCTGTGCCCCCCTTTGAGAATTTTCTAAATACGCCACTGGCTACTATGCAATATTGGCGCAGATAGGGGGGATATGTAACCAGAGTTTTTCTTTACACTAAAAACTTTAAGTACTAAAAAATATGAATAACAGAGTGAAGGGTTCAGATTCACCTCACAACAAAACTTACACAATGTCCAAAATAAAATGTTGTACCAAACCAAAAAAGAAATCCAAACGGATTTTTGTTCAAGGAAAACAATCGTAGCCGCATAAATTGTCTGTTTCTCAATATTTAACAGCCGAAATTGGAAAGCGGGTTGTGGGGACTGGGAATTGCAGTGGCGTTGGACGAAATTGTAGGGAATGATATGAAATGTGTGAGATTGGTAAGTGTTACTGTTGCTTTTCGTACTAAATTCTATGGAAAAGTTTTACCCAGATTGGTTTTACTAAAAATTGCTGTAGTGATATGTACACTCTGATATGTGGGAAATTTTGTAAGTGCCTTGCTCTAATTTAGACTAGAATCCACTATTTCAAGTTTTTGACGTTATCGTCAATAGACGATAGACCACACTCCATTGTCAACACTGTGTACAAAAAAATGGTTTCAAAATTTACAAAAAAAAAATTCTCACAAAAATTTACTTTGAAATTGAGTTTTAGGTTCTTTTGTACCGTATTTTAGCACGTTTTCTTTTTCAGAAATTTTTTTTTTTTTTTTTGCTTAAGCCATTATTATTTTTTCATCTGTTCGATGACACCATTCATTCCGAATTTTAATTTTAAATTTGCCCGCCTCAGAATGGTTTCCCTTTCTTTCCGAAGAAATACTCGTGCAATCAGCGTTGCAAGAAAATTGCCAAAAAAAAACCTCGAAAAGACAAAACAGTATCTGAATACCAGACAGGCCTAAACTCGTACATATGTACTTTTTTGTTTAAATTACTTAAAGTATTTTGTCCAAAAACTTTTTCGCACTAAAACTTTTTTAATTTGAGTGTTTTAGGGATTGTGTTATTTTGGTGTTTGTGCGAAGCCTTTTTAGTAAATATACTCAATTTTGTACTTAATTAATTGTTAAAATAATCTAATGGTCTTTTTTGTGAAACATATACGTGATTTTTCGTCAAGTACAAAATATATTTGGGGGAGACGGGGGCCGATTGTACGCCACTGCTATGCAAAAAGAAGAGACTATGTCAAAAGTCGATTTATGTTCCAATACTCCTAACGGTGCCAAAACGTCAAATGTTATTTCGACAAGTTTCACGAAAACCTTAGAAAAACGAGAATTGATGGGCTTTTCTGATTATGATGTAAAGGTATCTACGACAAATTGCTAGCTTCTGTGGCTGCATAGAAAATGTCCAACGTCCCGATAGATGGAACGTTACAAGGGGCGAAACATCAAAGGTTACATTATTTCAATAAATGAAAACCACCGAGTATTAAATTTGCTTTACAAACACAGTCGAGTCGCGTTGCTGAAGATGAGCAGAATACTGTTCGAAATGCATTCAAAATAAAAAACTGTGTTTGTAAAGCAAATTTAATACTCGGTGGTTTTCATTTATTGAAATAATATTATCGGAATTTGCGCGAATATCGTTCTTTCTATAAAGGTTATCTAAGGTTACATTTTTTTAAGAATATCTATTTAAAAGTATTTTATGACGAGTATGTAGCTTGTACAACGCCTAAATTAATATCAAAAATCGATACGTACAGTCCTAAGGGTGCTATGAGGGTTGAAACCATTCAATAACAGCAGGGTTTGTTAATTTCGTGAATATCTTTATAACGGTAAGGTATGAGCGAATCAATGTGTGTCTTACAAAGATCCAAATATAATACCAAAATACCCGATATGTACCTGCCCCTCATTGGAAGCTACGTTAGGTCAAACTTAAAAAAACAACTTTTTCCCGGCAATTGTTCTATGTCCAAGGGCAGCATATACCCGTCCCGTAGTGTCCGGAAACTACCGCATAAACGCACCGGAAAATGCGCGTTATGTGATTTTCATCAAAAAGACATAGACATAGCCCCAACTCTTTGCCTTCTAGCTTCCACAGGCATTTTAAGATTTTAAGTTGTTTGATTTCTACTAAGCTTCAAAGTCAAATTTTTGTGATTTGACCCAAAAGCAAAATATTTTTCCATCTCAATTTTCTCCATTTAACTTACAATCATATCGTTCTTACGCCATTTTATTTTAGCTCCATCATTTCGAAAAGGATATTCTGTTTATGACACCATATTGCTTCTCATTAACTGGGCCCGATTTTAATTACATATACGAAGGTCGATAACACTTTCTCAAGATACTTTTTTTCAATTAACAGGCTACACAAATTCATTTACGATGGTACACAGTAGCGGCCTTCGGGGCCGGAGCCAGGTCGCCCAGGGCCTCGCACTACTGCTGACAATAAAAAAAAAACAACACCGATGCTAATTTCGGGCGCGACCGATTTTGATATCCTTCACTCTCCTCGGACTAATAGTTTTCTCGAACGTGCTAATGACTTGCGTTTAAAAGGTATTCGCGCCAAAGACGGAAGTAACAGTCTTTGGCGCGAATACCTTTTAAACACATTTCTATAAAATTTCATGGCGATCGGTTAAGGGCAGACGGACGGTCACAATAGATATTCTAAGAGTTTTTTGAAAAAAAAAATCTAAAAATCCCCAATAACGGTACACAATTTGTATCTCACTTGTATACAGGGTGTTCAGAAACTGCCGCATAAACGCACCGGATTGTGATTCCTCATGTGATTTCCAGCAAAAAAAGATGTACGGAGCATACCCCCTTAGCTTAACCCTTTAGCTGCCACAGGCATTTGAAGATTTTTGAAAAAATCATTTTCTTGTACGACTAAAACTTCAATATCTCAAAAGCTGGACTAGCTAGAAAAGCAAAATAAGATGATTATTATAGACAACAAATTTGCCTCAAAAATAAAACTAACGGCACTAAAATCGGATAAGAGCTTTGGTTTTTACAGAACTTCAAAGTCAAATTTTTGTGATTTGACCCAAAAACAATCTATTTTTTCATCTCAATTTTCTCCAACTTCTGCCAAGGTGAGGTGCTTGAACGATTCTTTTAAAAATTGGCGCATAGTCTAACGATCATTTCTTTCTTACACCATTTTATTCTAGCTTCGTTGCTTCTAACAGTTTTAATGTCGCAAAAAACTAGGGTTAATTTTGGCTCGATTTCGACATACATTCAATAGATTTTACCAATTGCAGATCTTTAGGAGCACTGTGAATTGAATTGTATTGAATTCTAAACTAATATTAACCATAGTTTTCTACACTTAACGTATAAAAACTGTTGGAAATAATGGAGCTAAAATAAAATGATGTAAGAAAGATATCATCGCCAATTTTAAAAAGAATCGTACAAGCACCTCTCCTTGGCAGAAGTTGGAGAAAATTGAAATGAAAGAATACATTGTTTTTGGGTAAAATAACAAAAATTTGACTTTGAAGTTCTGTAAAAACCAAACCTCCGATTTTAATGCCGTTAGTTTTATTTTTTAGGCAAATTTGTTGGCTGTAATAATCATTTTATTTTGCTATTCTGGCTTTTC
Organism: Microchrysa polita; assembly: GCA_949715475.1. NCBI lineage: Eukaryota > Metazoa > Arthropoda > Insecta > Diptera > Stratiomyidae > Microchrysa > Microchrysa polita. The sequence goes on from OX454421.1 coordinate 32,381,779, forward strand.
AGATATTGAAGTTTTAGTCGTACAAGAAAATAATTTTTTCAAAAATCTTCAAATGCCTGTGGCAGCTTAAGGGTTAAGCTAAGGGGGTATGTTCGTATAACTTTTTTCCTGGAAATCACATGAGCAATCACAATCCGGTGCGTTTATGCGGCAGTTTCCGGACACACTGTATACAAATGCCATAGAATTGAACGATTGGAAATACAGTCAAACCTGTTAATCGGACCACTCTATAATCGGACCACCTTCTAATTGGACCACCCTCGGTCAATTTTGTTTGGTTTTTCATACAAAATAACCTTTATAAACGGACCACCTCTTAATCGGACCATGGACCACCATCGGTAACTCCAATTGGATGGATTAGTACTAGACAAACCTCCACAATCGGACCAACCACTGGTAAAATCTCCAAAATCGGACCAAAACTGCAAGTTGGTAACTTCTGGAGCAGTGCGAAATTTGTTTAAATTTAACACACGGACCAACATACAGTTTACTTTACAGAGTACTTCCTAGTTCCAGGCAATATGGCAAGACATTTTGTTTAAAAAAAAAATCTTAGAAATTTCGTTACTACATTCACTTAACCCTTCTGTCGGCACCTACTACAATATGCATATTCTATACCCAATAGGTCTGGCTGGACCTACTGAGAAAAATTTTTTATTTTTTATAAAATGTTAAATTTTTATCGGTATAATCTTACCTACCATTTTTTACAGCCATTTATAAACAATAAAAGCATTAAAATCTTTTTTGTATATATACTAGAAACGTTTTTAAGAAGACATATTTTGAGGTGGTATTTGTACAAACATGTTTCTCCCTTTTTTTCTTTTCTTTTTTCATTGCGTATCCGTACAGAAAGTTTGAGCAAATTTTCCGAGTCCAATATCTTTAAGGAAATATTTGGCACTCTGTTGGTAGATTTTATCGCGATATTAGTCTGCAGATTTGGAAAAATCGATAGATAGAAATAGCGAATTTTCAACCGCAAAAATCATTTCATTCTAAATTTTCCGTAAATATCTCAGTTAAATCTATTAAGAAACACCATCGTAAGTCACTAATACTTAGTTCATACTATTACAAAGGAAATAAAACGCTTTTGATTTTCCTAGAATCAAATCTCAGTTGATTAGGTGATGTAATAAGACGCGGATAAAATTAGGCGTACCCAATTTGCGAACTTCACGGCTTTTTAAAGCAAAATCTCAGAAAATTTTATCGTTTATCGTACAAATTTAATTTTAATGACTTTATTACATTATAAATAGGAGATTTTTAAGTGAATTTAATATTTTCACTTTTTACCTCAAGACGAAAATGGGGGGAAAAACTATAGGTCTGGCCAGACCTATTGGGTATCAAAAAGCACTATAAATTGAAAATCATCAAAAACATGCTCAAAACTTCAACCGATTTTTTTAAATTTTTGCAAAATGCTTCTAAACATATTATTCTAGGATATCATGAAATATGAAGTCGCTACGATTTCATCTTCTATACTTTTTTTTACCAATATATAGTGCCAAAGGTCTGGCCAGACCTATGTGCCGACAGAAGGGTTAAGTTCCGATTACAATGAGCTATATTTATTCTCCATGGCCACTGGAATTTTCGTTGACGGCGAGTTTCTGCGAGTTATAGGGCAAGCTATACAGAACGCATGAGAACCAAATGTATCGAGGATTGATTGAACCCTGATCCCCATATTGGGAAATTTCGGTGAAACTGTGTGTGTGCGGAGAATTTATAATAAGGACCTTAGAAAAATCACAAAGCAGTACGGTGCTGAGCAGTTTCTAAACATTAATTGCATAGTGCATACGTGACCTTTGTATACAAGTCCAATGTTCATGAATAAGTAGTAGTACCTAGTCTAAATTTCCATTTTTCCGTTTAAAATAATTTTCTTATACTTTTCTGGCATCCCTTGGTAATCGGACCACCTGCTAATCGGACCGAATTTGATCGGTCCCGTCAGTGGTCCGATTAGACAGGTTTGACTGTACTATGAGAACTCGTTTGTTTCATTGTTTATGACGTAGAGTTGAATTCTTGTAATAAGTGGTCTGTAAGCAGACTCAGTTTAAGGCCTTTTTGTGTCGAGGCCAATATTTTAATAGAGCCCCCATGAATTCCATAATTCTGTACTGAGTTCCTGGAAAACACCAAATACTCATGGTAAGAGTCATTATGGGAGGATATATTTTTGAATCACTTAATCCTAGGTAAACTGGTGGCTTTTTTTCCCGTTTTAGTTCCGTATTATGCTTTCTCTTGCAACAAAAATAGTTTTGGTCTCCTGAATTACCCCGGAGTCAGACGTTATCAAGAATGGTCGTACATAGGTACACGGGCACACGAGACAGCACTACTAGAAAGAAGCAGCACATGTTTGACTCCAATAGATGTGGCTTTTCTGTTTTTTAAATGGAGAACCCCAGCTGGATTTTAAGCTAGGGAATGTAGAAAAACCCCACGTTTCCAGCCAGAATCTTCAGTTTTAGCAACAGGGTACACCACGGCCCTAATCGACTACTATAGAAACCCTCCTGGCAAGCGTTGACCTTGACTTAATTTTAACTTCGTCGATACCAGCCTTCAGAGAGTGCTGGAAAAAAATGTTAGAACTTAATTAGATAGTATGCTAGTCAGAACTTCTTTTTTTCCCCAAAGAGCAAGCCTAGTTTGGCGTCTAAAGGTCCTTTACATGTTTGTATCAGAGATAAGAATTACTTTAACCCTCATCCAGCGGCAGATTTTTACAACGCTTGCCGGCGGCAAAGGTACACCTGTACCTTAGTACATTTTGTATGAAAATCTTCACTATTTGTAGGAATTTTGACCGTAAAACCGTTACATTATGTTGACTAGTCACAAATTAGTAACTGTTTTTGCCGAAGTGGATGTTTTAAGAAGTTGGGCTTAGGTGGATTTAATTTTTGGAGTGGGTAAATTTAGAAAATAGGCAAAATGTAAAAAATAAATTTGAAAAAATTGGTTGCTTGGAATTTTAATTTGACGAAATCTAAAATTAATTTACAAATGAAGAGTAGAAAACGGTTCAAATTAAGTCATTAATGATTTTAGATTAGTTTGGTATGTTTGATTGGCGAATCGTGGAGTCATTTCTTAAAATGTAACCCCCCTACCCTCAATATATTATTCTATTACTAGAACCCGTTACCGCTAACGAAAAAAGCATCAATAATTATCACATTCTCATTATTTTCCATAAAACAACAATGCTTGAAGCAATAAATATATTGGAGAAATGTGTAAATGTGTTATTATACGAAAGACAGGTCCTGTCAAGTAACAAGCAAGTAGAATCGGTTAGGAAAATTTTCTGTCTCTAATCTTTGGAAACCTAAACTCAGGCCAATTTCTATAGTGGAAAAATGTCTAAAATAGTAATTGTGATTATTGTTGGTTAATTGTAACATATTTTCTCATATATGTAATTAAATCCAAGGATCATTTGAAAAATTCAAACAATAAACCGAAGACATGTGGCATAATCTATAGCAGTTATCGATATCTATATGGTACCGACGTACAAATCAACCAAGTTTATATACCACCCAAACATCCAATTTTAGAAATTTGGTTGGATGCTCCTGCTGGTTTTCAGCTTAAACTTCAAAAGGAACTCGGGTGGACGTCCCAAATTACACAAATAATAAATATTAGGCGATGGAATACAAATTATGGGAATTTGTGATAAAGAAAACCAACCGCTAAAATCCAAAATTTTAGCATTTGTACAAACCTAATTACCACTAGATGTTATGGGGAAAATATTGTACTGTATTGGTTGCCCCAAGTAAGTAATGGCTCTTCAAAAAGTTTGGTATGCCAGTAAACGTCTTCCGATTGAAGTCAAATAACCAAAATATGCTGTATGAGTTATCCTAGTCCTTATAAATCGATATCTCCAAGGACCTTGATCATTACAAATAAAATTCGTAAATCAAATACTTCTGTACATCACTCAATTCTCAACTTATTGATGCTATAATAAGTCTCTCTGAGCATGAGCATTCACCAAAAATATCTTATTTTCCTCTCTTGTAAATTTTCTTTCATACAAAATATATGAAGGTACAAATGTACCTTTGCCGCCGTTTAAGGGTGTAAAATTAATTTTGCTACCTAACTTGGGGATGGGTGGTCACACATTTCTGAAATTTGAAATACACATTTTCAACTAAAATCGTAGAGATGTCAGAAAATGTCAGACAGATCGGACCCATAGCAAAAAAGTTACGGTATTTTAAAAACGAAAAAGGTACACCTGTACCTATCCTGCTGGATGAGGGTTAAAGTACGTTCCTGTTGAGGATGATCAAAATTGTATTACTAGTATGTACATCTATTTATTTTGATTACAAAGGGCATAGCTTGAATAAATTTAACAATCGGTGACCCCAACAATTGCGAGAATTTGGAGAATTTGGAACTCAAAGAAAAAATTAAAGAAATCTAATGGATCCTATTTCTAACAAATTTTAAACCTAATGTCAAGCACTATTTCGAATTGAAAGTCACACCATCTCAGAATCACTACTGAAAATTCTACCCAATGCATTTTCTCCCTTCTTATAAATTTCAAAATAAAATTCCTGAAATCTGACACAAAGCTTTGTGGGTGACAGCGATTTCAGACCGATTACCAGACAACGCGTGTAATAGAAGGACATCAATAAACCTTAACCTCGTGTACATGTGTAAGACGACACATTCTCCTAAATACTTATGTACCAACAAGACGCAACAGACGAATATACAAAAATATATACATACATATATCAATGCGAATACCAGTCAGATTAAATATTAAAAGCTGCCAAAAAGACAGAATTTCATAAACTTATGCTTTTTTTGTGTGTGTGTAAAATGACAACGTGTCGTCCGTTTCTTTATAATGTCTTATTTTCATTCCTTTTTATTCGTCTTCGTTCATTTTTTTTATTATTTCTTCCTTTTGTATACCTACTGCGAGTATCTGCCAAGATTGTAGATCGAGGGAGGATTGGCGGATATGCGGGTAAGAGAAAATATGGGAGGAAGAAATGATAAGAAGTTTCTAAAAGGATCAAATAAAAAAGGGAGGGAGAAATAAAAATATTATACGTTGTAACATGAATGTCACCCAGCTCTATACAAATGACAATAAATTCATTGGAGGTCTGAAGTTTTGTGGCCACATGATCAATGAATGAATAGCATGAATAGCCGCAGGTGCGAGTGTATAGACATTTTAAGGCATGGACATATTGGCGTAGACTTGATACATCCGTTATCTACGTTACGTTTTGATTGTGTGAGAGAGGGACATTCGAAACTAATTTTTATAATTATTCTAGAATGTATTTTTGGAGAAAAAACAAATAAACATGTTAACATATAAAAAAAGGTCAACGATGGTAAATTGCTTAAACCATAACCTTAAGGCATCCCGAATCGTTTCAGCGTTCAACTCGTTGAGATAATGCGGGCTCTTCAAATAGTAATGAGATATAACTCTATTAACTAGTAAAACTCCAGGGCTTAAATTAAATTAAAAAATGAATGAAAGCTCCGCAAAGGATAAGTAGAAGCCAAAACCTCCTATTTTAAACTTTTCACTTCCGCCTCATTAAGACAATTACCTTTTGAATTTTCCGTTTTTGTTCCGAATCTCGTTACGTAGATATTTTTTCCTTTCCATTCTAGCCTGTCTTTTGTCACATAAATTTAACATAAATGCACCCGAACATCCTTTTACCGGCAGCCACATCATTTGTATCTGGAATTCCATTCTGGTTCTCTTTCTCTCTCTTCGCTCTTAGTTGTGGTTTCACCGAAGATTATTTCCACTACACTCAGCACCTTTTAGTTGTCATCGTTTCGTTTGTTCCTCTGTCTCTGACTCCTGTGTGACCCTTTCATCTTCGTAAAATATTCAAGTCGAATTGGAAATTCAGGAAAATGATTGTACGTCACTTTGTCTAGTTGATGTTGTGTTGTTTTAAAATAGGTGTGTCTCCTAAAAATAGACTTGAACCTCGTCGAACTCTACCTATAAAGATGTACACCAACACTACCGAACACATACATACTAAATTTTAGCAATTTCACAAAATTTTTCTTCATTTCTTTCGTCTATTGCAGTGAACTCAAAGCCTCTGACATTCGACGAAGTGTATAATCAAAGCAGTCCAACTAATTGTACCGTCTACTGTGGCGGCATAAATGGAGCACTTTCGGGCACATTAACGGACGAGATTTTGCAAAAGACCTTCTCCCCGTTCGGTACAATTCAGGAGATTAGAGTATTCAAAGATAAAGGATATGCTTTTGTCAGGTGAGTTGAAAATTATTTTGTTGTTGTCTTATATAGGTAGTATAGGTATATGCGGATACAGTCCGGGGAACCTAAACTATAGAAGGAGAGAGAGAGAGAGCGAGAGGGGCAAGAGAAATGTCCTTTGTCTATTTGGCAATTTAATTGATTTGCCCGACAGCAAATTTTGAGCTGGGCTTAAGTGAAATTGCAAAATGAAGGTGACAGTAGTTGTAGAGTTTGCAAAATGAGTGCCGGCCTGGCATGCGTGGTACCTACAGGGAAGAGAGGAGAGTATATATAGGTAAAGCATAAAGTACTCTCAAGTTCTGTAGTCACTCAATTTGAATTGTGATGATTTCTGTAAGCACTTTGAACAAGGAGATTGACGACAACCGACTATAGGACGACGTGGTGCAGTGCCATGTGACGGATATTGAGGCATTTGAAATATTGTTTGTTGCATCACAATAGGTCGGCTTGCACTTGAAATTTGGTAGATAACTAGGGATTTTATCGTAGTATCTTGATAAGGTTAAATATTTTGAGCTGTAGGTCAAATAGAGTAGTCTCATTCAATTTGTGGGTTTCATGACATGAGTATCTGTTTGATGAAGGAAGCACTATAGGAATATTTGGATGTAGTTTTAGTGTTCGGAGATTATTTGAAGCGATTTTATTGATCCTTAAATCAAGTAAGTTGCTAGTAAGCGGTAAGGATACAGATGAAAGCACTTCGCTCAGTATTGTATTATGCGAATGGTCAATCAACGTTTAATCACCAAAGCTGCATTCATACGAGACTCTCTGAATTGATATTTTGCCTAGATGGACTCCTTGGTTGGAAATTCGTATGAGGAGTCGACAGCAAGAGTCGAAATGTAGGTCTCATTTAAAAATGTGTTGTACTGCCAACTGCTTTCTAATATGTTTCCTGAATGAGTCTTAACGCGTGTTTTACTTAGAATCACCACTGCTTATGATAACTTAAAAAAAAAAGTCCCGAGGAAATATGGTAACGGAAGACTTTTACCCCACCCTAATGTTCAGAGCTTATCAAAAAAGATTCCGCAGCAAGCTGATGATCTCCAGAGATATTAAATTTTTTTTTAATAATTCTAATCAAATTCCATACATTTTCTATTCACTTACTAGATTTTCAACAAAAGAAGCCGCCACACATGCAATCGTTGCCATTCACAATTCCGAAATCAATTCGCAACCGGTCAAATGTTCGTGGGGCAAAGAGAGTGGCGATCCGAATAATGCACCATCGATTGCCAGCCAGGCGCTAAGTCAAGCTGGTTTTCCATTTGGTGCGGCCGCAGCGGCTGCCTACGGACAACAAGTGGCCGGCTATTGGTATCCGCCAGCACCAACATATCCTGCAGCGCCCGCCCCTTCGACGCCCTTACAAGGACAATTTCTTCAAGGCATGCAAGGCTATGCCTATGGTCAATTTGCCGGATATCAACAAGGTTACATGGGGTAAGTATCATACTAGCTTGTTAAAGAATCTTTCCTCCCGGCATTTAGTATTATCACAGAATAATTCCTTCCTCCTGTGTAGTATGTACTCACTTACATGCGGCTAATGGCTTTTCAATGTTACATCACCACCTCTCATATGCTCTAGTATACAATGTATGCTTGAAATCCATTTCATCCCCCATCATGCTATTTCCCGTGTCACACTTAGCTAGTAACAACTTTTGTATTTTGTAACATATGTACACGTCTGTGGTGGTTTGTTGGTAATATTGAAATTGTTCTACTTTTCGATTACTTTACAGAATGGGGGTGCAAATGCCGGGAGCATGGCAAAGTGTTCCGGCCCAGGCACAATTGCCCGCAACTGCCCAGCAAATTGCACAGGGTGTCGGTAATGGATTGCCACAAGCGACAGGTGTTGTTGCATATCCAATGCAACAATTCCAGGTGAGCCCGCAGGTATGTATTAAAATCTATTATTATTCGTAGGTGTAGTACTAAGCAGTATGTTGCATTTGAAAATTAGAAACTTTTCAGTTTTCACAACGAATGTAGAGGAACCTCTTATTGGGATTTGAGGAGAGGACAATGCAATACGTTGTAGGGAAATTTTTTTGGCTAAACTCTGTAAAATGGGACGGTATAAAAGTAGGTTTTTTTCGGTATAAAATAGGATAAACCACAGTGACGTAATGTACGGTGTTCCATGTGTTCCCTGGAACACGGGCTTCCAAACTTAAAGGGCACCAAAGGCCGAGACACATATTTGTTTCAAATAACATGCTTATTAGTTAAGAGCCCAGTCAACTTGCAGGATTGGAAGTACTGAGCGCCGATTGATGCCTTTAAGTTAAAGATAACAATTGAAAAATTTTCTTGTTCCATTTACGAATTGAATTCCATGTAAAAGTGACGAGTTTCAAAGGTTTGTTAATGAACTTCATAAAGAAGAAAGAAGTTGACTAATTTTCATTTCAAATTGACGATTGTCCATTATAAATTGGCGAATAAAGCCCAGCTCGTAAATTTGACATGGAATTGAATTTGAGATGATTTGGAAATTCGCAAATTTATTATGTACATTCGCCAAGATTTTCAAATTTATCCATCATCATCATCAATGTGGCACGATAGCCCGACGTCGAGCCTTGGCCGCCTGAATCGTTGACCTCCAATTGTCGCGGTTACGTGACCTTGTCCTCCAGTTTCGGAAGCCCAGCAGCTGGTGGGCGTCTTCACCTACGGAGTTCTCCCAGCGAGCTCTCAGTCGTCCACGCAACCTCGCTCCGTCAATTGGTTGTGCGTTCATCACTTTCTTTGGCATGCGATTATCGTCCATCCGTTGTACATGCCCCGCCCATTGCAAACCTTGAAGCTTCACTTTCCAGCTCATCGTACAATTGATACAACTCATGGTTGTACCGGATACGCCATTGATCTCGCTAGCGAACGTTCGAATCTGTCTAGCACAATTTCGTAGGCTTGGGTGAGCGTCCATGTTTCGCAGCCATAACATACCACGGGTCGGATGACGGTTTTGTACACGCGGCGCTTCGTATTCCTGTGCGAATTTATTTTAGGGAGGACCGATAAATAGGTCTTATTGGCTAGTTGTATCCGTCGCTTAATTACGTCGGTTTCGTTAGTGTCCTTTGATAAATTACAGCCCAGATAGTTGAAGTTGTCTACATAATCGATATAGAGGTCCCCCACTGTGATGCTTGAATTTGCTGGCGTCCTTATTTTCGATTGCATCATGGCCTCCTTTGTTTTGCTTTCATTGATATGTAGTCCAACTTCCTTTGCGGCTTTATTGAGGTTATCCAGAAGGTTTTCTGCATCACTCTATCTTGGAGACATGATGTTGATTTTAACGGCGTACGCTACTAATTGTGTCGACTTGATGAGTAGTGTTCCACTGTAGTCCATATTCATGACTCGAATTACATACTCGAGAGCAAGGTTGAAGAGCGTCGGCGCGAGCACTCTGTCCTGCGTGACGGTATTAGTCATCCTTTGCCCGTATACCAAAATGCAGCAAGATGTTGTTCAGTATACTTCGATCGATACTGTCGTATGCCTGCCTGAAGTCGACAAAGATTTGGTATACGTCGATGTTATATTCCTAGCACTTCTGGAATAGTAGCTTCACTGTGAAAAGCTGATCGGTAGTTGAACGACCAGGTCTGAAAAAAAAGCAAAAATAAAATATAAGAAATAGTTTGTTTTAGCACCTACACTATTATGAAACATCTGAAAAATTGGCTAGGAGATGGCGATTCATTTGCGCATTTGTGCCTACTTTCGTCAATATCTCTTGACCGACTAACCAGATGAGCAAAATTTTGGTAAACTGTTTTCTTTTATCCTTTGGCTTTATCTTTTGATTTCAGTAAGTTTGTACACCCCCCCCCCCCCCCTAAATACCGGAATAGGTAGTATGGAAACATTCTGAAAATTCACAATTAGCAAAATTATGAAGAGAATTGTTTCTCACATTCTTTTGCCTATTTCTCTTGAACGGATTAAATTATTTTGGTAAATTTCACCCTATACTCCTCCTAATTAATATATCACTACGTCGAATGTTTAACCTTCCGTTAGTCGCAATAAACAATGTAACACGAATAGACGCAATGCATCTATTAGATGCCAACTTTGTCATCCTATTGTAAGGTAATGAATATCTTCATATGGTTTTTTTCTTCAGTATCTGAATATTTTAAGCCTTGTCATACCAATAGTCAATATCAAAAGAAAAAACATCGGGTCTGTTGATAATATTTCTTTGATTGAAAAAAAGTCTTAAAAAATGAGATTTTTTGAAATTGTCTTACATAATTGCAGTTTTACACGTTTCTAAGCATAATTAAATTTTAAAATGGACTTCAATGGTAAAGTGAAGGTGTAATAGTGTAACACGAAAAATATTTCACTTGTAGTAAATATTTTTTTTTATCCTATACTGCTGCGCCTATATCGGTCCACGTTCAAATCACTTACACGAGTGCTCGCAATGCATCTAATAGATGCCCGAGCCTGCTACATAAAGCCAAAGGACCTCACAATTATCACTTTCAGACTGAAATGCTTCCCTACTCGGTATACGAAGCTACTATGACTAAGAAAGTGGAATTCGCAGTAGAAAAGAAGTTACGGTAAAACGAGACCGAGGCTAATTTCGGGCGCGGCCGAAATTTGAATACCCTTCACTCTCCTCGGGCTAAAAGTTTTTTTTGGGCGAACATATGACTTGTATTCAATCCTTCCCCATTCTTTTCCTCCCTGTGCCGTCGATAAAACAATATTTGTGTGTTTTTGGTTAAGTGAGAAAATAAAAATATTTACTCAGATTATTGGGGGAATGCGGGAGCATATGGTCCCATAGTATGATTCCATTCGTTTTATTTTTTTTTTTGACAAGGACGCATTAAGTTTTTTTTATTAAATTGGTGTGGAAAAAATGTTTCTTAGAAGATCTAAAATGGGGGGTTGGGTTTGTATGGTAGCCCCATGACCCCATAGACCGATTCCAGTCATTTTTACACATGTCTTATGGCATCAATAGAGATGCACTTTTACGAGTTTTGGTTGAAAGTGATGCACAAATAAAAAAGTTTTTCGTAGAAGAACACAATTTAAGGGTTGGGTTTGTATGACAGCCCCATGACCCCATTGTCCGATTCCATTCATTTTTACATATGTTTTGTGGCATCAATTGAAATGCACTTTTATGAGGTTTGATTGAAATTGGTGCACAAATCAAAAAGTTTTTCTTAGAAAAACTCAATTTGGGAGGTTGGGTTTGTATGGCAGCCCCATGACCCCATAGTCCGATTTGATCCATTCTTACATTTGTTTTGTCTTATCAATAGAAACACATTTGTGTGAAATTTGGTTGAAATTGGTGCACGCATGAAAAAGTTTTTCTTAGAAAAACCAAATTGGGGGGGTTAGGTTTGTATGGCAGCCCCATGACCCCACGGTCCGATCTTAGCAATTCGAACATACAAACTGCCTGCAATAAAAGGAAGCATGTGTGCATTTCAGCTCGATAGCTTTTAAACTGGCCGAGTAAAACGCGTAGCAACAGACGGACAGACGGACAGACAGACAGACGGACATCGCCCAATCGACTCAGCTCGTCATGCTGATCATATATATACATATTTTATATGGTCGGAGATGCTTCCTTCAATGCGTTACAAACTTCATGACAAAGTTAATATACCCTTTACTCTACGAGTGAAGGGTATAAAAACAATGCGAGGCATCTGTCAGATGCATTGCGTCTAACGGAAGGTTAAAAATCTTCAAAATTTGCCAATACAAAAATTATTTCTATAAATGTTGTCTATATCTCTTGAACGGATTCCACCCCCTCCCCTCTCGAATTGATGACCACCCCGAATAGCAGAATAGCTTCTGAAACATCTGGAAAATTTACCAATAGGATAATATATCGGTGACTTACACTGAATACACGGTCCAGTTGCCTGTACGCCTGGAACGGATTTCAGATACATTTCAATGCCCCCAGCTCTTGACACATCTGAGAAACTACTAAGGCTCGTGATTTTCTTCAATTCGGCTATATTCTTTGGCGGATTAGCGGATCTCAGATAGTTAGAATTGATCTCTGTAATTCTGTTTCCCTCCATAATGAAAACTTCTCGAGTAGTTAAGTTTACTAACAGAAGAATAACTGTAGTTAATTTTCTCCTTCTTTTATCGGATTTGCAAAGTTCCGTAAATTCCACAACCACCCATCTAAGTTTCTTCTAGTCCCAGGAAAATTAGACAGAAGTAAAATTGTCTCCAGCTTTTGTCTATAACTCTTTGAACCTGGACTCATTAACGCATTTCATAAAATCCTGTTGTTCTCCATTTTCTCCTGTTTATCTGTTTGATATCCATTGAACGAAACGCCGGATGCATCTGGAAAATTGGCCAGACACCAAATTATGAAAGCATCTCTTAGAAAGATTAGCGTATTTCAGTAAACTTCTAACTAAAGGGGCTGGCCCTTCCACTGAAAGACTTACATCCTCGATAACAGAATTGTATCTGAAAAATTGGCCAACAGAAAAATAAGGGAGTCTGCTTATTTCTCCCGTTTTACCTATATTTATTGAATGGATGTACGGGTTCCCGAAAATTCAAGTAGCTTGCTGTATCTGCTGAACGGATTAACTAAATTCAAAGCTCATCCCGGTTGCTTGACTTCCATCTGGAAAATCACCCAGAAAAAATCATTAAGGCAGTTTATTTTTTCATGCTTTTGTGTATACCTCCTAAACAAACTTGCGGATTTTAGTAGTTTTGCCTCAACCGCCAATTGATAACTTCTAAAATGTGGGCAATACGAAGATAGTCGGCCAGCTTGTTGAAAGTCTGGTAATAATAAAGCTCATTCCGCAAAGTTCCGGTTTACTATTGGCTTAGCTTAATTGTCCCTTCCATATAAAACCCTCCCAAATCCTAAATCGAATTTGGGTTTAACATTTTTGGATTTGACCAACCTGGTGCAGGCAGATCCCTTAGTTCTTAAAATTCGCCTTTCTCGCTCATTAAAGATTTAGGCATAAATTTTATTGCAAAATCTAGGTTACTGACATATTTCGCCATATTTAATACTAATTGTGAAACAAATGTTTGTTGCAAAAATGTATTTTTATGGTGCTGACTGGTTTCGTCAATGAGTCCGCAATCATCGCTTCAGTTGGTTTGTATTGAATTTGAATTTCATTTGACTTAATATGTTGACGAAGGAAATGATGTCATATACCGATATGTTTGGTTCGTTGTCGAAAACCGGCTGTATGGATGCTAAGTCAATGGCTCCTCGATTATCGCTAAATATAGTAGTCGGAAGCGCCACAGTCGATGGGTAAAGTTCATTTGCCAAACTACGCAGCCACAATACTTCCTGGCAGGTTGCTGACAGCGCCATGTACTCGGCTTCGGTGGTGGAAAGCGCAACGGTCCGTTGATGTTTGCTTGCCCATGAAATCGGCGCACCTTGCAAGAAAATAACAAAACCTGTGATAGAAAAACGATTGTTAATGTCATTAACCCAGTCAGCATCGCTAAAAGCAACAAGTTGTGAGTGTTCTTCCCGATCGTATACCATCATGTTATTCAGCGTTCCGTTCATGTACCGGAAAACTCTTTTAACAGCTGTCCAATGAGCGGGCCCTGAATTACTGTTGAATTTGCTAAGGACACATACTGCGTGAGCAATATCCGGCCTGGATACTTGAGCGACGTAGAGAAGAATGCCTACCGCTTCCCGGTATGGAATGTTCTCCATTAGCATCCTCTCTTCTTCGTCTTTGGGTGACATGTCCTTACTAAGCACTTGATTTGGATCCATAGGATTTTGAACAGGTTTCGATGATGACATACCAAATCTTAAAAGCATGTTCTGAATATATTGAGCTTGGTCGATTGACAATATCCCATTTGTGTTGTCTTTTTCAATTCTAATCCCTAGAAAATTCGAAACGGCGCCAAGATCTTTCATTTTGAAATTCTCCATCAAATTATTCTTAGTATGCTGCATCTGCTTGGCGTTGTCGAAGAAGAACAATAGGTCGTCTACGTAAACGGCGATGATTTGGATATCGTCTTCAGCCAGTTTGTAGTATATACACTGGTCGGTCCTTGACTGATGAAAATTTAGTGATTTGAGCACGTGATCCAACTTCTTATCCCATTCTTTAGCTCCCTGCTTCAGGCCGTACATGGCTTTGTTTGATCGACAAACCTTTTTCTCAGAATTTGGTACTATAAAACCTTCAGGCTGTGATATAAAGATTTCCTCTGCCACATCGCGACTTCTAACGACATGACATGACTGCGGATCGATAAGACGGTATCCTTCCGTATTTTCGCAGTACCCGACGAAAATATACTCCTTTGATTTGGGGCTCCATTTAGTCCGCTTTTCTTTCGGTATATGGGCTAGCGTTTTACATCCAAATACGACTTCCATCGGTCCACAAAGATCCATGTGCACCAGATCCAAAATATCGTTCGCACGCTTCCCGGAATATACAAAAGGCTTTCGGCTCTGTTTTCCTTTTATGCAGCTGACACATTTTTCAGTACTATGGCTTACTAAGTTATAACCGGTAACTAATTTCTGCAACAAGTCCGTTTTATTTGTATTTATATGGCCTAAGCGACGATGCCACAGCTCAGAATTGTCATTAATATAAGAAAGGTTCGCGGATTCTTTCGAAATAGTATTTAATTTGTAAATTCCGTTCGCTTCGCTAGCGGTTGCCAAAATTATCCCGTCATTATCAATAATTCGACAGCCCGACATATCGAAAACAACACTATGTCCATTTTTCACTATCTGGCTCACGGAAAGTAGGTTGGAGGTTAAATTCGGTACATGGTATATGTCTTTAATCTTCACAATTTGTTGAGTCGAAAACAAAATTTCGGAATCCCCGACAACTAATGATTCCATTTGGCCATTATCTGCCGTACTGATTTGCACATTGCAGGAACGAATATTGTTCTGCAATAATTCGGCGTGTGGTGTCATATGGGACGCCGCGGACGAGTCCAAAAACCAGGAATGTTTATCGGCACTAACACGACCTGTCAGAAAAGCTTAGCTTGTTTTACTACACGAACCGGAGCGCCAATCACTTTTCTTTGATGATGATGAAACAAGTTATTCGAATAATTGTTCTTTGGCGAACGTTTCGGCTTTTTACAATGCACACTAATGTGTCCATAACCATTACAATTATAGCAACGGACTTTCGAGTTGTTAAGATTATGGTGAACAGAACGTTGCGAATATTTTGACAATAGCGCTGTCTCATCATCCGCTGAAGATGCCGGCAACTCCTGCAAAAGCTTCGTTTTGATGTTGTCGCTCGTAATAGGAATCCCAGAACTTTCCAGGCCCATTATCATCGGCTTATACTGATCGGGCAAACCCGCAAGAAGCAAAGTTCCTATCCAGTCGTCTTTTACTTCAAAATTCAAACCATTCAGTTTGTGAGCGGTGGTTATGATTTTGTTGACGTATTCGTCCACAGAACTACAATTTGCAAGCTGCGTTGTTATTAATGTACGCAGTAGGCCGACTTTGCGAGTTAGACCTGAGTCTTCGAACGCTCTGCTAAGATTGTCCCAAGCGTCTTTCGCTGTAGTGGCATCTTGGATGTGAATATAATTCACTGCGTCAATAGCCAAAATTATTTTACATTTGGCTTTGGTTGCCTTCTTTAGGTCCGTATTCGTCCCGGTGATGCAGTCCCATAAATCCTCATGTTCTAGATACGCTTGCATTACGAACTTTCAACTGGAATAATTCTCGCGACCGATGAGTTTTTCCATCTGTTAGATCCCATGATGTTGTTGATTATGATCGGCTTTTCGTCAGTGGCAGCGGCAAAGACTTGTTCCTCTGTAGAATCACTTTGTGTTTCGGTATCGCTCATTAGATCGTCGGTGGCAGCGACAAAGATTTGTTCCTCCGTAGAATCACTTCGTGTTTCGGTATCGCTCATTAGATAGAATGATTCCAATGCGGTAACAAATTTGAGGTTACGCTATCACAAAATTTGTTAAAAATTGTAAATATTACCAGTTCTTTGCTATTATATCAATTATATCGATGGATTTTTACGGCAGGTGGGTGTCTGGGCCCATAACCTGTTGGGTAGAGGTATTTCGGTGGGAGCGAAATAAAAAGACGTCCGTCTAGTTCAACGTTATAATAAAGAAGAACGAAAAGTTACAAAAGGCATAACAGTAAATATGAACTGGTATAAAAGGTGAAGTTGGGTTCAAATAATTATACAATTCAAAGTTCGTTATAATTTGATATTTAAATTTCAACAATAGCCATAAAGCTTCCAATCTAATCTACTATAAAGCCTAATTATTACAGTACGTTTAAAATTGTTAGGTAGAACTTTATCATACAAGCAAATTTTTTAGAGACGAGAACAGGGATATTGCCCCCTAGGCGGCATTCTATTCTCTGGCGGTTGGGGCCCGTGTTCAATCGAACACTTGAAACACCATACGTTACGGCATGCCACTGCGAAACGCTAATAAAGCGGAAAACGAAATTTTAACCTAAACACTTAAGCCCCTTTTACATATTTTTGAAGAATTGGTTGGTCCTGTTTGTTTTATGTGAGCAGTGAACCCAGTTTCGAAGGTCACGAGCCGCCACTGCATCTACTTCACCCTTGGTGTAATTATAATATACATAATTATAATTTCTGATTAATTTGTCTCAGATACAAAAGTGTGGTCATGGTGTACCAAAGAACACAAAATGACAGCCTTTTTCTTTTCGGAAACATAACTAACCAGTGTGAAATCTAAATAGTCACTTCTTCCAACCGTTGTGTCGGAACACTAGCATGATTTTATTCCAAAACAATGACATAGGTAATATTACATCGGTTGGAAGCCATGAAAATAGCTTATTATATTAAAAAAGCTTGATAGAGCATAATGAAAAATCGACAAATACTCGCATTCCATAACACAAAGTGCAAGGTGGAGTCCCGCGGACTCCGCCTACCGTTATTACTCACCGAAGCAAATAGCGCACGCACATGTCGTCTTCTCTCCATGTCCACCGCACTACTGGAAGGTACTAAAGCGCACTAAAACATATTTGCCTTATTATAAAAGTTATTGATAAAAGTAGTCTGAGGAGGAGTCCCTGGGACTCACCATGAAAATTAAGGGTTAAAATAACAAGATCTGATATGATTAACCAATAATAGGATGGATACCATCTGTTTTATATAACGTCCTTTTGCATTAATGGGATATGCCTTTTAATTGAATTTCAAGCATATAGATGTATTTGGTAAGAAAACCAACATCATACTCCATAGCCGAAATCGTTCGGTTGCCTACCCGTAACTTGGTAAGTTTTAAAGAGTACTAGCAAATTGGATGTTCAATACTAGGCCTGGCCAAGTATCGTGATTCTTAAAAAAAATCCACTATGACGTATCGTTAAAGGTATAATAATATGGAGCTTATAAAAAATATAGTTCGATCACATTACGAGTGAAACGATTTTTTTTATTACATAGGATTGATCCTATTAATTCAATAAGATATATCCTATTGGATTATATTATTATATAATAACTAGACCATGTATTTGTTTTAAAAGGAGTCAACTATTAAAACAAACGGATATTTATCGAGTGAATGTAATGGTTCCTATATTTTTAAAGTAATCAGATTTTTTCTATTGACTAAAAATAATAGGACAAAATGATTGGTTTATTGGGATTTTCCACTGAAAATTTTCTGAGTGTAGATAGTTTTGAATGTGCATCAAAGTTCTAAAACTACTTCGATAAAGAAGATAAGCGAATAAACAGTAATTTCAGGCACTACCCTTTTTTGCCAGTACTGGTGACCTTTTCTTGAAACATTTTTCACCACTTTACAGAAATGCCTTGAATGCCTTTTAGTCTTTTGATTTTATTTAAAAGTTGATTCATTTCTACATACCAAAACTTAAACAATGATCCTTGTTTAGGCAATGGATTTCTACAAAATCAGCCTAATCTCCACCCTTCCCTAATAACATATGAATAAAATATTAACGATCATTTTCCCTATTTTATTCCTTTTCAGATAGCAGAAGATGAATGGCTCGCTCCCAGCCTATTAGTGTAGCTTCCATGATGGCCACCACCTTTGTGCGGTTGTAATAATTCTATTGTTGGCGAGGCACGAGGTACGGCTGTGTACAAACAATCTATTTAGCTAGTTATTTTTTATTGTTGGACAAAAAAAATAAACAAAACAAAAGAAAAAACCAAACAACATAAAAATAGGTATAAAATAAATAAAAATATATATTATATATAAAAAAATAAGAAAATATACATTTATAATGGCATATTAAACAAAGAAAAAAAACTAAATATAAGGTTAGATACAAGATTTTGTGTTTTTGAAAAATAAGGAAACAAAAAAAAACAGTAGATAAAATGTTTAAAATAATTTGCAATGAAAAAAGGTCGAAAGAGACCAAATGTTTAGTAAATATATATAGATAAAACATTGTAACATTGTATCCAATGGCAAAAAAAAAATAATAAACAAAAACATGTAGCAAAAAATAGCAAAATGTAAATTAAACCAAATAAGATATTGTATTAACATCTTATCAAAATAAGATATAAATATATAAATATTACAATTATTATTTATGGAAACCAGGTAAAGTGATTGAAAAGAAAAATTTGTTAGACCGAATACACGGCATCTCATCTTTTAATTATTATTTAAGATGAAAATCGGGAAAATAGTTGAAAATTGTAGGCAATGTGGGTTGAAAATATTTGTCAATTTTAAAATTGTCAATAATAATTATAATGACCGCATCGTTACTTGAATTAAATGTAACTGATTTTTTTTTATAAATATCCTTTTCTGAAATGCAAATGATTTAACCCTACGATACCGACTGAATAAACTGTTCTGAAATTAAAGGAAGACCCTAAAAGAAACTACATTCCTGGAACAATTTGTGAAATTTTGATTCTCTTTATATTGTTTTTTGTTATATATTTTATCCATAAAAATGAAAGCCGTATACATAGTTAGTTTAAGGCGAAGACAAGATGAACTAAACAGAAAACATCGAAAATTATATTATTAAACCTAAATAAAAATTAAAAGTAAATATTGCAACGTGTGTTAGTGTCCTTCACAGAAACCCAAGTGAAAAAGAAACCAAAAACTTAATTGTAGATAGAATCAATATATATATATATACACGTAAATACATTTGTTTGTATATAAGAACACCGTGGTGAAGTAAATATATTAATATATATGTATCAATAAATATTAAAAAAGACATGCACTTCAAAGAAAAGAAAAAACGATAATCTGAATTTAGAAGATCGAATTTACGATGTAAGTTGATGGTATACATTGATTAAATGTTCGTGATTAGCTTATCGAGTTTCTTTTAAATCATTCAAATTTGAATGCGCAAATTAGAAAATGATTTTTTGTTAAAATAGGCTTTTTTATTTGTCGCTAAAATGTGTGATAAATGTTATAGTTACGAAAGTATATTGTATTAGAAATAAGTGTATGTTGTAGATGAAAAATATATGAAAAGTAGATTTTCTATTCAGACTTTTTTACGTTCTTTTTTTTCGGGCAAAAAACATCATAATAAGAAGAAAACCAAAATGAAATAAATTTTTACATTCGGATTGGCATGGACTGTATTTTTCATATATAGACAAAATTCATATTATAATATGTAGAAATTTTTGTATAGTAAAGTGTAAAACTCTTTCTGAACTCTTTGGTACGGTAAAATTAGAATTTTGTTCATTTGCGGTAGAAAACCAACAGATCTTTGTTTGTGACTCGATGGCATGCATGATACAAAAAATAAAAAAAAAAAAACAAATATATTCTTCTTTATACGAATTCGTATTAGTTAATTTCAAGAAAAAATGCTGCAGTCTACTTAAATAGGAGCAATTGAGGGTGATCAAAATGAGTTTAAGCGAAAACCTGATGATTTTTTTTTTCAGAAAATTTGAAAGACCCTTATTTGGATGCCTCTCCGCCACTAGCCTCAAAGGACCAAAGGAATTATGGCATGGCAATAAGATGTAACTGTAATAGTGACACGATTCTTAGTACAGTTATTAGATAGAGTACCAAGTCAAGTTCTTAAGAGAATACTCTTAAAAACTTGACTTTCTTCTGGACCCGTTTTGAGAATTTGGGGCTATGATTTTTCTCAATTTAGTTTGGCTAGTGTATAGGCCGAATTCGCTCTTTGAGAGTTTGCCACTAAACGTTTAGTAATAGAAGCCGGTTAAAAAACACATATGCTTATTAGAAGGGGATATCTGATGTGCAGCTTTAAAGCACTTGAATAGAACTTCATTAGTCCGCTCATTTTTGTGATGTTAACTTGTCGACCGGTGACATCCAAAATTAGAGATAGGCACTTAAGCGTGAGAACAGACATACATTATACGATACTGTAAGTTTGGGCTCTATTCGATGAGATCGAAGTAGATGTATCCTGGATGGACCGCAAACGACGACGCTTCCCGGAATGAGTACCTAATATATAGGTGCGTAGACTTATTTTCCAGGTATGTACCTAACATTTACCTTCTTGTAAGGCAAAAGATATAGGTTGAAAGGCCCCAGTCGATTCCGTAATCTTTTTTAGTTGTGGCCGACTTCAGACCATTAGTTATGCAGGGTGAGCTTCACAGGCCGAACGGCTGTGTTTCTTAACGGAGTGTTGCTTTCCCGCTTTATCCGAATAAGTTCCTGTTGTTAGGGGGAAGAATAAACCACAGTTTTCCCGGTTTGTCGTAGAAGACAAGAGGTGACTAAAGTGATAGGGTATGCCAGCAACTTGCGCATCTGAAATTAAAATTATGCTAACAAAACGCCTAAAGCCGCCGTGCCTCACAAGAGGCAAACTTAGTATGTAGTGGAAAAATTTACATTGCACTCGAAACATTAGAAGAGACTCGTATACTTCGGACTGATTCACGGGCAACGAATTTTGGCTATGAACAACGGATCACGCTCGATTTGTGGACAATTCGGATGATGTGGGGCGAGTACAATAACACGAGACTCTCTGATGTCGAACGGGAAATGAGCGTATACAACATTTCACATTTCACTACTAGGACTGAGCGAAACGCGATGTTTCGGGTTGAGAGCGACTGTATCACCGCACTGTACGGTTCTGCTCAGGAAATGAAGACTGCTCGGCATCCAGACGTCGAAATCTTGTTGGCTAGGAACGCGCGCCAATCCCTCGACGATTGGAAATCTATTTCTGACGGTGCATCACAGCCAAATTCAAGCCTTGAGTACGCAACGTCGCAATTACCCAGTGCTTTGCATCGACTGCATGTAGATTAATCTTCGAAGGACATTGTGTAATCAGCAACTTAACAGCACCATTGATAGAGCCCCCAGCGGTGACATTTAAAATATTATAGGGGAAAAACGCCTTATTGGTTGTAGATAAAGCGGGTCTGGAACATTTCACGAGCAATCATGGGCTTAGCAACGGGAACAATAATGGTGAAATATTCGCGGAGATCTATAACTTGCGGCAATTCGTCATTGGCGAAACCATGTCCGGCCAGCTAAGATTTCATATCTATTACGCTACTTGATATCTTATCTTAGCACGAGATAAGAAACAAATCAACCCTGCTGCTGTTGATTCAGCCGATAAATAATTCCGAACGGAATACCGTTCACGACAAAAAGGCGCGGAGAGAAGCGTGAGATGTGAAAAACTGCACTTACTTACATTAACGCTTTAGCGAAGTAGGCAGATGAGGCGGTTAACTTCTATGACAGCTATGATTGTCATTTTTTCACTTTTTTTCAGCCAACAACAGTTTTAAATTCTTTAAGTGCATCTTCATCAGAGGACAAAAATATCCTTCAAATACCCCATATCAGTTACAACCCACCAATACGGGCTAATGCCTCTATAGCTAGGCACCGGTAAGGGTATTAGGGTAATTAGTTAAACCCTTGATCGGTTCAACTAAATTTTTCAAATTTTAAGTTGTGAACAGGCTGGCTTCAGTCCTCGCTCTAAGGAGGTGCAAGCGGGCGACCGCCCGCCGTTAACCGTAAACATTTGGGGATCAATTTGATTTTGGAAAAGTTTGTGATTTCCATAAAATACAACCAACCAATGTTTAGGTACTATGGGGTGTAATCTAGTCAGATTGCAACTTAATTGTCCTAAGTCCGAATTATTGAATTCCTGGATTTTCGGTGTGCAGATTATCAAGTTTTACCAAATTGTAATCTAAATTTGTACCACTTAGCATACGATAGCCGTTGAGGAAGACTTTTTACGTTAGTTGGATAGGAAGGTGGTTGATGTTAAACGGTCTCTTTTCTATTTTCGTATCTTGTGTAAGGCACGGAAAACTTATTTTTGGGTCAGATATAAATTTAAAGTGTGGTAAGCCTGAAGTCAGCGCATCCTATTAACGCTATTTCAAACTAAAAAACAATTTCAGGCGACGCTAATTTGTCGTCTTGCCCAGGGCACCATAAGTGCTGGATCGGTCGCTGCTCCCTTTCATGTAACAATTTCCGTATTATATTCGTGCAGTTTATTAAAATTATAATAACGGATTTTGTAGTTGCCGGGATCTTCCTTCCGTATTATTTTCATTAACCCGCCGAGTATACTTCCCCTAACCGGGGGAGTATATTCGGAAAGCCTTACATAGAAGGGAGCTTTTCAATGTTGTGTTAGTCAGCTACTCGGCTCAATTATCGGTATGTGCAGACAGAAGTTGGAAATTTTTCAAGTTAATACCTGGCTTTATTCAAACAAAATCAGTAACTTTCCTTGGAACCTAACAGCATCATGCTTGAAATAGAACAGATGCAGCAACAGCAGCAGCGGCCCAATTCAATTTCAATGGGTGGACGCAAAAGCTTTTTTTATATTGTTGTTGCTGTGGCTGCTTGTATTATATTTCGAGCATTATTGCTCAATTTTGCTGTATTTCTGCTTATTTTATTTGCGACTCGCTAGATAAGTTAGGCTCGTGTGTTCTTTTTCAAGCAGGAATACCTGGCACCGGTGGTAATCTCAACAATTCAAGTCTATGCCACGTTTTCTGACTTCAGTTCTGGTAGTTACTAGAAAAAAATTTGTTTTTGCTAGCATGGCATCATTTGTGAACTGATTCGGCGACCGGAGCTAAAATTGTCCCTGTGCACGCTACGATGATGCAACTGGCACAAATGATGGTTGGAAGAAAACTAAGGACTCCTCTCGAAAAGAACTAGGTTTTTGAGTTACGGGGTGTGGTTTATTTCCAAATTTAAATGAAGTCCTTGATCGGATAAATTTCTTTTCAGCAAAGGTCATCCACAGCATTATATGATGATATGTGCACTTTTGTATCAATTTGTAAACCATTATTATCAAGGCTTAGGTCTCCATAATCGCCAACAATTTAAAACAGGACCCCTTTTTCTTAACTTTCGAACCCCTCTCAAAGTGAAGATTGCCTAACTCACTTAGATTTCGCTCACAGGCTTCATCGAACGAGGAAAGCCGGGCTAAAAACCTTAAGCATTTCAGACCGGAGAGTAATTTCCGCTCTCCGTTGTGTATTTTCACAACGGGAAAACTAGGACGTTTTGTTTTTTTTTTTTTCTTTAAATGAATAGTGCAAATATTAGTTTAAAACAGTGTCCCTTCTCATAGTCAAAAATTTCAAATACTGCCAGTGTGGCACAATAGAGGCTAAATCTGGCCCTGACCACAAGACACAGCACTGTTTCAGATGCAGTAGATTCTCCAAATTTGTATTCACATGCCAAAGAGGCAAAGCTTGCTCCCTTTTTTTCTTAATTAAAAAATAATACTTTAACCACTGCAAATATATCATTACAGAAAGCATTAAAACTCCGCACGTATGTAGGTGTTCGTAAATTGAATGGAAAATACATAATTATAATGAAAAATATTGGTCAAAACACATTATAGTTCAAGTAAAGAGAGCAGAAACAAGTACTAATTTTGAATATATTATTGACAAAACGGTGTAAATTGAAAATTGTGATATTTAATCAAAAATAAAAAAAATATATATATGAAAAAACATTATATATACTTTATGTAAAGAAAAATAATAATAACACTAACAATTATACATATTCCGAAAGTTAAAAACACAAAAGAAATAGATAAAATAAACAAAAAAACCCTAAAAACCCAAATCAAACAATTAATAAACCAAAATTTATCAATAAACTGAATATTATGTAAACGAACAGAAACAAGACACAAGTATATACTAGACCTAATGCATATAGAACAGAATGATATTTTAGAATAATACAAAACACAAACAGAACAAAAATAAACAAATATCGTACATACATAATATATAAATATTGCTGGCCAAATTGAACATACAAGTCAAAGATGAAAAATAAATGCAAACAAATCAAATTAAAAATACTGAAATTAGTGAAAATTATTGTTACATAGAATTAATGGTAATAAATGCGTTTATACAGATACATAAGACACACACATTATAACAAAAATATTTGAAAATAGAAAAATATTTACGAATAGGCTAAAGAAATCTGCACAAAAAAAATAGGCAACCAGGACGACATGATTTATTCATAATGAAAATATGTATGAGCTGATGTTTGAATTTGTTCGTTAGAAGGGTGTCTAAAGGTACATCTTCCTCGACACGACTGCACGACAGCGACTCGCTCATTCCATATAAAAACTCGTTTTTAAAATGAGAGAAAAACCAGTTTTTATATGGAATGAGCGAGTCGCTGTCGTGCGGCCGCGTCGAGGACAACGCACCTTAAAACAATTTTTTTTTATCTCAGTCAATTCTCTTCCCGGTTCACTTCTATATAAGAGGTTGGGGCAACCCACGCGATGATCGCCAAGCGATTATTGCTTTTTCTGAGTTCTGGAGCATATGCAAATAATGCTCTAGGACTAGGACCGCTCAGCGATCATCATATCAGTCGCTCTAAAGGTACGTTGTCCTCGACGCGGCCGCACGACAGCGACTCGCTTATTCCATATAAAAATTCGTTTTTCTCTCATTTTAAAAACGAGTTTTTATATGGAATGAGCGAGTCGCTGTTGTGCAGTCGTGTCGAGGAAAATATACCTTAAGCAACAAAAACCATAACGATCGTTATGGCTTCGTAAGAAACCATCGATGTCGTCTGCGTGGATGTCAATGGTTGCTTTCCAACTCAGCAGTTTCATAATATGAAAAAGTGAATTGCGTTAATAGAATAATCTCTTGAACGAAACGCACGAGACGGCCCTAAAACAATTTGGCCAAGATGTATGATTAATTTTTTTATACAGAATAATGTATCAGACACCATTTTTCGAATAAATTGAATATCCTCAACCTGAATTTTAATGCATAAGACATTGGCAGGCTTTTCATATCCTACGCGCAAACCATTACACATAAATACATAAAATAGAAATAATGAAACCAAAAAAAAACATTGCTTGTAGCTCTAATGCCAAACCGAATGCTATATATCAACCTATTATAGGCACGCACTATATAGGCAAAATAGCCTCTTAGATAATTATTATTAGAAACAATTACAAAAATGCAGAACAAGAAATAGAATGTCCAAAAAAGAAGAGAACAGATAAATATACAAAAAAGGTGTAGTAAAGAATTAAAAAAACACAAAAAAAAAATATTTGCACATAATAGATGTAGCCGCACTGAACATTAAAACTTTAGCAACAGAGAGAAAAAAAAAATTAAGTAGAAACATGACTAGAAAATAATAATACAAAAAAAAAATATAATAGAAATATAAAATAAATAAAAATAATTTGTTGTCCCTCAGAAAAAAAGAGGCTACCAATGAATTCTACGAAAAGATTATATTGTATGTATTATATTAAAAAGAAAATGTAATTTTTAGGAATAATGACAAAAAAAAAACGAAATACATATATATTTATGATGATGAATATTATTATTGTAGTAAAGGCTCAATGTAGCTAAAAAGATTGTAAAAAAATTGGAATAAAAGCGTATATACATAAAACAAAACAAAAACAATTTTCTATTGCTTCAAAAAATGGAGACACAAAAAAAAAATATGTGAGCATGATGAGTTGCTTATTGTGCATTGGACCGACGTAAATTCAATATTTTTTCTGTTATTATGTATTCAAAAGCTCTTAAGTCCTTAATACAAATTCAGATAAGCATATTCCTTTCGACCATAAATATTCATCAAAGAGTCTGCATTTCACTACATTTATTATTTCTTCACAAAAATGTTAGCAACCAAACCCCTATAAGTCAGTTGAAAGCACAATAGACAACATCATTATCATTGTCTAAATAAGAGTAAATTAAAACATATATATATTATATATACATACATACATGCAAAATATAAAAAAAAAAATGTACGGTTAAAGGAATATAAAACAAGAAAAAAATTGACGCGGAAAATGCAATACATATATATATATATTATTATATACACTGGTACATTAAATTACACAAACACAAATACATACATATATCACAAAAATGAAATGATGAAAAAAGTCGAAAAGTGAATAACCAATGAAAAAAGTAAAAACAAAATGAAAGCAACAAATCGAATCAATTATACTGGAAAAATTACCCCAAACAATAAACATACAAAAAACTGGAAATAAAATGAAAGTATCTTTAAAAATCATGCATTTTTATTTTTCTCAACTCTAATAAATTTTTTGTTATGGCTGTAGGTAGAAAAAAATCGAAAAGCTGGACAAATCGATATTCAAAAATTAGTTTAGGAACAACACATCTTAAGAAGTACAGAAATTTCGTTTTAACGAAATAGATGCGAATTTCGGCGAAAATTTTTCATTTTGGCGAATGGATGCGAAATGCTCAAATTTGATGTTTAGTTTATCCACAAAAAAAATTAAACTCAGATTGATTTTTTTAGACGATTTCCTTTAATGACAATAAAAGCATTTCTAAATGCAAGGAGTTCGCCGAATTACTTGCACGAAGACTCCCTTAACATCGAGTAAGCTGAATGAATGAATTAATTTGTTTTCAGTTACGCAATTTTTTCTAAACATAGCTTTACTCGTGGTTCTACTAACCCCAAAATTAAAATAAGCTGTATGCATATGAGAAGGAGGAAAACGAAACCATATTGGCGTGCCTCTGCCTCAGCAGTTTCTCTTTCTACCGTAACTCCTTCAGAAGCGTTGTCGACAATTGTCCAAAAACATTTCTTGACAACCGAACTAGTAGTATGATTCATTCCAACTAATTTTTGGCGAATTGTTGCTATAATAAACACACGACGTTTTTTTGCAGTGGTGAATTTTGAAAGTTCTTTTCACTGCAAATTTTTAGAACTAGTTAAATATGCCCAATAAGAACAACAAAGTGTACAAAATTACATTTTTTTATGTCCACACAAATTCAACATAGCATATTTGTGCAAAATTCGAAAGCAAATGTTTTTGTACAAGATTTTGCTTATGTGAGTAGCAGGGGCGGCGCGGGCCCACGAGATTTAGGGGCCCAAAAGCCACATGAAAGATTTCTCGAACTATAAAAACAGCACGACTGTGAAAAACAACACTCCGACGTAGATGTTTTGTGTAGACAAGAATAGATATAGGTACAGTCGAACTTCCCACAAGCGGACACCATTGGGGATTGAGACTTTGTCCGCTTATTGGAAGTGTCCGCTTATGAGAATAATTCTCAAACGTATAACATTTTATAAAACTAATTTGGGAATCGCTGCGAATCCATTGAAAACCACGATGTCTCATTTGAACCGTGTTTTTCCAATACAATTTTTTTTCGAGATCGAGAATAGTATTTCTTCGTGAATTCCAAAATGATTTTCTTACACTTTTTCTTCAAAAGGCAATTTTTTAAAATTTTTTTTTTCCTATTTTAAAAGAATAGAAAAATGCACGATTAAATGCCGCGACATAAATTAATCTCCTGAATCTCTAGGAAATTCCACCTACACGGAGAGATAAACAAGATTTGAACAGCGATTTCCGGAAAGTGAATTTTGCTTTACGCAAAAGACCGATTTTCCGGTAGTTTCAAAACTTCTTTGCTCGATATACAATTCTGTAATGCAAGAATTTCGAATTTTATTTGTGGAACTGTCCGTTTATTAGAGACTTGCTTGTTCAGAAACGGTATAAACGTACTGTCCGTGTCCGGTTATTAGAGTGTCCGGCTATTGGAAGTTATTTTTCTAGTAAAATATAAGGAAAAACGTTGGGGAAAATAAAAGGGTCCGTTTATGAGAAATGTCCGGTTATTAGAAGTGTCCGTTTAGGGAAGTTCGACTGTACACTCTTCGAAGTCCAAACAAATCGATTGTTCTTCTTTCATCAGCTCTCTTAGAAGGTGTTTACACCTGTACTTAATCTGGCCAGGTTACATAATTTGCGGTGTGATGATTTCAAAATTGTATGAAATTTGACAGCTCAAATTAAGTAATTTACAAAGATTACGTAATCTAACCGTAAGTGTGAAAAGCTCCTTAGATAAACAAATATAAAATTGTCCTATATATTTTTTAAATTTCATGAGACAATCCGAATCCTCTAATTTTCACAAAAAAAAATTTGCTCCAGTCATGGCTGCGCTATTTGAAATAAGACCCACCCTTTTCGTTGCCATGTACCATATGGGCAAAAAGATTCTTTAGGTCCCTCTGCAAATAAACTAACTTAAAACATTTTTGGTGATAGTACCTTTTCTAAACTTTTGGAATAGTTTCCAATCCATTTTGTAATGACAACACAACAAAATAGCTTGATAGTGGTATTCAACTTAGGTCAAACTAGTTAGTACGGCCTGTATATGTCGTTGAAGACTAAAATATTTTATCTTGCTTGCGGTGTACACGGTCATTAGGGCTGAGGTGCAGAGGCTACATTTAATTTGAAAGGAGTCTTGGAAAAACTGTTGTATTGAATTTAATGTTAAGTACAAACGTTCTTAAAATGGAAGGATTTAAATTAGAGCTTAAGTGTGCTAAAGCTGGAACAAGGAATAGAGTTGAAATAATAACGTGTCGCTTTTTTTCAATTGTCTAGCAAGCTACAAACTTAGGCAGTCCGAATCCATTTATTGGATTCTTTGTTTGGTTTGGGGTTTGGTTTTTACAGAGCTTCAAAGTAAAATTTGCGTGATTTGACCCAAAAACAATCTTTTTTTCCATCTCCATTTTCTCCAACTTCTGCCAAGGTGAGGTGCTTGTACGATTCTTTTAAAAATTGGCGCATAGTCTTACGATCATATCTTTCTTACATCATTTTGATCTAGCTCTATTACTTCTAACAGTTTTTATACGTTAAGTGTAGAAAACTAGGGTTAATTTTAGCTCGAATTCAATATAATTCAACTCACACTGCCCCTAAAGATCTGCAATTGGTAAAATCTATTCAAAGTATGTCGAAATCGAGCCAAAGTTAACCCTAGTTTTCTGCACTTAAGGTACTAAAACTGTTAGAAATAATGGAGCTAGAATAAAATGACGTAAAGAAGAAATCATCGTTAGACTATGCGCCAATTTTTAAAAGAATCGTACAAGCACCTCACCTTGGCAGAAGTTGGAGAAA
The DNA here is from genome assembly GCA_949715475.1 of Microchrysa polita. Lineage (NCBI taxonomy): Eukaryota > Metazoa > Arthropoda > Insecta > Diptera > Stratiomyidae > Microchrysa > Microchrysa polita. The sequence continues at coordinate 32,411,838 of OX454421.1, forward strand.
ATTGAGATGGAAAAAAAAGATTGTTTTTGGGTCAAATCACGCAAATTTGACTTTGAAGCTCTGTAAAAACCAAAGCTCTTATCCGATGTTAGTGTGGTTAGTTTTATTTGACAAGGAAATTTGTTGGCTGTAATAATCATTTTATTTCACTATTCTAGCTTTGGAGATATTAGGCTTTAAGTCGTGCAAGAAAATGATTTGTTCAAAAATCTTTAAATGCCTGTGGCAGCTAAAGGGTTCCGTACAACTTTTTTGCTGGAAATCAACTGAGGAGTCATAATCCGGTGCGTTTATGCGGCAGTTTCCGGACACCCTGTATAGTCTTTTTAGTTCCAAAATTGCTTGTTCACTTTCCACGCATAATTAATTAGCCAATCACTTTAATTCTATTCTACAACCTAATCTCATTGGATTGCATCCCAGCTACATACCGATTTCGAATCCAAATATCTTGGTACAATGTTGATACTGCTTTCAAACTTTTGGGCACTAGCTGATAGTGCATGACCGCTTGCATGGAATTTGTCGGATGCAAGAATAATTTGTATAGAAAAATTTTGTGCGATATCAGCACAAGATGCCTTGCGTTCGTATGGTTAAGGGGCCGGCCCGTGAGAGTAATCAAATCAGTTAAAACATGCGATAAAATTTGTGGGGATGCAAGTGTTGGAATTGATATGCGGCAGAATTTGTGGCTTGTAAGAATGGAAATTTTTTAAGCTGGTGCGTGGAAATGATAATAGAATGTGATGTACCAACCAAGAGAAAGACATTCATACATATGTGTATATCATTAGGGATAAATCGATTTAGGAATAAAAATGTAAGATAATGATATTTGGAGTTTCTTAATATTCATATGATGAATAGCTATGAAAATATTGTAAAATTCATGGGAGGATAAATAAAAAAATGTGATTTCTATTCAATTTTATGGTGCCTTATTTAAGACACATTTTTCGATTTTTGTGTGATATACATATACAAGAATGAAAGGGAGAGTCTGAGGAAATTTTCAAATGTCGCTGAAAATTACATAATTTTGATTTCATTATAAGTTATCTTGGTGCCGGTAATAAAGATTAAATATGCATAAAGGATGGATTGCTAAAGGCTTTTGATTAATGTTAGAAAAATGAGGAACCATCTTCGACGAAATAATTTCTTTTTAATTTCAAGTGAATCGCGGTCTTGGATATTTTGACTGTTTTTCATGGGTGTCAAATATCGGATCAACTGATTTGGTTCAACTTGCTTGTTATAAAAACGTTTCTTTTTACTTTTGTTAGTCTCGATGTCGATCACAATGCATTAATATGGCTTGTTCTGCTATCCGTTCTCATAGGGAAAACTTTTGTGTTTCCGATAATTTCCGCTATGTGTCCGCTATATAGCATGCGGTAAGATAAGTGTCGCTAGTGTCGATATGAAGAACGAGAAAATTCTTCTTACGAGATCTGATACCGTAATGTTCCATTAATTTGTTATTTACAAAATAAATTATATCTCAACCAAGTCTAAATTGACCTTTTGGATTCAATCTTGTTAAAAAAAGAAAACGTTTTTTTTTAATATCAATAGGTTTTAGTGCAATTAGCTATCTGTCCGAACTAAAAATAAACTAAAAAATATTCTTCTTCTTCTTGCCTCGTTCTTTATACCGCTCCGTGGCGTCGCGTCGCGTTGCGTTGCTGGACCTGCGGTGTAGGCACAGTTATTCTAAAATATATAAATATTATTTTAAAAAAACTGTTTTCATTTTTAACAAGATTGATTCTAAAAAGTCAACTCAAACTTGATTGAGATCAAATTTAATTTTTAAAATTTTTGAATAAAAAAAAACTCATGCCTATTATCCAGAATCGTACAAAATGGATATTTGTGATTAGAACTGGGATTAATACAAAGTTGGGGGCCCACCCTGTTCCGTACGCCACGAGCCGCCACTGATAAAAGGCACCCTATGTGCTTATGTCTCTTTGGACACGCAATATGTGCTCTCTAACATATTGATGGACAGTTTTTCGCAGAAATAATAATTGGTTTCAGAGTTATATATTTGAATAGAAATAAAATTAAAATATTTTAGTTTGTGAAATATTTATTGTTATACCTATTCGGGTCAGAGCCGGTCCTTAGCGTGCTTCTTTGCCCAGTTATGATCTGTTGTAATGCAACCAAAAGAAACGTTACGTCAGTACTGATACTTTTCCCAAATGCACGCCAGGAACTAAGAGTAATGTCGAGATAGAACCGCGTTCAAAACATCGGTCTAAACGGGCGCCAGAAAAAGTGAGGTCACTAATACTGAAATAACTGGTAGCCATAGGGAGTGTATAAAGTAAAGTAAAATACTAAGATACTCTAAAATACATTGAGAACTCCATGACCAGAAATCCACTGCAAAGCAGTATAAGACTAGCACATACGAAACTAGCGCCGCGATCAGCCCGGCTATATGTATAATCCGCATAGTTCTGATATTTTGCTGGGAATCGCAGTCGCTTGTATCACATCCTTCCGTGGCATGGGTAGAGTTTCAATACCAAATCCATGATGCTTGCAATATCTTGTTGGTGATGCGACATATGACCACAAATTGAACCTTTGTCAGTCCTACCGAACGAGTGGAATTCACAGCGCCCGCTCTAGCGCTTACGCCGCCCCGGGCAAGTGGACAATTTGCCGCCCTTCTGTATTATATGTACCAGGAAAATGGTGTTTATATCGTTATTTTTGTAAAAGCGATTTAAGAGTAGCTCCGACACAAAAAATCCTGGTTACTGTGGGACTCGAATCAACGCTCCTGTAATTCAGAGAATAGCCTCTTTATCCACTGAGCCAGGCATATCAAACTCGCGGGACCCATGCGGCCCACCTAGCAGTTTTGTACGACTCGCGGCTATAGGTCGAAGAAACCCAATATGTATCAGCACAAAAGCGTAAAAATTTGTAGGTGTTGAACTAAAGTCTAAGATATTTACTAAAATTCGTCAAGAAGTCGGTGGCTTGCTTATTCGAGGTTAAATTATGTATTTTAGAAATCGTTTTCTCAGTTCTACAAACAATTTGCTGACGGTTATTTGAGGTGTAGAAAAATGTTGTGTAGAAAAATGTTAAACCCCTTCGACAAATTGTTTTGTCCCAAAATTCGGTTTAGAAAGAAATCGTTGACTTTGTAGTTTTCTCGCCGATTGCATTTTATTTAAATGCATTTCTTAAAAAGAAGGCCAAGCTTTAAAGACCCGGTAATTCTGTATTTAGTGAGGACATCACATGGATGCGAACTATCGTTAAAATAACAATTTGAGCATATTACCCGATTTTTCGCCTTTCAACCAAATAAGCTTTACTAGTGCATGCTTTTGTTTCAAACCACATTACAAACAAATTTTTGCCCATATTTAGCCACCTTTCTGTCGAAACTTAAATTATGACAAGTCAACCTAACAATTTTGGCTCCGAAGGTTGATTTGGATCACCTCGGTGTTTCTAGATGACCGATGCTACAATGCTCTGATTAGCTGTACAAAATTTGGCGGAATTTAATTCACAAATAGTTGTTGATTGGTTAGATTTTTGAGAGCGATTCAGCCAAGTTCAGCAAGTCTTTGTAGAGAGTTTGTTTAGAAATAAAAAATTAAGCTCATTAATTATTTTCGCCATCATACAAAAACAAAATACATAAGTTTACAGATGCCGCACAGGAAACAGGCAGTTTTAAAACCGACGTAGGACATCGAAAATTAATGCGAAAACATTTGTTCCCCGAAAACAGTCAACACATTTTCGAGAATGCTGCTCTGGAAAATGTTGTGCGAAAGGATTGTTCTTGTTTTCACTACTTGCATTTTGGAGTGCTTATTGATAACTTTCTTATGCTGAAACCACACTGTGCAGGGTTTGCCAAACCGCGCGTTACTAATGATCAACATTGTAGATAACATACGCCTGGCAGCGGACAGAGGCGATGGGGGGAATTAAATAAAAACAAATAACGTTTGTTAAATTCCCCCATCGTCTCTGTCTCTTCCAAACGTGTGTTGTCCACAACTTTGATTTTTTGTCTCGCACGGTTTGGCAAACCGCGGACAGTGTGGGGCATTACACAATTTGCAGCAGATAAACTTCAATAAGCCGGATTTCTTCGCAGACGAATTTCCGAATGGTTCGACGTCCGCGGCTTATTTTCATAAATGCGGAGAATCCTTAGAGAATAAATTCAGAACTAGTTAAATTGGGAAAACCTAGCCCAATTCCGATATTAGCATCTTGGCAGAAACAAATTAGGCGGAGAAATTCGCGAAGACATCGGGCGAATTGATGCGAAAAATGGGTGGAAATTATCTAAAACGACTCCAAAAGCTAGTACAGTAGACCCCGGTTATAGTCAACCGTAAGTGGGCAAGCAAAATCGTTGCCTATAACCGGGTTTGCTATTATCCGGGGCCCCGGTTATAAGCAAATATGTGCTTATATAAGGGGTCTATAAGCAAAGCCTTTGCTTATAGGCGGGTCCCAAATGTTTGAACTAGTATATTTACATTATTTGAAGACTTAGATTATGTTTGTAAATATCGGAACAAATCAAAATATGTGTCTGAGGTGCAAATATTGTATATGTGTTGTATCTAAATTACGATATGTTTTGGGACAACCGGAATGGAAAATAAAAACCTTTTTATTAGTTTAACATAAATTTAAAAAAAAATATTCATTCTTCATAAATAACAAAAAACATTACATTCCATTTGGTTCATAAAGAATCAGCTTAGAGCAAATTATTTGAAATCGGAAATTTATCTTTTTGTTGCCAACGCCACAGCCATCCATTGCTCGCTTCAAAGCCAGGAACATTAAGCAACCTAGCTAGCTGAGTAGCTTTTTCTTTAATGATTGGGCCAGTTATAATTGCATTCTTTCCCCGCATTTGATGGAACCAACGAGAAATAGCTTTATCAATGTCGTGTTTTTATTTTCTAGAAAAAGTTGGCGAAGCTCGGTTTCCTTTTTTAATATTTTCGTCAAAGTGGAAATATTGCAACCAAACTTTTTTTGCGATCTCTTTCCGTGGAAATTTTTTTTTTAATTTCGTCTATTATTTCAACTTTGTCCTTAACTGTCAAGGCCGTCCGTTTTCTACAGGCCATTTCAACAATCTGAAAATAAATTTTTGATAAGGATATTGAAACACAAGAAAGTAATTTAATGTGTATACCTATATGCTGATTGCTTTACCAATTAATTGAATTTAGGCAATTTAATAGACTGAGCACCAATACCCAGAGAACACCTGAACTAATTGCACATACGACGCGACGCATTCAACAGAGACAACAAATGAACAAATAAGGCAATAAATTGTTATGGCCTTCTGAGAATGCAAACGAATAACAGAACCAATTTTACATACAAGTCAGTTGTTTATATCCGGGTGAAATTCTTTGAAATTAGCATTATTCAGTGCGATTTTTTTTTGATTATGTCCGGGTTTTGCTTATAACCGGGTTGACTTTATCCGGGGACAAATGTATGCGAGTTTGTATGGAGAAAATTTGAAGCCCTTTTAGAGTTGACAAAAAGCGGGTGTTTACTTTAAGCGGGTTGACTAAAAGCGGGGAGTACTGTACATAATAAAAATTTTGCTCTTTGGGTATGAGTGCTTTTATGTGCTGAGCGTTTATGCGATTCTTTAACTCACGGAAATCAAATTAGGACATATTTCATAGCATCCCTTCACCTTAGAATGAGTTAGGGATTATGAAAGTGGGCCCAATTAGAATCCTTAATTCTGGTGAATTATATTTTCAATTGGAAAATTAGCGCATAATTAGTCAATGACTTTTTTTTAAGAAGAATTTAATTAGCACATTACGAACTGTTCCTGCTTCTTGGAAGTAAATTGGGGGCGACTTTCACTAAGCAAGTTCGGTTTTTAACCGCAGAACTTCGTGTAAATTGTAGACTCATCAAATCAAAGCATCTCAAGGACAAAGCAAAACTTTCAAAAGAGAATTAATGAAACAGTAAATAAAAAATATTTTCAACGCATTTTTTTAAATAGAAAGTGTTTCTTTACCTATAAAAAAAACATATTCCACCGTCTCTAAAAAATGTAAAATGATTTTTGCGAGTGTCAATTGGTTTCCTGTCTTTCGAAATTTTTCCCCCCTTTTATTTCATTTGTATAGTTTCCATGATTTCCTTTCCACTAAATCCATTTTGATATTGAATTTTTCTTTTCGGCTTTTAACAATTTTTTTTTATTCGACTGCTAGCCAAAAAGCCGCCCCTAAAATTTGCCGCCCCGGGCGACCGCCCGGCTTGCCCCCCCCCCCTTAGAGCGGGCGCTGGGAATTCATATATTTAGTTAACATCCTTGCGGTGTTTGCAAAGCGATCCTAATTTAGTTGTCTCCTTCATGATCGCATCATTGCTACATACAATAAAAATTGTTCGTACTTGTTTCGTTGACTGCGATTGCTTTATAATCATCGGGTGTTTCTCTAGGAGTAACAATGACTCTTACCTTTCATAATTCAACCTACACAGTGGTCTGAAAAGTAGATGTCACAAGTTCATATAAATAGTAGTATCAGTAGTAGGGGGCCCCCTAGTTGATATCCTTGGACACAAAATGTCCTTTTTTCTGTTGGAATGCATTATAGACGCTATATATAAGGATATGGATATCAAAATACAGAATCCGTTGCGAGAGTCTTGTAAAATCACGACAAGTTAATCTTGAGTTTTGTTAAAGGATATTACCACCAAAAAGGACATTTTTCTAGCATAAGAAACAGAGTATGGGCATTATGGATGTCGTTCGAAAGGTTATATTTGAAGCACTGTATGTGATCGGTTTCAAATATTTTTTTTGAAAAAAAAAAAAAAAGAAACAAATCTGATGTCCCAGGGGGGTCCAAACCGTCGTCAATACCTTCCAAAAAGTCAACAACGAACACCAAATCGCCTTGACCACGCTGCGCCTTGTCATTACGGATAACTTTATTGATCTTCATCATCTGGTCTATAGTTGTAACGTAAACAGAGAAATTTCTTTCTCTCCATTCAGCAATATGTAAACGCTCTGCAAAATGTTCGAACAAGATCATGTGATGATTGCTAGATTTATTGGGCCAATCTGTAGTCGATGTTGGGTGCGTTGGGCAATGTGTTCGAGTCCCCACAGCAACCTTTCAGTGGTTTGATCATTGCTAAATTTGGTATACACTTTCCGTTGATCGCCCTTACAGAGAATCGACAATCACTGATGAGTTACGGGAATAGCGGTAAATTCGCCGTTGAAGCGAATGAAAAGTTATCTTTCATTTGGTTCTCTTGGCTCCCCCTGTGGAACGATTTGGGTAAAACTCGGATGGAAGTTAAGTGGTGCGATCCTTATTATTTTGGTGTCGGCACTTGTTATGAGAAAGACGTCCTTGGACAAAAAAGGTCCCTTTTTCTTTAGGAATGCATTATAGTCGATATGCATATCAAAATACAGTATTCGGTGAGTTGAGCCCTTTAAAATCACCACAAGCTCATTTTGGGTTTTCAAGGGATATTATGTACATATGTACCACCAAAAAGGACACCTCTCTAAGGAAACTGAGAATGGACATTATGGTTGCCGTTCGAAAGTCGACATTTAGGGTACTGTATGTAATCGGTTTGAAAGGATTTTTGGGCTTCTGGAGTGACAAAATAATGGCTGACGCAATGTGGATTATTTTGTAAGCAATAACGTAGACATATACATGATCTAAGATTTTTCCAATAAGAGAATTTTTATTAATAAACACCTATACACCCCGTATACCTGGCTAGAGCTAAAGTAACAAGCAAAAAGGATCGCCGGAGGATAACAGTGTAAATGTGCATTTCAGGACGACTGGAAAATAAGTATTATTATAGAGGGTGTTTTTTTTAAAGAATGATAGAACTTCAAATTGAAAAAAAAAGACACAAAATATTAACTTTTAGTCAATTTTTTTTTATTGGCATGATAAATGTCATACATTTAACATTTGAAAACGATTTCAGGCATATGGCCACCGCGGCTGTTATTGACGAATAGCATTCTTGATGTCCAACTCTGGACCCCTTTTTGAGTACTTCTGGCCGTATGTCACCAATAACGCGAACAATGTTGGCCTCGAATGCGGCAATTGTTGCTGGTTTATCAGAATAAACCTGTGATTTAACGTAACCCCACAGGAAATAATCGAGAGGTGTTAAATCGCACGACTTTGAAGGCCAATTGACAGGCTCATTTCATGAAATCAACTTATCACCAAATTTTGATTTTAATGATGGCTGATTTTTTTGATGGTTTCTTCGACGTGTTGGTGTTATTGCATCATTTAAAAAGTACGTGGTACGAAATCTATTCACAATTCGACGGATGGACGATTATCTATACCATAAAAGGTCGTCTTTATATTGATTTTCGAAGTAAATTTTGGTAATTTAGAAGCGTTCTTCAGGCTTGAGTCTAAACATTATGATTTGTCAGAGTATACTGAAATAAATAAAAAAATAAAATTTGATTCAAATGTAATATTTTGCGTGTTTTTTTGTTTCAATTTGAAGTTGTATCATTCTTAAAAAAAAACACCCTTTATAAACTATTATTTTTTACCAACTATATTGCCAGCTGTTTTAGAAGAATGTGCTATGGCTATCAGTCATATTCCAAATAAAAGAAATATTTTTACAAATTGTACTAAAAAACGAGACCGAGGCTAATTTCGGGCGCGGCCGAAATTTGGATACCCTTTGCTCCCCTCGGGGCTAAAAGTTTTTTCGGGCGTTCCTATGACTCGTGTTCAATTCTCCCCGCTTCCATGCTTTTCCTTGAATTTTCACATTAGTGCCGCGGTGAAGATTTATTGGGGGAAGCGGGGGTCGTGGGTTTCTTAGAAGAAACAAAAGGGAGGGGGCATGTATGTATGTTTGTGGCATCAATTAAAACATATTTCTATGAGATTTGGTTGAAATTGATGGACAAATAAAAAAGGTTTTCTTCAAACACCTTAAAACCTAATTTGGGGGTTGGGTTTATATGCCAGCTCCATGCCCCAATGGTCCGATTTAATTCATTTCTGCGTATGTTTTGTGACATCAATAAAAATACATTTCCATGAGGTTTGGTTGAAATTTGTGTGCAAATAAAAACATTTTTCTTAGAAAAATTTTATTTGGGGGGATAGGTTTGTATGGTAGCCCCATGACCGCATGGTCCGACTACATCTATTCATACATACATATATTTTATGTCACCAATAGAAACACATTTGTGTGAAGTTTGGTTGAAATTGGTGTATAAATAAAAAAAACTTCTTAGAAGGACTTTATTTGGGGAGCTAGGTTTGTATGACAGCCCCATGACCCCATAGTCCGATTTGGTCCATTTTTACATATGTTTTGTGGTATCATTAGAAACACATTTGCACGAAATTTGAATGCAATCGATGAGAAAATAAAAAAGTTTTTCTTAGAAGAACCTAATTTGTTTGACTAGGTTTGTATGGCAGCCCCACGACCCCATTGTCCGATCTGGTCGATTTTTACATATGTTATGTGTCTGCAATGAAAACACATTTGTGTGAAATTTGATTGAAATTTGTGCATAAATGAAAAAGTTTTCTAAGAAGAACCTAATTTTGGGGGTAGATTTGTATGGCAGCCCCACGACCCCCTTATCGGACTTTACCGATTCAAACATACAAACTGTCTGCAACAAAAAGAAGCATGTGTGCAAAATTTCAGCTCCATAGCTTTTAAACTGGCCGAGCAAAACGCGTCGCAACAGACAGACAGACAGACAGACGGACAGACGGACAGACGAACATCGTCCAATCGACTCAGCTCGTCACGCTGATCATATATATATATATATATATATATATATTTTATATGGTCGGAAATGCTTCCTTCAATGCGTTACAAACTTCATGACAAAGTTAATATACCCTCTACGCTTAATAAGCGAAGGGTATAATTATTCAGAAATACGTCGTTTGTGAATGTACACCGAAAAAACACCGTGCAAATTTAGTGATTTTTTAGCAGAGAGTGAGAGTTTAAGATAGACTGGGTTAAAAAAAACACGAAGTGAATTTTTTTTGACAGTTGTGTAAACAGGCATTTGACATTCGGTTCGGCATATGTCGAAAGAAGACTCGGGTCGTAGAACGTTTATTTATATCATTTTCAATAAAAATTCACTTTTTTTCTCAATACAAATTAATTGCAAATCAAATGAAATAAACAATTTTGCAAATAAAAAAAAATGTTTTACAGTCAAAATAATCCTTCAGAAAATCACTTCTCATAGTTGCGTCATTAATTTGACTTGTTGAAATAAACTTCTTTTACAAAGTCGTTGATTAAACTTTTCTTCTTCTTCTTCTTTATGGCACGATAGCCCGACGTCGGGCCTTGGCCGCCTGGATTGAAAACCTCCAATTGTCGCGGTCACGCGACCTTGTCCTCCAATTCCGAAAGCCTAGCATCTGGTGGGCGTCCTCACATATAGAATGCCCCCATCGGGCTCTCGGTCGTCCACGCAATCTGGCTCCGTCCACTCGTTGCGCGTTCATCACCTTTTTGGACATGCGATCGTCGTTCATCCTTTGTACATGACCCGCCCATTGCAATCGCTGCAATTTCACGATCTTCGACACCTGTAGCTCATCATACAGCTGATACAACTCCAGGTTGTACCGGATGCGCCATTCACCTCGTTCACGAACGGCCCCGAAGATTCTTCGGAGAACCCTTCGCTCGAATGTGTCCAACAGGTGTTCAGAGTTTTGGGTTAGGGTCCATGCCTCGCAGCCATATAGCATAGCACAGGTCGGATGATGGTTTTATACACGTGGAGCTTCGTGTTCCTGTGCACCAGCTTCGAATTCATAATTTGGAGGAAGGCAAAGTAACATTAGCTAGTTGTATCCGTCGCTTTATCTCATCTGTTTCGTTGGCGTCTTTTGACAAATTGCAACCCAGGTAAGTGAAGTTGTCTATATTCTATATTGAGGTCCCCCACTGTGATGCTTGAATTTACTGGCGTTCTAGTTTTTGATTGCATCATGACCTTGGTTTTAGACTCGTTGATATGTAGCCCAACTTCTTTGGCGGCGTTATTGAGATTATGCAGAAGGCTTTCTGCATACCTAATCTTCGAGACATGATGTTGATATCGTCGGCGTAGGCTACTAGTTGAGTCCATTTAATGAGAAGCGTTCCGCTGCTGTCCAAATTCATGGCTCGAGTCACATACTCCAGAGCCAGGTTGAAGAGCGTCGGCGCCAGCCCGTCGCCTTGCTTGAGTCCAGTACGAGTTTCAAATAGGTCAGTGAGTCTGTTCTGAACTTTGACCTGCGAGACGGTATTAGTCATCGTCATCCTTATGAGTCGCACTAGCTTAGCCGGTATTCCAAAATGCAGCAAAATGTTGTACAGTACGCTTCGATCGATACTGTCGTATGCCTGCTTGAAGTCAACAAATATTTGGTATACGTCGATGTTGTATTCCCAGCACTTCTGGAGTAAAAGCTTCACTGTAAAAAGCTGATCTGTCGTCGAACGACCAGGTCTAAAGCCGACTTGGTACTCGCCAATGATTTCTTCTGCGTATACGGATTAATTCTATTTTCCAGAATCTTAGATAAAATCTTATAAGTCGTACAAACTAATGAGATGCCTCTGTAGTTCTCACATTTCAACTTATCCCCTTTTTTGTGGATTGGGCAAATGATACTCTTACGCGAATCTTCCGGGATTATTTCGTCGTTCCATACTTTAACGATAAGTGTGTGTATAGCCTTAACAAGGCTCTCCCTACCATGCTTCAGCAGTTCAGCTGGAATCTCGTCAGCGCCCGGGGCTTTATTATGTTTGAGTGCTTGCATGGCGAGATCAACTTTTTCTACTGTTGGGGGTTGAGGAGCTCTTCAGAATGTGAGGCCCAGCGTTTATCAACGCTATCGGTGTCGCTAATGCTATTGCCATCCTTATCCTTACAGAGGCTGGTACTGGGTTGGTATCCACTTTTAATTGAATTAATCAGCTTGTACGTTTGTCTACTGTTTCTACTAACTAGTCTTTCGTTTATTTGCATCAACTGCTCGTCAAGATGCTTACGTTTCTTACGCCTAATTAACCTACTCGAAAATCGTCGAAGCTCGTCATATTTTGTTTTTTTGGCTCTAGTTGCGCGTTCAGACCATTGGCGATATGCCTCGTTTTTAGCATCTACCGCATTTTGACATTCTCCATCAAACCAATCATTTCGGGCTCGCCGGGCTTTGTATCCCACAACCTCCTCTGCGACCCCCTTGATGGTGTCTTTGAGTGTATCCCAGATCTCAAGGGCGCCTTTGTTGCTGATGTTATTTAGCAAGGGCGTCAGCTTCTCCTCAAGGGCAGTCGTATAAGTGATCACCGTGGCATCATCCAACAATTTGTCAACCGCAAAAATGTTTGCCGGGTTGAACCTCGAATGATGCACCGAAGAAATTCTGCTCCTATAAGTCGCCTTCACCATATAGTGGTCAGAGTCAATATTTGCTCCACGATAGGACCGAACAGCCATTATGCTCGATGCCCATCTCTTGCAGACCAGGACGTGGTCAATTTGGTTGACGGTATGTTGATCTGGAGATCTCCAGGTCTGCCTGTGAATGCGACGATGCGGAAAACAGGTAGAGCTAATGACCACATTTCTGCTGGTCGCGAAGTCTATTAGTCGTTGCCCATTGTCGTTACAGTCTTCATGGAGGCTGTACCCTCCAGTGATCCCCCTATGCCAACTTTCGTTTCCGACTTTGGAGTTAAAATCCCCTAGCAGCAATTTGACATCATTTGATTGAAGTGAATCGAAGAGATTTTCTAGGCGGTGATAAAACTCGTCTTTTCCGCGTCTTCGCTGACTTCGGTGGGGGCATGCGCGGTTATGAGCCAGAGATTGAAGAACCGGGTTTTAATGCGAATCGCACACAGCCGCTCGTTTATGGCTTTGAAGTCGATAACATGCGACTTAAGTTGATTGTTTACAATGAACGCCACTCCAAACTCCCTGTGGCCCGAAGGTTTTCCACTTGTGAACAATGCTCAGCTTATATTTTTCGACCTGATCCAAGACGGCCTTTAAGGCCCCTGGCCTATTCAGTGAGCGTAAATTCCAGGTTCCGAAAGAGTAATCAGTTGTTTGTTTGCGATGTCGTCGTTGGGTTGTATCCGTCCAATCCGAGGCTTTCATTCCAGGTTTCTTGACGTAGAATTTTTTCCAAGGATGGGTTGTCGGCCCATCGCTTAACCATGATAGTATTCGTAAAACGAAAGAGCTCCATCATGGAGAGGCCTCGGAGGTGCTGCTTCGGTGATTGACTATTCGGTTTTTGTCACCCTATTACGTTTAGTAACCTGAGACGCTGAAGTTGTTAATACAGCACTCAGGCGCATATCGTGAAATTGTTAATATCACTGCACTGCATTGTTACGGAATCGCATTTCGAAATTTGCGATGTACACCTCAAAATTCACTATAACAGAATTCCGCCCAGTGATAAAAATGCAAGTAAACTGAGCATGAGTGGTTTTTAAAAAAAATTCAGCGCATACTTGCAGAATCGCATTTTCGACATTCAGCCATGATTTGTGGAAGAAAATTCATTGCACACTTGCAAAATCGCATATTTATCGGTGTAGACCGAAATAAGTGTGCATCGCAGAATTCATTCTTGCGGAATCCGACGCCCCCGGTTACAAAAAAATTTTTTTTTTTTTTCAAACAGACATATCGTCATACTTACTATAGATTTTAAAAAGTAAAGTAAGTATGGACAGTAGTTAGTAATCGCGTGTTTATGGCCTTGGAAACATACCGACAGTAAATTTATTAGAAATACGTATATACTAAATTACGAATACACAATTTACTCCGTTGTGAATACTTTAAAAAAGAGTAAATACCGGATATGAAATGTATACCCGACGACGCCCCTTTCATATGATACTCCGCATGACGCTCTCCAATTAAACATAAATTTCTGTCTGTATTTTTTTCTCCTTTGTGAGAATTAAGCTTAAAGCAATCTTCACAGGTATAAATCGATAAAATTACAAAATCACCGTCTGCATACCGATTTCTCTTCAATTCAGCATTGTAGTGGTACCTGTGATGTATAAATGTTACTCGTTTGCAAAAGCCATCCTCTTGTTTCATACCTTCGTTAAAAATAATAGTGTCAAGTTTACCACTCCACAATATAAGCTTTATTTCAATTTCACACTTAAATAGACCTGTCATCGGCAGACATGTTATTTATTTCGCATTCGTGTATATAGTACCTATAACACTTTAAATTTTAAATGGAAACATTTTTTTTTTAATTTTCAGTTTTCTTTTTTTCATTTTTAATGAAGTACCCACTCAGGAGCAATATTGCTGTGACATTTTATTATATGTTTATCAAACTATTTTAATGAATTCCCTCCCTTATTAACCCTTCTGTCGGCACAAAGGCCTGGCCAGACCTTTGGCACTATATTTTGGTCATAAAAGTATAGAAGATGAAATCGTAGAGACTTCATATTTCATGATATCCTAGAATAATATGTTTAGAAGCATTTTGCAAAAATTTGAAAAAATCGGTTGAAGTTTTGAGTATGTTTTTGGTGATTTTCAATTTATAGTGCTTTTTGATACCCAATAGGTCTGGCCAGACCTACAGTTTTTCCCCCCATTCTTCTCTTGAGGTAAAAGGTGCAAATATGAAATTCTCTTAAAATTCTCTTATTTATGATGTAAGAATGTCATTAAAATTCAATTTGTACTATAAACGATAAAAATTTCTGAGATTTTTCTTTGAAAAGCCGTGAAGCTCGGGAACTAAGTATGCCTAATTTCATCACGTTTTATAACATCACCTAATCAACTGAGATTTGATTCAAGAAAATTCAAACCAGCTTTTTTCCTTTGTAATAGTTAGGACTAAGTATGAGAGACTTACGAACGTCTTTCTAAATAGATTTGATCAAGAAATTTACGAAAAATTTAGAATGAAATGATTTTTGTGCTTGAAAATTCCCTATTTCTTTCCACCTACTTCCCTAAATCTGCAGACTAATATCGAGGTAGAATCTACTAACAAAGCGCCAAATATTTGCCCAAAGATATTGATATTGAAAAATGCGAACAAACTTTCTACTAGATATATGCCATGAAAATGGAGAAGCAAAAAGATATGAAAATAAGGGAAAAACATGTTTATAATAATTCCACCTCAAAATATGTCCACTTAAAAACGTTGCTAGTGTATCTACAAAAATGATTTTAACCCTAGAGTGGGCGCGCTATGAGCATTTTGCCGCCCTCACCCAAAAAACCTTAATAATTCGTAAAATAATTCTTGCTTGGGCATTCGGTAGCTCAGTGGCAGAGATGTCTATCTCTGAGTTGCCGGTGCGTGGGTTCGAATCCCACTGTGTCCCATGGATGTTTGTGTTGTCCATAAAATGCTCCTACGGCAGCCGGTTCTTCGATTTAAATCGTCCCGGAGCTACCCGTTGCTAAAAACGACCAAGAGCTGCCAAGACCCCCTTCGATTCAAGGGAAAAAAAAAATCTCTTGAATCGCTACAACAACAACAAATAATTCTTCGTTAAGTTTGCGTTTTTCAGTAGCTGCCCCTATTTTCATCCAGAACTCGTGCCGAAAGGCTGTACGTCGTCAGTGGGCGGAGTGGGGCTGGAGAAGGAGGTTGTTACCATCAGGCGGCAATTTGCTCATCGCGCGCTTTCGCACGTAGGTAAAAATATCTCATATAAAAAAAACATATTTTTGGCAAAGGTGGAATTTTGGGTATGTTTTATGGTGCATTTATTGTACTAACTATAATAACGCTGTTAATTTCCTTTTTTACGAGTATTACTTACGATAATGTAAAATATATCTAAAGTGCGTTGCGTTTTCGAAAACCTTTTATAAACCGAAGTTCTCAAAATAGATTTCAATAAATAAGTTAATTTGTCATTGCTTATTTGTGTTTTACTTAAATCTGAAGAAAATAAATTAATTCAGTTGCCTTATTCCTACTTAAAATGGTCACTGAAAAGGAGCGGCAAAATGCTCCCCACGCGCCCACTGACGTTTCTCGGAAAGACGCGCCCACTCTAGGGTTAATACTTCAATTGTTTAAAAATGGCAGTAAGGAGTTAATAGAATGATTCTACCGATAAAAATTTCACCTTTTCTAAAAAATAAAAATTTTTTCTCAGTAGGTCCAGCCAGACCTATTGGGTATATAATATGCATATTGTAGTAGGTGCCGACAGAAGGGTTAAATGAAAACTCCTGGATACCACTACACTAACACACAAACATTTTTCACTTTTATTTCGTAATTAACATGAAAGATGACATTCACATTTTATTTTTCACGTTGGAATGTAATGTAATGATACATATTTCCCACTCGGTGAAGTATATAAATTTTTATTTTAATTGAAGGGTTCTCATTTCGTAAT
Source organism: Microchrysa polita (assembly GCA_949715475.1). Classification (NCBI taxonomy): domain Eukaryota; kingdom Metazoa; phylum Arthropoda; class Insecta; order Diptera; family Stratiomyidae; genus Microchrysa; species Microchrysa polita. The sequence continues at coordinate 32,428,377 of OX454421.1, forward strand.
GCATGTGAGAGTGTTGTCATGGAAATATATAATTTTATATAAAAAAAATGTATCGAAATCAGAGTGAAACAGATTCTCAGCATACGTAACAGGTGTTTCTGGAAAATGTCATTCTTTTTTAATTACTTTTATGGAAATTTTCGAAAAAATCAAAACAAATTGTTTAGCACTGTTTGGTTGTCAGTTGTTTCCAATTATATTTTTTGATGTTAAATAATTTACACAGGATGAGAAGTGAAGTTCTGAGGTTGCGTGACCCAAAACTCTCGCTTACCCACGATTAAAAATAAATAACAGGCGCGACAATCCAGCATTGGGACTAAGGCCGCAGGATGTGTTAGTGACATCCTATTTCCAAGATCTTATCTGCTTTTTTGTTGAGGTAATGAGATCAGCATCACGCTCAGCAGTGTTATTTATCCCCATAAATATGTACTCGTTTGACATCTGAGTGACATCGTAGTCCGTCACAAGCTCGTGAGTTCGAAAAACACCATGATCCACGGTGAGATTCGAACTAATGACCCTGTGCACCGAAGGTGCGCGCACTAACCGCTAGACCAGCCAGACTACTTACCCACGATTAAACATTCTAAAATTCACCAGAAAGTACTGTTCGAATGTATATATTTTACTAATGTCTATATTATAAAAAATATCCCCCGCCCAACCATTTCCTTAAAACCCTATACGATGATCCCCTGCTTGCAACAATCGCAATATACTCTCAATTTCTCATCACTTTCTTCACATTCTTTCTAATTTTACATGCGATTTCGCCATAACAAAAATATAATAAAAATAAAAAAAGACAATCTCATGCTATCCCTACCCCCCACCAGCAAAACAATAATGCACCCGTAGTGGCATCCTTCCGCCTTACGTATACGTAACGTATACTTACAATCCTGCTATCTTATTGCTTAAGTACGTGGGGTTCCGGCAATCATAAATAAATGTTATATGTTGCAGCAAAACGTGATATTAAAGAACATAATTTGAAAGCGTTCCGTACTAAGACAATAAACAATAAACATCCCGTACACAGGAGATAATTTTTCATTTCGGCACTCTCCCTTCGCGGCCTGACTGCCGCCGCCCGAGTCCTTATAGTGCTTGTGTGTGTGTACCATACACGCGATTTTTTTTCTGTTTCCTTCTGCACGTTAAATGTTCAACCCCCGACCCCTGCATTCACTCACATACGATCCGGCAGTATGGCATTCCGGATGCAGACAATACTCGAGTATCATATGTATAGGGAATCGGGCAAATACTGTCTTCTAAATGCCTAGTAGTATACTACGGGTGAGTATAATGTGCCGCCCCGGTGCCACATTTTTATACTTTTTTTTAGCAATCTGTACAGGATCTTTCGTTTTGTTTGGTCTCTGTTGCTGTTTTTTTAATGTTGTGCTAGCGTCAGAACAAAAGAAGATGAAACAAGTGAAATGAAATAGTCCTTTTATGTGGCCATAAAGGAGTGAAATTTGTAACAACGCTTTGCTAAATTGGCGAAATCTCGGCACAAAATGAAATATAAATTTAATGAAATATATTTCAGTAAATCACAATTAAATTTTTGTTTAACTTGTTTTCATGTGTTCTTTTTCTTATTATTTGGTTCCGCAGATTTTTTTGGTTGTTAAAATTTTGTTTATTGCTTTGTTATAACGCGGGCATGCAAATTGATGAATTTTATGCGACTAGCGTGGATTTTATATTTTTATCGTAATACGACAAAACACAAGGACAATCTGCTAAATGTTCATCAAGATTCGTTTTGAATTTTGAATTTTGAATTTTGAATTTTGAATTTTGAATTTTGAATTTTGAATTTTGAATTTTGAATTTTGAATTTTGAATTTTGAATTTTGAATTTTGAATTTTGAATTTTGAATTTTGAATTTTGAATTTTGAATTTTGAATTTTGAATTTTGAATTTTGAATTTTGAATTTTGAATTTTGAATTTTGAATTTTGAATTTTGAATTTTGAATTTTGAATTTTGAATTTTGAATTTTGAATTTTGAATTTTGAATTTTGAATTTTGAATTTTGAATTTTGAATTTTGAATTTTGAATTTTGAATTTTGAATTTTGAATTTTGAATTTTGAATTTTGAATTTTGAATTTTGAATTTTGAATTTTGAATTTTGAATTTTGAATTTTGAATTTTGAATTTTGAATTTTGAATTTTGAATTTTGAATTTTGAATTTTGAATTTTGAATTTTGAATTTTGAATTTTGAATTTTGAATTTTGAATTTTGAATTTTGAATTTTGAATTTTGAATTTTGAATTTTGAATTTTGAATTTTGAATTTTGAATTTTGAATTTTGAATTTTGAATTTTGAATTTTGAATTTTGAATTTTGAATTTTGAATTTTGAATTTTGAATTTTGAATTTTGAATTTTGAATTTTGAATTTTGAATTTTGAATTTTGAATTTTGAATTTTGAATTTTGAATTTTGAATTTTGAATTTTGAATTTTGAATTTTGAATTTTGAATTTTGAATTTTGAATTTTGAATTTTGAATTTTGAATTTTGAATTTTGAATTTTGAATTTTGAATTTTGAATTTTGAATTTTGAATTTTGAATTTTGAATTTTGAATTTTGAATTTTGAATTTTGAATTTTGAATTTTGAATTTTGAATTTTGAATTTTGAATTTTGAATTTTGAATTTTGAATTTTGAATTTTGAATTTTGAATTTTGAATTTTGAATTTTGAATTTTGAATTTTGAATTTTGAATTTTGAATTTTGAATTTTGAATTTTGAATTTTGAATTTTGAATTTTGAATTTTGAATGTTGTGAACCACACTGTGCAATATGGATACCTAGTTTATATCCGGAAATAATCCCGCACATTCTAGTAAACATATTTCTTCAATCCCGGAAAATTCAATTCAACTTTTCGACAATGATACATACCGCGTGTGTGCGCAATCATAAAATCAACCGTACACAAAAGTTAACCAAAACACCATCCATATAACATAGTCTGATCATTGATTTCATTTTTGATTCATCCACACCCCCTTTGCCGCACATTTTCAATAGGATTCCATTACGCGAATAAATAAGAAAGTTTAAACGGTTTTTATCAGGACGAAAAATATAATACCCAGTGCCTCCTTCTCGGTGTTTGGTATACGTATAGGGTAGGGAAACATTTTGCTGCATACCATAACTCCATCGTATTTGACATACTGGCTCGTTTACAAACGTACGTAGTATACTTACTATCTTTCCGAGCTGTGTTCAAATAAAACGATTACAGGATGAAAAGTTTTTTTTTTCTTAGGTATGGCAGACATCGGAGAGTGTATGTACGCGAGACCAAGTATGTGTAGTGAAATGTATGCAAAATGCGGATATGGCTGAGTATGTTCAGAGAAAGCGACTTTCAATGTGAAGAATGCCACCGGTTTTCATATAAGCTATTTTGGCAATTGAAGACTTCTTCTTGAAAGAATTTCTCAATGCTTTGTGGAGGTGCCAAAGATGATGTTTTACAGTCAAAGCCGAAAGATGCTGGATATTTACACGTTCACTGTCTTTGAGCTACTTGTGTACATAGAGTTCTTCCCCGTTCACGTCTATGAGTCACATGCGACTAATAAATGACTGGGATTTCAGACAGTGTGGTAATGTAATGAATATTTTTACACAAATTATTGTCAATCTATCACCAAAGGTTAACACTTTTTAAGACTCCCCCTTATGCATTTCAGCCTAACGCCTATTTATAGTTCCACTACTTATTTTGACAAGGTTCAGCGCCGAAGAAGTAGGTACCTACCTGTTCACTGAACGAAATGGTATCTAACAACATGTAAAAACAATTTACTCCTGGACTCTCAACCGTTCTAGACAACAGCAGCCTGGCACCGCCCCCCCCCTCAAAAAGGGTATGATACATATAACGGGCTGTGATCAATAACATAAGTGAGTACGTTAGGTTCAAGTGTTGCAAAGTACTTAGAAGAGTTAAGCACTGTTAAGACGACGTCGGCGTTCATATGTCGACAATATGATGACGATGAAGGCGCAAGGACGACATGGCATAACAGTAGCACACTCTCGCTGCCACCACTATAGAGCATCGTTGTACCATTTTCGACAGCATCTTAAGTGTAAGGTGAAGAAGGAGCCCCCAATTTACATTTTTTCTCCGTCGGTATGGTGTGTGTTGCTTTAGCTGGAATATTTACATTTTAGCATAGCGAAAAAAATACATGTGAGTATGCATACATGCATACCCCAGGACTACCGTTGAGTGTAGTCTAAGGATAATACTAACTGAGATTTTTCACATCTTTCCCTTTTCAGTGCGGCTCTCTGCATAAGCATTTCGTATAGAAGAAATAAAATGAAACTACATACATCGGGAGCTTGCCGAAATGGAAAAGGTTTCTCTTCTTTTTTTTGTCGTTCTGTATATTAGGGACTGGGACTAGTCGTCGTCGCAAGCAATGATATAAGAAGAAATCTCATTTTACATTTTGATATTTTATTTTAGATTAACGAATCTGAATCGCATGAAATTCAAAATTTTATAGCCCATAAACGACAGATAAAATGATTTCGGATTGGATTTCCATTTTTGCTTTGGCGTAAATGGTGAATGCCATGCAGGATATTAATATGGAGCCCTTGGAAAAACGAACGCAGGGAATCGAGAGCCGGAGTCTATCTGTAATACGTATATGTATGGCATAACAAGTGGCAGGAACGGATTTAATCCTTTAACGTGAACACGTTATGGAGTGTGGTTATTGTGGTTTGGATTTATGTCCATTATGATAAGAAGATATATAGCAGATATTTCGTAATGTATAACCAAAGGTGGAGATTTATGATTTTTTCGACTCTATGATCGTATAATATACGGATGCTATAAAATTGGGAACGATACGGGAGAAGATTGGGTTGTACATAATCGTATTTCTATAGTTGAATATTTTCTTTTGATTTGGTTTCTTTTTGTAATTCAAGAATATTTTTATCCTGTGAAATCGAACTTGATGATGTCTATTTTATTTAAGGTGACAGGGATGTAAAATATATTTCCGAATTTATTTACTTTAGATAATAATGTGAAATGCTCTCAATTTGGTGTTTTATTTCTCAGAAACGTTAAACGCTAAAAAAAAAACTTATCATTATCACGAAAGCTTGAGTGAAATTCCCAATTTTTCTTATGGGCATTATATAACCATTTGGGATAAAAACTTCAAAATGATTTCGGGTTTTTCCAATTTTCATTATGATTATGGAAATTTATAAATACGTATCAACTATAACAGTGTTTCGATTGATCGTTTATCAGGCCTCATTGTTAACCCATTAAGTCCATGATCCCGATATCCAAACGCGACGCTGAGTCAAACCAGTATTTTTTTATAAGAATTTTCCATGTAAAATGAAGAAAATCCTAGAATAATACCGAATCACTCAAGGTAATATTTGGTTAAAAATATTTGGTTTCTACATTAGATTAGGAAAAGTTAGACAATTTGAATATTTTGATAAGTTGAACGATGGGCCGAGGAGATAATGCATCATTTCTGTACATTTCAGTAGAGTATACGTTCAGACTTAGAGCGTTGCATTTTCGCAACATACGAAATGGAACGCGTGTGCCGTTCGTAAGGATTATTTCTGGTAGGCAGCGAATTCTTAAGTCGTTGGCGACTTTCCTGACACATATACGAAGTGGAGTCCGTGGAGAGCCTCCAGAGCGGTGGAATAATGGCTTATCCTGGTTGCGATGTCAGGGGGAGAGTATGCATTTGGATTTGATAGACGTATTGACATATTGTGGGGAAAAAACGTTATCTGGAAAAACCTGGCAGAGTCCTGTAGTATGCATTTTCCTATAATGATTGAAAGGTGAATCGGATGGGTAAAGTGATTTCTCCATCGTTTTGTGAAAAATTAAAATCGCATATTTCCATCGCTGTAACTACTGGATCTTAACAGCTCCAATTGATTGAACTCTCTAGCTTGGGCAGTGCGGTGCTCTATACAAGTCTGACAAATTTCAAAATTTTCCGCTCAAAAATTTCCGAGCTAATGAATTTTCCGATTAGAAAACACAAAAGTGCAGTTTGGGCAGCTGTAACTCCCGAACGCGGATAGAAAATGTCAGCGCCATGTTGCTTTACAAACTATAAGTATTCCAATTCAGAAAGATCGGTGTTCCCGAATTATCGAAAATAAACGATTGTCAAATATAAAAGTATGCTTATCTCGCTAAATATCGATCGTACAGGAGACAAACTTTACACCTTAAATCACATTTTTGACGGTTATAAATTCTGAACCTTGAAAGCTAGTGTATTTAAATCTTCACTAAATATGGACATTCCGTGGTCCAAAAATCTACCAAATTGCAAATTTATTGGACAAATCTTATGGACAATTTTCGATTAGAATAGACAAAAGTGCGATTTAGGCAGCTGTAACTGTCGAAGAAGAAGAAGAGGCTACAGAACGGTCGATTAAAGAGTTCCCGAATTGTCGAAAATGAACATTTGTCAAATGAAAGTGCGATTTTCTTCTAAAAACAACTTCTATTCTATTCAATGAAATATTTTTGTCTGATATTGCATACCAAAACTTTTTCAACATCACGATTTTCTTATAGGAGTTGAATTTATTTAGCAAATTTTAAAGCAGCCTGGCTTGTGGTTGGATTGGTGCACAGGGTCATGGATTTCAGACTCACCGTGAACAAATTCATTTTATGGTGTTTTTCGAACTCACGACCTACGTGACGGACTATGATGTCGCTCAGATTGTAAACAAGTATCCATTTATGGGGATAAATAACACTAGAAGGGTCAGGAATTGTATATACCTAAAAGGGTCACAGCCGTCAATTTGACGGCAAGGTGTTTATAGCTGAAATTGTACTAATATAAATATAAAATGTTAATGTAAATAAAGACATAAGAAATTATCTTACTTTTAATTAGAAATTAATGTATTTCTGAATAATTTTTTTAGTGAAATTTGAAAAATATTAGTTTTTCTTGTAGTATGACTGATAGCACATTATTCTCAAACAGCTTTTTAAAAATGGTAAAAAAGTAATAGTTCTAATTCTTTTCTAGTCGTCCTGAAATCCATGTTTACACTGAAATCCCCCGGAGATCCTTTTTACTAGTTGCTTTAGCTTTAGCCAGTTATACGGGGTGTATAGGTGTTTAGTAATAAAAACAAATCACCCAGTAGCTAAGAGCGTACCCCGAGTGCCTCTAAAACCGAAACCTATTCTGTTTTTTGGTAATAATATTTATATATGCACTTGTGACATCTGCTATTCAGGCCTCTGTGTTGATTGAAGTATGGAATGCAAGAGTAAGTGTTACTCCTAGAGACACACCCGATGATTATAAAGCAATCGCAACTCAACGAATCAAGTACGAACCATTTTTATTTTACGGAACTGTGATTCGAGCTTGAAGATTTAGACAACTTTGGACAGCTAAATTAGGATCGTTTTGCAAAAATGCAAGGTTTCCTCGGAAGGATATCAACTAAATATATGAATTTCACTCGTTCGGTAGGACTGACAAAGGTTCAATTTGTGGTCCCATAGCTGTCTCATCACCAAACATTGCGTGATGGATATTGTATTGAAACTCTACTCATGGAGCACGTAGCGATATGATGCTTTCCCCAAGCGACAACGATACCCAGCAAAAATTTAGAACTATGAGGATTATTCATATAGCAGGGCTGATGGCGGAGCTAGTTTCGTATGTCTTACTGCTTTACAGGGGACTTCTGGTGTTGGAGTTCTCAGGGTATTTTAGAGTATGATAGAGTATCAAACACGCACGCCAAAGACCGTGTGAATGACTATGGCCGTAGCCTGGGCTAGCGAACACGGGCGCTGCAAAAACGCACAATATCACAATAAGTTCAAGCGTAAAGCCCATATTAACGATTATTTTCTTTTCCGAGCACTTTAATCACAAACAAACATGTTTTACCACGGATTTATAGATTTTTTGCCTTGACCGTCAATTTGACGGTTCTGACCCTAATAGGTATAACAAGAAATAACTCACAAAATAAAAATTTTTATTTTTATTTCTATCCAAATCTATGATCAATAACATATTTTAGGAAAAGTCAATAAATATGAAAGCTGAAGCCATTGCGGTTTAGAAGATATAGATGATTTAAATCACGAAACCGTCAAATTGACGGCTCTGCTCTGACCCTTCTAGTGATAATATTGCTGGGCGCACGTTGATCTCAACACCTCAAGAAAACAGCAGTTTAGATCTTGGAAATTGGATGTCACTCACACATCTGCGGCAGTGGCGTAACGTTTCCCAATTTTCTTGTGTTCGAGATCGAAATGGGGCCCCCCCCACGCTCGATTTTTTTTTCCATCAGAAAAAATTGCTAGAATATAGCCCACATTTAATGCAGTCTACATTATAAGCAAAAGCAACGAACATCATTTTCTAAAATAATGATTTTTTTTTCATTTTTGGAGACAAAATTGAATTTAGAATAAATAAACAGGATCATCTATTTATCACAAAATCCAAGGGTCGCGGCGAAAGACAACCTGTAGGGGTGCCCTTCTACCTCGTAAGAGTCGTTGATCCTAGACTAAAACTGATTACTATAGATCTGTGGATCACATCAAAATTCATGGTAGAGATGCTCCAAAGGCAAATAATTTACGTACATATCTTGACTCACTAATTTGTCTACAGACATCTGTTTCTTGATTTCTTGAGTCCCAGTTAAAAAAGGAAAGGTTTTCTCACTTAAACCTTTTTGAATGTTCTTATAGTAACTGTGGTTAGCCATTCCGATCAATAGGTCATCCTATATCCTTTTTTCAACGTTGTGAACATATTTTCCTTAGCTAAGCAATCAATTCGATATTTAAATACTCTCCAATAACTGGATTATGGGCAGCGCCCGCTCTAGCCTACCTCTACCAACGACAAACTGCCGCACCTAAGATTTTTTTTGTGAGAATGTTCATGGGATGTGTCGACTTCATTTTACTAGGAAGGTTGCTTTTCTGACACATTTTGAGTTATTTGAATCCCACCTAGAAATAAGTTTCCATACGAAAACAGAAGAGAAACCGGAAAAGAAGAATCGTTCCTATCCAACTCAACTTTTATGCTCATCGAGTGCTGAATGTAGCCTTTTTTATCATTATGAACTTGAGAACGTCAATCTAGACTGTAATTTCTCAAGGAAGACGTATTGGTGATGTAGTAGTCGTTAAGAAATGCGCCTAAAAAGATTTAACAAAAAAAAATGCGCTAATATCGCTCAGTCGTTTTTGTCAGGTAGCACTTACTAGACGAAACACGTTATTTAAATTTTAGATCAGATCACAAGACGGTTGTGGTACTAAATCGTTAGTGGAAAAGTATTCTGCCGATGAAACACTATATTACTGAAAAATCCAAAAGGTAATCTAAGGGCATCTTACGTATCTAATCGTTTCAGTAATGCCAATTTGATACCCCTATAGTGCCTCAATATCGGTAATCTCACGGAATACTACTGAGTGAAATGAACTGAGAGGAGAAACCAGGGTATGTCAAGAAGCAGACTCTAAGTAAACCAATCTTGTTGATAAATCCTGGACAATTGCTGACTTAAGACTCTAGCTTCTTGAAATTATCTGTTTCCTGAGGTTCAGAACGACTATTTAAGGTTAAGATACAAAACACAGTTACTTCCTTCGTGTGCTTTGTTTGCTTAACTAAAAACGTTTGGTGCTGATTTTTTGAAGGCAATTAAACACAACTTTAAAAAAACTGGGCACCTAACAATTTTGTTGCGAAAGCAAAAAACACAGATTAAAGAGCAATTTTATTATCATGACATCTATGAAGTCTATGACGCTGGATGAGGGTTAAGTAACGGTTTTATTCCATCAATTTATAGAGTTGCAGTCCTTTGTCAGTAACGCCCTCGAGATAATTACCATTAATTCACAAGTGTTTTAGTCTTTTTACCGGAACTAAGTTTCAGCTTCCATGTAGTTTTCCGTCTAGGAAGTGCTACCCAAAATGTCGCCCCTCCCTAGACCGGGCGCTGATTTGGCCCAATTTTACGCCTAAAGGTGAACCTTTATTAATTTTCAATATTATTATGACCAAAAACCTTTATAATTTATGGATTGTTCTGATGATTGTTGAGTTAAGTTGCGTCTCCCCGGTGCAAACAGAGTATAATACTTAGAGATCAAAGATCCAAGTTTGAACATACCCAAAATTGAATATTTTGCTACTATCCTAGATTCTATAGCTGACTTACGCATTTTTCTGGCATATTATTAAAAATGCGTGTCTTTTAAAATAACAGTTACCCAAGGATTTATCAAACAAAATTTTGCTATGATTTCGAATTGGGGGCCCCTTTGGCTTGGGGGCCCGTGTTCCACTGCACACATGGAACACCGTACGTTACGCCACTGATCTGCGGCCCTAGTTTACTGGTGGACTGCCACGCATGTTATTTCTTTTTTTTATACCCTTCGCTCATAGAGTGAAAGCGTATATTAACTTTGTCATGAAGTTTGTAACGCATTGAAGGAAGCATCTCCGACCATATAAAAAGTATACATATATGATCAGCATGACGAGATGAATCGATTGGGCGACGTCCGTCTGTCTGTCTGTCCGTGTCTGTCCGTCTGTCCGTCTGTTGCAGCGCGTTTTTCTCGGCCACTATAAAAGCTACGGAGCTGAAATTTTGCACACGTGCTTCTTAATGTTGCAGGCTGTATGTATGTTTGATTCACCCAAATTGGATCACTGGGTCATGGGGCTGCCATACAAACCTAGCTCCCCAATTTGAGTTCTTCTAAGAAAAACTTTTTTATTTGTGTACCAATTTCAACCAAATTTCACACAAATGTGTTTCTATAGATAAGACAAAATATATGCCAGAATGGATCAAATCGGACTATGGGGTCATGGGGCTGCAATACAAACTTAACCCCCCAAATTAGGTTCTTCTAAGAAAAACTTTTTTATTTGTTCACCAATTTCAACCAAATTTCACACAAATGTATTTCTATTGTTGACACAAAACATATATAAGATTGAATCAAATTGGACCATGGGGTCATGGGGCTGCCATATAAGCCAAACCCCCCATATTGGTTCTTCTAAGAAACATTTCTTTACACCAATTTCACAAAACCTTGAATTAATGTGTCTTTATGAAAGCAACTAAAAAGTTCAAAACGAATGGAATCGTACTGTGGGGTCATGCTCCGGCAACCCCAATAAAATTTTCCGAGTAAATATTTTTATTTGCCCACTAATTTCAACCAAGCCCAAAACTTTTGTCAAGACGGAAGAAAAAGAATGAGGAGGGAGATTAAATACAAGTCATAGGTACGCCCGAAAAAACTTTTAGCCCAAGCGAAGGGTATCCAAATTTCGGCCGCGCCCGAAATTAGCCTCGGGCCCGGGGGTTGGCGAGCGAAGCGAGCAGGGGGCGAAGCCCCCTAGTTTTTGCTAATTTTAGAGTCAGATTTTCAAAATACCGGCGTACGCCCACAATACGAGGGTTTTTTAGATTTTGGATACCTACATACATAGTGAATAATTTTGCACATATGTATATTTTATAGGCAAGAAATGAAAATTATGCACAATAATAATGGAATGCTTCTTGCAAATCTATTTTTTGATTGGTCTAAAAATAGATTTACTATGTATCATGGCTACACATATTAACTGAATTTATTAGCTGTTTTTTCGTTTGTTTAGCAAAAGTCAATAGTCTTAGTAATTAACGTATACTTTGATTATAAAGACAATGACGTATATAAGCTCATGCTAACCAATATTTGTGCAAAATTCCATATCGGATAGCGGTTTACGAAAACGGGTGTGAAAAAGAAAGCATAGCTTGAAACGCCCATAACTCCGCTACCGTTACTCCAAACTAGAAAAAAGCAACCGATATGAATGTACCCATCGAGTTCTTTGACCTGCGTACCCAGACGTCCATGTCCGATAAAAACGAAAAAGTCAAATCTCCGGGACATCCTGTTATCTTTGCCCTACCAACTTCTAAGTATTTCGTGCCAAAGACTGTTGCCATTCTACAGACTCCTACCAAATTTCATGACGATCGGTTGAGCCGTTCGCGAGGTATTTACTGAACAGACGGACGAACGGACAAAACCGATTTCATAAAGGTTTTTTTTTTAAATCTAAAAAACCCTAAAATGAATGATTTTCTTCTGCATTCTGATTACATTCAACTGGCCTGCGATATCTGCCTTTTAGAGCGTAGTTTGTCTATATTCAGTGCAATTTTTGTATCTCGGACTGCATATTCCACTTGCGAAATTAGTTTGTTTCGTCTGTCACTTTCATCTTAGAAAAGTAACATCGTCAGAATATTTATAAATCCTTAACCTTCGGGCGGGCGCAATGCATCTGACAGATTAAGTGACCAGTTTTTGTTGCGTCAATCAGCGAAATGAAAAGGGAGAGTTCTGAAACTCACAGTAGCGTAATCTTTATCGATCAACTACCCAAAGCAGTTTTCAGTTTCTATCTACCATATGTACGAGGGGTGGGAGGGGATGAAATTATCTCTCAGATGTATTGCGCCCCATTGTGTTATTTTCTCCTTTTCTATGAAAATTTCCACTTGTTATACTCTTCACATTGCGTAATAACGTTGTGTTGGCTCACAAAATTGTTCAATAGTGTGTTTTTAGTAAAATAAGCTCACATTTTTTAAGCGGTCGAGTTGTTTGAGGTTTTTTTAAATATTGAAGCGAGTGAAAGCGGAATATTCTTAGACAATTGAAAATGTGAAGGGTATCAAACTTTGTGAGCAGTTTTTGTTTCTAAAATTTCGTAGAACTGTTTCAAAAAGACAATGAAACGATAAATAAGCGTCTAAAATATACAGAAACTTAGTTTCGTCTTTTTGTGTGCACTTAATCTGTCAGATGCATTGCGCCCGATCGTGTTAGGATTAGTACTGCGCCCGCCGGAAGGTTAATTGATTCAAAAATAGCGCTAACGGTGTTAATAAGATTTCTTCTAAATTTATCAAAGTATTAACAGTAGCTAAATTTTATTGCTGGTATGATTCAGCTAGAAAATATTTGATTAAATAACTTGAAAGACCCGGTCTGTGGCTCACTTGGTTGAGTCGCACTCTACGGTGCTAGTAATCTAGACGTCCGGAGATCGAATCTCGGCGTGGTCCAAAATTTCCGTACATGTGCGGATTGGAAATATATAGTGCTTGCAACATTATATACACTCCGAAATGATATGAAATGTAACGTTGACTCGAAATTGCCTATAAACGGCTGGTTTAACTAATACTCAGCCTCCGTCAGTTACGAGAGGCCACTCGCTGTCATCTATTTGTATGCACCTCCTGACTGCTAATTGTCCCGATCATGGCTTCTACGGCAGCACTTGGAGGGGTGAAAAAGGCATCGCCAGCAGCAGACATTTTTTGATAATGTTGTACAGTGCAGCGATTTTTTTACTACATCGATAAGGATTCGACCGCTCGATCACGATCACAAGACCTACAAGTACGGTGGCTGATGAATATTGCAGCATTAAGAAACTCATAAAACTATTTATTAAATCCATGTAATTAATTTTTTCTTCATTCATTTCAAAAATTAAACATTTTTATTAAGTTATTTTAATTGGTTTTGAATATTATTGAATTTAAATGGCCTCCACGCCCAGTGATGCATGATCGACATCTAATCAAAAAGTTGTTCATTACTGCATGTAGGGTAGCAGCGGGAATTGCCTCAATTATCGTTCGAAATGATAGTTTTAAATCGTATACATTTGTTGGTTTTGTGTTGTAAACTTCTTGTTTGCAATAACCCCATAAGAAAAAATCAGATGCCGTAAGGTCAGGAGACCTTGCGGGCCAACGGAATGCGGAGTTTTTGAAATCGTTATTGGGGATTTTTTGCTGCAATTCTGTCATAACTGGCCTGGCTATGTGTGCAGTTGCACCATCTTGTGGAAACCATACGGAGTGGAAAGGAATTTTCTTTCGCCATTGTTCTGGATAGAAGAACTCTCTCAACATCTTTAAGTAACGGTCTCCAGTGACCGTAACAGTAATATCGTCTTCTTAAAAAAAGTATGGGCGGACAATGCACTTTGATGAAACTGCACACCACACTATGATCCCGATGATAAGGCCTTCTTTCGACTGTCCCACGTTCGGCAAAACTATTCATGGGGCTCATTATTGTCCATCTGCTAGGATGTGTTCCACCGAATGTGCGCCTATATTCCCTTTGGACGCGTATTACGAACTCCCACGCGTGAAAGCGGCGCGCACTATCCAAATTCTTTTTTCGATGTCCCAATCCTCCATAATCTTAAATTTTAAACATCAATTTATAACAAAAGAAAGAAATGAAGCAGATTACTAAAACAGAAATAAATTTATTATGATTTATTTTGGTAGCAGCTTTCATCAGCCACCCTGGGGTCCTGAGCCTTCTGCAACCTTTCTCACAGAGCGGGGTTCAATGGAAGTATTAGCGGTCATGAAAGCGAAAAATGACTTAATTTGCTTTTTCTTTTAAAGGTCTGATAATTTCATAACGTTACTTTGAACTGGTAAATCTGCAAAGTTGATAAAAGTGGGCTTAATGTATAGAAGACTTTCGAACGGCCTGTTATTGCTTGCGACATCAGAAAGTTCAAGGGAACTATTTTAAAGTAATTCTTTTAAAGACTACAGCGGAATTCGGACTAGTGGAAGCCTTTTATTTGCTATGAGTTTACGATTTTAATAATTTTTTACGGAGAATCGGTTTTTGATTTTTAAAGAATTTCACTCTGTTATTCTTCTCTTTGTGATTTTCAAGAGCAAAGAAAAATGTTGTTCTTACTTCGTTCGGACAATAATATTTTTTTATTATGAGAAAAAAATAAAATTCGGATTAGAGGATCTTGAAATTCGAACTAATGGAAATTTGAAGATTCGACGCTTCGGACTATCGAGTATGCACTTTATCATAAGAACAAAATAAAAAATCTTTCCTTTTTCTCGGACATTCAGCTGAAACTTTGATATGTTTGTGATTAAAACCCTCCATGAAACTTGAAAGTGAAATTTTCTTCTCTCTTGTGCTGCTTCAACAACAGCAACAAGAGATAAATACCGAGGACAAATGGAGTCGATAAATTTGTCTACATCATACGAGCTTTTGATAAAATGTTTTCTTGCAACGCATGTTCAAATTGTCAGTAGCCTCTGCAAATGCACCTCCTGCTAATAGGATATGCACAATCCAAATTCGAAACTTCAAATAAACTTCTTTTCCTCTATTTCGCCAATGTGTTGCCTAATTTCGGAATGACAATGCAGAGAATTATAAAATTGCTAACTCGCAATATTTACGTAAATCTTCGCTCTGCATAATGAGTTGCAAGAATGCGCCCAAAACGTGTGCTAGAAAATTGTTAAAACAATTAAAACGTTAAGAAAAATTAGAGCACGTGGTGGCTACATCTTAAACATTCGAATCAAATACTCAGCCAACTTTATACAATTCGTATAGACCACTGTTTCCCAACAGATGGTCCGCGGACCGGAGGTGGTCCGTGAGAGGCCTGTAAGTGGTCCGCGAAGACTTTAGAGACTACTTGTAAAAATGTTATATTACATCATATGCGGAAAGGGTAAACAAAATTTAACAATTCAACCAATGAGCTCTTTATTACAAGAACTGTTCAAATCGCACACCGACAAAACTTGTACAGTGATTGTGCTGAGTGAACTGGGCTCTAGAAAGAGTGTAAAGGTTTGTGTTCGTAGAGACGACTCATGGAATCATCGCTCAGCGATCGAAGGTAAATCACCGGTTTTGAGCACTATATGCGGATATTTTCTATACAGACATGTTCCGGTAGGTCACACAATAAAAGTACTACCATTCAAAAAATATTCAAATATGGCCCGGAATTGGATGCAAAACAACGATCGCTGAGCGATCATCACGTGAGTCATCTCTACGAACACGTACCTTAAGGCTGCTTTGCCTCGTCGTGTTATTGATATTAGAGGCAACAAACCAGAGCTGGCGTGTACAGCTGCAGGATTCCATTTCCCAGCGGCAAACTCAGACCAGACTCAAGCTGTTGATTCTGTAGGAGCGCAGCGATGTTCTGCGTCCGCAAATCTACCTTAGCTGCGGCTACATTCAGCCAACTTAATACAATTTTAAGGTAGGTACCAAACGTTTTTGCCTGGCGTAGTTCTTAACTTTTGGCTAGGGCTATAGCACATTAATGGCTAATGGCTATGGTCTCACAAATTTTGCGGTACATTTCCCTTGACAATCTAAAGCCAAACGTTTGAGTTCCATTGCTTCATGACACCTTTGTGGTACAAATACATCAAATCTCGTCTAAAATGCACGTTTATATTATGAATTTTCTTACATTAGGCCCGTTTTATTGAATCAGAACAGGATCGAACAGCACAGCTTCAATACCATTTTGGACAGGTTCTATATAGAACAGCAACTGTCAAATTTGTGTTGTTCTATCCTATTGAGACCCAATAAAATGGACTTATTGTATTGCTAAGTACAAGAAGTCAAAATGTGGATAAATTCGTCATAAATTTAAGAGAGACCCTGAGGTTAGTTCTAGAATATAGTTCCGCAAAGAATAGTGTTCCGCAGTAATTCATTTTCAAGATAAGTGGTCCGCAGACATTTATGAGTTGGGAACCACTGGTATAGAAGATTCGACATAGCGTGGTGCCAGGCAAGACATCTTCGCCAAACGACTCTGAGCAACATAGGAAAAGGAAATTAGTGCTGGCATCGCTTCGTTTCCGTTTTCTACACTGCAGGTATCTATACTCGTACTTGCGAAAAGCACCTACTTGCACATGTATGGTAACTATACGAACAACAACAAAAATAAGACAACCGTCAAACCAAACTGGATATTAACGTATAAACAAATTACGCAAAAACACATTATCGTTAAATGCATATGCGACCGACGACGACAGTATGGATGCTGCAGTTTTCCAGAAATTCCTAAAACGTGTATTATACCGAAACGAGTACGTCCTAGTAGTACCTACACTCATTCTCGTTCTCGCCATATCATAATGACCAGATATTTCAGACGTGACCGTATCCGTATGTACCCGTTATATGATTCGCCGTTGCTTAAAATAGATGGCACTAGTGGAGGTTTTACCGTCGTGGTGGAGGCGCGGCAATATAGGTATTCAAACGAGGCGCATACTTATATTTACCTATGCACTATCTAGTCAACGTTGGGAGATTTCATTTCGTTGGATTGGCGGTATGGATGGCGCGGTGTGAGACTAACGGTGTGAAAGACAAAAAGGGACATTTCAGTTAACGGGCATTATCCTGTGCTGTAGTCTAATTGTTATTAGCGGATTGTCGTATGATGATAGCGCAGTTTTACAGTGCGGAAGTAATAAATTTATTTTAGGTACATAGTTTTCTGTATTTGACACGGTCGTGGTGACGAATATAAATGGGAAAGTGTGATTTAAAAATGGACTAAACTGTTAAATTGTTAAGCCCAAACGTGTACCCTGCATATCATCAAAAAAATTTCTGGACAATTAATAGAGTGAAAAATAATTCGGTTGAGTTCTTTTGCAATCATTTTCAGGGGAAATTTTAGCGAAAACTCCAAACCCGATGTGAGCCAAAAGTTGGTCACGCAAGCAACTCCTTGCTTTCAGGAATTTTGAAAGATTGCAAACAATTTGAAATGTATCAACAAATTTAACGTTTCAACACCGGAACGAATTGTTTTGAAATATGTTTCAATTAACTTTTTCAGGGGAAAAGAAACTGAGTTAATGCGGGTGTCCTCTTCTTGTGTAATTTCATAAAAGTCATGCCAGTCATCAAATTGATTGTAAACAAATTGTTTGCACTGTACTAGCGAAAATAGGCGTAGATTCCGGAGAAAGGTGTGATTAAATTAAATAAGAAATGCGTCTTCAGTATAGCTGTGATGTTTTGCAGATTATGTTTGATAGGCAATGGAAACATGACGTTCC
Source organism: Microchrysa polita (assembly GCA_949715475.1). Classification (NCBI taxonomy): domain Eukaryota; kingdom Metazoa; phylum Arthropoda; class Insecta; order Diptera; family Stratiomyidae; genus Microchrysa; species Microchrysa polita. Next base: position 32,446,489 of record OX454421.1, read on the forward strand.
CTCACTCAACTACATACACTGCGCGACAAATGCTTAGGTTCATGGAATTTTTTCAAATGAAAATCGCAATTTCCACTGCGACAATTGTATAGGTTCACTAACTTTAAAGATTTATCTCGTCGTGGTGAGAAGTGTTTGTGGAAAAAAAATTTTCGTATTGTACACTGTGAGTCATATAGTGGATAATGTCAATCGAGGAAAAGGCGACAATTTCCATACTAAAGCAAGAAGGATATTCAAACCAACAAATTCCAATACGAATTCAGCGGAGCTCGAACGTTGTTAATAATTTTATACGAGATAGTGAAAATTATGGCCGACGGTACGCAGGAGGCAGAAAAAAGCGATTTCCGGTGCATCAAGGCGACGTCTCTTAAGAGAAGCGTCGAATTCGCCGCGCGTAAGCTTGGGGAGATGTTGGTGTTGTATGCAAGTGTAAGGACCATCCAACGAGTTCTTAGATCTTCTTCTTGTTTAAAACGTTCACGATTAAAGAAAAAACAGCCTTAACCCCGCAACATCGCCTGGAATTCGCCTCAAGATTCATGAACTGGACATTACAATGGAGGCAGGTAATATTAACGGATGAAATAAGGTTTTGTGTGGACGATCGAGATGGGTTCTCCTACTATTATCATGATATTAGAAAGGAACCTATGTACCTGTCACGCCATTACTCCCGAATAGGTTCCGTTATGGTATGGGGAGCCATATCATATCGTGTAACTATCGACTTGGTCATCCAACAGGTCACCAAACGGGTTCATCTTATAAACAGCTCTTAGATGACGAAATCCCTAAGATAAATGTCATGTAAGGAGGCGATTCTTGGATATTGCAACATGATCTTGCCCCAATTCATACAGCGAGGGTGGTTAAATCGTTTATTGAGGAGGAATATGTGACTTTGTTTGACTGGGTGTCCATCTCCCCTGACATTAAACATTTGGGGGTGGATTGTTCGGGAGGTTAACAGTAGTGGTAAAAAGTAGAACTTTAAAGAAGAGGAATTAAGACTGCTTGGTCTAAAATACCGATATCCGTGCTGCATTCATTATACGATTCCCTGCTTCGAAGGTTTTATGAAATTATAAATAAAAGTTGCGGAAATACACACTATTAAATTAAAAAAATCTCTTGTTTTTTGTATTTATCCTCTTTCATACTTTTCTGAAATATTTTTCATCGAAAACATTATGTAAAACGGTAAAATCGTTCCTGAACCTAAGCAATTGTCGCACTGGAAATTGACTCTTTGAATGAAATAAATTACTGTAATTTAAGGAAAATGTCCTGTGGGGATTCAGTCCATTCATTTTGTTTGTGATATTTAATAGTTCCGAAAATAACATTTGTTGAACCGGTAAGCTTTTATTTTACCATTTCATGGAAGGAAATATGAGTGAACCTAAGCATTTGTCGCGCAGTGTACATAGTTTCATTTGATATTCAGCAGTTGAGAAACATTTCGTTTAGGAGGTGAAACATAAAACTTGTCGCCTAATTTTAATTTTTTTGAAAACTTTCAAAATTCCTGAACGCAAGGACTGTTAAAATTTTAACGTGAGATTCGCTTCTGGCGATGAGTCTTGGGGTGAAGGTGTGGATACTTAGCTATGTTTGATAGACTTTTGATGTAACGCTGCTTGTTTAGACCTCTATTTTAAGAAGACAACAAAAAAAAGTCCCCCAGTCATACCTCGCTTTCATCATAAAATGCATTCTCTGCATACCATTCAAAAACTCTAAACATAGTCCAAAATGAAGCCAGCAAAAAAGATCCACAATTCCACTACCACCGTATACTAAAGTGAAATTGCTCAACTTCATTCTTCATACCGAAAACTTTATTGCATCTGCACGTAATATTCCACTATCAAATATTTAAAAAGAAAATACTTTATAAGAACAAAAAGGAGTTTCGGGAACGATGAAGACGAAATATGACGAGGAATTTTAAGAATTGACGAAAAAGCCTTTCGCCATAAGAACTGACTCTGTGACTATATGGTGCTGCGCGCTCCCATTCGCGGCAGCAAACAAAACGAGCAAAAGTTTCGGTAGAAAATGAAGCAAATAGTTCGGTAAAAGTTTCTTAGCTATTTTCCACTTTATTTATATTTTTTTTGTGTTCTTTAGTTTTGTTTATATTCCATACATAGTTTATAAGTTTTCGCCTAATTTTTTTTTTGTTTCGTTGAAAGTTTTTGATATATGTTCGATGATGGTGAAATTGGTGCATGATGAAAGTACAAACACGAAATAAGACCTGTTGCGGTGTGATGAAGATGATAGATGTTTCGATGGAAGGAGGGATTATGCTGGTTGAATTTAAAGCCGTTCTTTGGATTATTAGACTCTATACAAATTTTCAAATATAATATAAATATAAAATTCTATTTTCTCCAACTCCTTTCATCCTCAGAATGCAATTTTCCTAAGCTTTTGACCAATCACAAATTTCGAAATTACAATTTTACCTTCATCCAGGCGCGCCTCTTTTTGTAACATAATCACTTTCCCACGTTATTTCTACCCAACGGTAGATTATAAATTTTGAAAATCATAATCAATCGAAAGAGAAACATATTGCGAGTAGGAAAAATTAGGGGAAAGCTGGATTTTTACAAGAACAGGTTTTTTTCGAATTTCTCGATAACGGTAATATCTGCTGTAAAGTGGTGTATGGCCGTGTTGTAGCTCTCGTGGTTTCGGAATAACATGCCAAAAGTCAATTTTGATTCGAGCATTTCTAACGGTGTCAAGAGGCCTAACGATATTTTTAACAAGGTTTCACCAAAATATCTATAACGTTAACTCTGGCTAAAAGATGTTATATGAGTGATTCATAGCAAATAAGGTAATATTCAAACCACTTATCCGATTTTAGTGCGGTTAGTTTTTTTTTTTTGATTTAGGGAATGATCTTATTTCGTTACTCTTGCTGGTCTAGTTTAGGAGATATTAGGGTTTAAGTTGTGTAAGAAAATAATATTTCAAAAATATTCAGATGATCTTCAGATGTTTCGCCTCCCATTACTTCCTTAGGTGCCTCCTAGTTGATAGTGGCCTTTGGCTTTTTGCAGCCCCAGGAACTTTAAAGTCGTCGTAGATGATACAGAGATATACACGAAAAACTCAAAAAACTCGTACCTACAATGCTGTTAACCCTGCTGTTGGCGACGCAAACAGGCCGAAAAACATGCTATTTTCCACAAGGGGATAAAGCACCGTACAGTAGAATTTAAACATTTTTTCACACTTTACATTGCAACGTAAATTAAATAGCTAATAAGTAAGTTATTTTGCCAGACATTTAAGTGTTCATCTTTTAGGGCTTTCAAGGCTTGTTCAGAGTAGTCTGCGTTAACATAAAATTGTTCGCCTAAGCGGGTGTTCATGTTTGGCGCAGTTCACGTTTGTGAGAGTCTACTGTATTTCGATTTGGAACACGCGGACGACCCTTTTAATGGCTAAACTTAAACTTTAAGACGCTGTGCTCTAAAATACGTATATTTAATATTCATTATGTTAAGTCCCGGAGCTAATATTTTAATGGGAACCCCATAAATTCCATAGTTCTGAGCTGAAGTGATGGGGACATTTTTGCCGCATCTTTTTTTAGGAATCTCATGTTGTAATAAATCCTGATAAAAAAATTGGTCGTTATTTTTGAGATATTGTACCTAGTACCTACACATAATATCGGTAATTATGAGAGGCTTTATTTTTTATAAATCCAATTAAGGGTAAATTTTTGCCCTTTCTAGAGCCATATCTTCAATTTTTTTAATGAAAAAAAAATAATTGTTTTGGTATCATGGGACCGTGGGTTACCACGAAAGATACCCGAGCCCCGGGACAGGTTACAAAGACGGTCGAAATTTCGCCCTTTAAGCTATCAAAAGTCAGCCAGTCTTAAGAACACCTCCCCTCCGAGGCTACCCTAGACATAGAGAGCTCTATCGAAAGGTTTTGACCAAAGTATCTACTTCAAACCAGAACGTACGACTGGAAAATAAACGTCAAAATGTTGGGAAAAAGTATGAAAATTACTCCACCGTATATTTGTTTCAGAGATTTAGGTTCCTCGGTATACGCCTTATCCTACGGATAATGCGGCAAGGCAACCATAAAATAATCAATAAAATCCAACACTTTCTAAGAGTAGGGAACTCAATAGCATTTATTGTAGGAAAATCTTGAAAATTTGAACCAAACGGCGGTGAAAATTGGCTTCAAACAATTGAATCAAATTGGACCATACAATGGCCCATTACAGACTATACGATAACGGTCGTACGATCAAAATTTACAACAACAAACAGTATGGATAATCGTACGATTCGTTTTCGGTCGTACGACGCGTTCTCACAATGTGAAATGCACAATGCTTGTTTGCAGGTCACTATAAAAGCTCTCGCCGTACGATCGTTTTCGTATAGTCGTATCACGCTGTATCGGAGTCTTTAATATCTGAGAATTCACCGCGTGTTATAATTTGGTTATACAAGCGAAACCTTCCAGGTGATGTGCAGTGCACTGTAGGCATTTTGCAGGAAAACTACGAGTATGTGTCCTGATATTAGGAAGTGTCTTTACAGTAAACAAGTGTTATTTTTGCCCTTATAACGCAAAAGCTGCGCATATCTGCGACTTTTTCCAAACATTTTCTCTACCATTTTTGACAACCTCAAATCACCTAATGCGTGGACTAAATTTTAACTAAAAAAATTTAATAGGTACTTATAGATAGGAAAATGTGCGCTCAATATTGTCAATGGTAAATAGTGATTCCTGAGAAAAGGTCATTCACTAATAGTTCTTTGAACAGTGAATCCATAAGTCTTGATAGAAATGCGGGACTTCTGGGACATTTTGGATGTTTTGCGGGACAAACTCGGGACGATATTCAATTCGGGACAGATTTGTAAAATGCGGGACTGTACCGCAGGATACGGGACGGTTGGTCGCCTTATCCATAATGGAATTGCAGATGCTCCGCACTTAAATCAGCAATTTCCATTTCGTCTAAATAACCCCTTCTTTCGTTGAAGGACAGCCAAGAATTCATGACTTCTTTGTAACTATACAGCGTGTTCCGCATCCGGTTCGCCATACACCTACGATAGATTCTACAGTTTGTTATAGGACAAATTTTCACCGTTAGGCTTCGTTCAAATAAACCTAACAGCTTCTAATAAAATAACACCTTGGATGTATCTATTCAAGTTTTTAATGTCTTCCGAGGTACACCCATTTGAATGTTGCAAAAGATTAAACATAATTACTTACTGTCAAAACCCAGATAACCCAACGGTATGTACAACTGACATATCTGCAAAGTTAATAAAAGTTATAATAAATAAATAAATTTTTTAACCGGAGTTTCCGTTATAAAGATTTTCCTGAAACTTTGTAAATAATAATGTTGTGTGAAAATCCTGTTTTTGAGGGTCTTCGACCAAATGTACAACCGCTAGCGGTACTCGTACAAACGAGAACTATTGGGGTCTTATGTAGGACGTTGAAAGGAAGGCTCATGCGAAAATTTAGCTTTTCCCTAATTTTTCCGAAGTTTGCTCATATTTTTGTTTAAATTTCCTGGGGTATTATGGCTTTTGGCCCAATTCGTACTCCACGGGAAAAGTTATGCCTGTTGTGATGAATACCGCCCGCTCGCCCGAAAGAAGGTTAATATGCTTGGATATTTTGGATTTTCTTGTTTTTAGGGCTTAATTTGATTCACTGTAACTGTATTATGAATTATGTCTAAATATTTTTTATATTTTATCTCTTTCGTAAAATTATGTAAATCGTATCATTTTAAACAATCTAAAACATTCTTGCATCAAGCAGTAAGATACATTACAACTTTGCAAGCCTCTTTCGCTCTCTCATCTCATCAACTGTCTGCATTCTTATACAGCCTAAAGCTATCATTTTCAACAACAAACATGTGTACAAACATTAACACTTTCAACGCTCGAGGGTTTTAAAATTTCAAGTGGATAAGTCGACGAAAGTATGTGTACTGAGACCTGAGAGAATGTATACCAGTAGCTAGGAGTGCCACTGAATATGATATGAAACCTTAGACGCATCGCAGCGCATAGAACTATACCTATACTCATAATCCTTGCTGCAACTATGTTTCACCATACACTTGCCAAGAAGTAAGTTTGCTTCCTTGCACTCCTTGAAAGCGCATCTCAAGTTTTATCCACTTATCATTTTCTGCCTTCATTCAGGCCTCCATATATATGTGTATTTTGTTATGTGTTCCCAGAAACGTTTCTAGCATGTCAGCAAGCGATGTTCGCCGCCGTCATTGCCATTTTCGACATTTTTCTTAAGGTCGACACAGACATGGTAGTTTTTTATAATGGGGAATTTCGGATTTCAGTCGGCTCGGTCATCTTCTCATAAATTGACAGAATGTCCGAGGAATAAGGACCGAGTATGCACTGCCTTTCTTGTTTATATCGAGTCTGTAGCTATTCCAGTCGTTAAACCATTAAGTACCGACACTGGATCTGACACACCCGTGGAAAGTAGCAACCTACACTTGTTTCCGTGCCCCCATATTATTCTCTAGCCTCCGTTCTAATGCAAAATAGTAGGTTTAGGAAGTTCAGCTGTTGTGTTAGAGCAGTAGTTCCCAATCTTTTTCAGCTCGTACCCCCCTTGCGAGATCTGCGGATGTTGGCCAAGAACCGAAAATAGATGCAAAAATTGCCATGGGCTGTACGGGCAACCCGTGTCCCGCGAACAGTTTATGCAAGATCCACACCATCATCGTACAGCTGAGCTGAGTACATGGCGTTGGTTGAGTGAAGATGACGTCACAACTAATCTCTTTTTCCTTAATAATTCCTGTATCCTTCCGTTTCCAGGATGAACAAACGCCCTACAAAATGAACAAACGTCTGGCTTTCGATTGATACCAAACCTATACCTTTCCGACCCATATTTAAAAATGACTGGCTAAGTTCACACTCACAATTTTAAAGTTGCTATAATTAAATAATTAGAGAAGAACAAACGATATTAATTGGCGAACAATCAAGAACAAACGTAGCCGCTGTAGAACAAACGGTTCACCGAGCAAAAGGACCTAATTTCAAAAAAATGACTGGCTAACTTCACACAGCCGACGCACGCCCCTCAGTTAGGTAATCACTGTGTTAGAGTAAAGAAGTGCTTCTGGTTTGTGAGACGCAGTGTCTGTGTAGTGTTACAATTTTTTTCGGGCATGTCAAACTCGTGATCCACCTCGCAATTTTATACGACCTGCGGACAGATCAAAGAAACACAACTTGTATCAGCAAAAGCGTAAAAATATGAAATTTACTAACTCGTCAAGTCGGCGGCATGCACGCTTTATGTATTTTGTAAATGTTCCTCTCTCCTCTACAAACAATTTACTAACGCTTATTTAACCCTCATCCAGCGGGATAGGTACAGGTGTACCTTTTTCGTTTTTAAAATACCGTAACTTTTTTGCTATGGGTCCGATCTGTCTGAAATTTTATGACATCTCTACGATTTTAGTTTAAAATATCTATTCTAAATTTCAGAATTGTGTTACCACCCATCTCCAAGTTAGGGAGCAAAATTAATATTACGCCATTTAACGGCGGCAAAGGTACATTGGTACCTTCATATATTTTGTATGAAAGAAAATTTACAAAAAACGAAAATAAAATATGTTTTTGTGAATGCTAATGCTTGGAGAGACTTATTATAGCATCAATAAGTTGAGAATATACAATCGAGTGATGTACAGAAGTACATGTTTGATTTAAGAATTTTATTTGTTATGATCAAGGTCATTGGAGATATCGATTTATAAGGACTAGGCTAACTCACACAGCGGTTTTTGGTTATTTGACATCAATCTGAAGACTTTTGCTGGCATATCAAACTTTTTGAAATAAAGGCTTGGGGCAACCAATACAACGCCTCCTTTCCCGATAACATCTAGTGGTAATTAGGTTTGTATAACAAATGCTAAAATTTTGGATTTTAGAGGTTTATTTTCTTTTTCACAAATTCCCATAATTTGTATTCCATCACCTAATATTTATTATTTGTGTAATTTGGGACGTCCACCCGATTTCCATTTGAAGTTTAAGCTGAAAACCAGCACATCCAACCAAATTTCTAAATTGGATGTTTGGGTGGTATATAAACTTGGTTGAATTGTACGTCTGTACCACATAGATACCGATAACTGCTATAGATTATGCCACATGTCTTCGGTTTCTTGTTTTAATTTTACAAATGATCCTTGGATTTAATTACATATATGATAAAATATATTACAATTAACCACCAACAATCTCAATTACTATTTTAGATATTTTTCCACTATAGGAATTGGCCTGGGTTTAGATTTCCAAAGATTAGAGAAAATTATCCTAACCAATTCTACTTGCTTGTTGCTTGACAGGATCTGTCTTTCGTATAATAACACATTTACACATTTCTCCAATATATTTATTGCTTCAAGCATTGTTGTTTTATGGAAAATAACGAGAATGTGATTATTGATGTTTTTTTAGTTAGCGGTAACGGGTTCTAGTAACAGAATAATGTATTGGGGGTAGGAGGGTAAATTTTAACCAAAGACTCCACAATTGGCAAATCAAACATACCAAACTCTTCTAAAATCATTAATGGCTTAAATTGAACCGTTTTCCATTTTTCATTTGTAAATTAATTTTAGATTTCGTCAAATTCGAATTTCAACAAAACCCATTTTTTCCATTTTCTCTTTAAAATTTTGCCTATTTTTTAAATTTGCCCACTCCAAAAATTAATTCCACATAAACCCAACTTCATAAAACATCCACTTCGGCAAAAACAGTTACTAATTTGTGACTAGTCAACATAATGTAACGGTTTTACGGTTAAAAGTCATGCAAATAGTGAAGATTTCCATACAAAATGTACCTACTAAGGTAAAGGTGTACCTTTGCCCCCGGCAAGCGTTGTAAAAATCTGCCGGTGGATGAGGGTTAAGCTACATTTGTTTAAGGCCTTTTTTAGTGTAACAAGCAGGTGAAGCAGGAAACCTATTATGTTCATGAGATTGTGGTGGAGAAATGTTTTTTTTTGTATCTTACCTTTTTTGGGGTGCTGAGTACGAACCCGGAGCTTCCCACCGAATTTTCGTTGCAAAACAACTTGAAAATTGCGAAAAATCCAAAAATGTTTGCTGTTTTCTGTTTTTGGTTCCTAACTATGAAACTGTTCATTTCTATGCGAAAAGCTCTCCATGAGTATGTATTTTTAGCATAGCCATAACTTGGAAATTCCTGACCGGAATTTTTAAATTTGGCAAACTTGTAAAGCACCGCACTGTCAATCTACATCATGAAATAAATTTTGAAATTGAACGGTTTTACTTTTTTGCTCGAAAAAGTTTATTTCTTTTTGTTCTTTTTGTGTTTTTGGGGTGTTGAGCACGAATCCGTAGCTACCCAACATATTTTCGTTTCGAAACAGGATCAAAATCACAAAAAAAAAAAACATAAAAATGACTATATTGATTAAAGCGATATAATTTTGAAGGTTTATGTCGCGTTGGATTAAGATTTATTTGAAAAGAAGGCCAAACTTTAAAGACCCGGAAATCTCGTATTTATGAAAAGAAGATCGTCTTGATCTTGATGTGAACTTTCGTAAACATAATAATGCCAGAAATTATCCGATTTTTCGTCCTCTAGCCCATGGGCGTAGCCAGGATTTCGGTCAGGGGGGGGGGGGGGCAAGCCCAAAATTTTTTCAACATCATGATTTTCTTAGGAGTTGAAACTTCCGGTCTGAGAAATATTGCTAGCAAATTTTAGAGTAGCCTGGCTTGTGGTTGGATTGGTGCACAGGGTCATGGATTCCAGACTCACCGTGAACGAATTCATTTTATGTTTTTTCGAGCTCACGACCTACGTGACGGACTATGATGTCGCTCAGATTGTTAACAAGTATCCATTTATGGGGATAAATAACATTGCTGGGCGTGCTGTTGATCTCAACATCTTAACAAAACAGCAGTTTAGATCTTGGAAATTAGATGTCACTCACAAATCTGCGGCTCTAGTTTACGGGTGGACTGCCACGCATGTGATTTCCTTTTTTTTCTAATTTTAGAGTCAAATTTTTAAAATGGAGGTGAGAATGATTTTCTTCTGCATTCTGATTACATTCAACTGGCCTCCAATATCTGCCTTTTAGAAAGTAGTTTGTCTCTTTTCAGCGCATTTTTTGCATCTCGGACTGCATATTCCACTTGCGAAGTCAGTTTGTTTCGTCTGTTACTTTCATCTTAGCAAAGTAGCATCGACAGAATATTTATAAATCCTTTATTGATTGAAATATGGTTAACGGCTTCAATAAGATTTCCTCTAAATTCATCAAAGTATTAATTATTAAAGTAAAATTAAGCCACTTTTATTGCTGGTATAATTCAGCTAGAAAATAAATTTTGATTTAATAACGTGAAAGACCGCTCTGTGGCTCATTTGGCTGAGTCGTAGTCTACAAGGCTAGTAATATAGAGGTCCGGAAATCGCATCTCGGCGTGGTCCAAAATTTCCGTACATGTGAATGGAAATATATAGTGCATACAACATTATACAATCCGAAATGATATGCAATGTAACGTTGACTCGAAATTGCCTATAAACGGCTAAGTTAACGCACCATGCCCCCACAAGGGGCGATACGGTACTGAGAAGAAAAAGAAGAACTTGAAAGACACTGAAATATGAAACCCGTTCTTTACAAGGTCCTTAACCCTGGAAGGTCATGCTTATTTTTAGTACGGAAAGGTCATGCTTCGTCGATTAGACGACGCTCTACTTTGACGCCTCATATAAATCACCCTTTCTCAAAATATTTATAAAATCTGACAGTTTTTCAATCGTTAGTTTATTTAGAATGGAACAACTTCGATTTTAGAGCCAATTTGTATTTATATTTATTTTTGTCCTAGTAAATATTTTTTCCATAATTTTTCAAAAAATAGGTCCCACATTTCAAAAATAAACGTATTTGTTACGAGCTGGTTGTATGGACACAGACTTATCGTCGAATCGACAAGCAGCCATAAGAAACACTGGAGTTCTAAAAGTTACACAAACTTCATCCTTCGTCGTTTCGACGACGCCAATTTCCAAAAATCTAACTTACCCTGCTTACTTCGTCTAGCCGCAATGTACCCGGCAAGTACTCGTACATCGGCACGGTAAGTGCTGTACGAAAACCCAGCTCCAAATAATGAGAATTGTCACGACAAATGGGATAAATTTGATGATGCGTATGCGTAGTCGATTCGACAAAGCATGACCTTCCAGGGGTAAGGCCGCGTACACATACAGAGCGAAGCCGAGCTTTTCCGGGCCGGGCGATGCGATGCGACGCGATGCGATGCGATGTGTGCACACTCCTTGCGGTGTCGGGCTGGGCGATGCGATGCGATGAGATTTGTTGCGAGATGATGCTTTTTCTTCCACGACAAGAAAACCTGATTTTCGAATGGGATTTTATACCGGCGCTATTTCGTGCGATTTGCTGCTGTATGTACGAAGGTATGATTTCATATCGACTTCGTGGCATGGCGCTTCGGTTGTAGATAAATTGTAGGTAGGTCATGTAATGATGAATGACTGAAAGAGGTAGGTAACCTTTCTGGAAGTGTTAGCTTACGCGTTTCAAAACAATTTTCGGGCGGCATTTGGATTTGGTGTTAATTGTTGTTCAAATACGTATGAATGGTAGGTAATTTTTGGAAACATGTAGTGCAATAAAACCCAGTTTCTAGCGTACGCGCACTTTTATGAGCCTGCCGGCCAAAAAATGGCATCCCCATTTCTCGGAGAAATAGGTCAGAAACAAAAAAAAAATTTTGAGGTTGTCCGCCCCCAAAATTGTACCCCTGTTTTCTCGGGGAAATACTCGTCCAATCGGCGTGGCAGAAACACTAAGGTAAATTTGGGTCGCTGATTCCGAATTCGAGGTCAAAAACAAAAAAAAATGTTTTTGGGGTTGCCCGCCCCCAAAGTTGTACCCCTGTTTTCTCGGGGAAATACTCGTCCAATCGGCGTGGCAGAAACACTAGGTAAATTTGGGTCGCTGATTCCGAATTTGAGGTCAAAATAAAAAAAAATAAAAATTTGGGGTTTCCCGCCCCTCAAATTGTACCCCTGTTTTCTCGGGGAAATACTCGTCCAATCGGCGTGGCAGAAACACTAGGTAAATTTGGGTCGCTGATTCCGAATTTGAGGTCAAAAACAAAAAAAAATTTGGTGTTGCCCGCCCCCAAAATGGTACCCCTGTTTTTTCGGGGAAATACTCGTCCAATCGGCGTGGCAGAAACACTAAGGTAAATTTGGGTCGCTGATTCCGAGTTCGAGGTCAAAAACAAAAAAAAAATTTTTGGGGTTGCCCGCCCCCCAAAGTTGTACCCCTGTTTTCTCGGGGAAGTACTCGTCCAATCGGCGTGGCAGAAGCACTAGGTAAATTTGGGTCGTTGATTCCGAATTTGATGTCAAAAACAAGGAAATTTTTTTAGGGTTGCCCGCATCAAAACGGCACCCCTGTTCCCGTGCAATCTGCGTGGGAAGAAACACTAAAAGAATTATGGACCGCTGATTCCAAATTTGAGGTCAAAAACAGAAAATAAAATTTTGGGGTTGCCCGACCCAAAATGGTACCCCGGTTTTCTTGTCACCATATGTTCCCACAACTCCCTTATCTACCACTACTTTCAATAATTCATTGCAAATACATACGCAGTCCGAAATGTTCTTACACGTAAGTATACGCAGCAACCCGGGTTGTGCTGCACTGCATATTTCCACAAATGTTATTTCTTTGACCCATTCACAGATTTATACAACAACAACTGTCAAATCCGAATGCCCTTTTTTGGGGGTACGCGTACGCTACGAACTGGGTTGGACAGCACTGTAAATTTCCAAAAAGGCTTTTTAGTAGACCGATCCATTATTACATTACATACATACGGCTATCCATTCATTTAATATGTACAAATCTATAACATTATACAGCATCCGACATGTATGTATGTATATAAATATCCCCAATGGTAATGCAACCCGATCTGCACAAAGCATGCCTCTCATATCGATATCAGCATCAAACAGCACGAAACCAGCCTCTATATGTACATACATACAATACACCATGCCACTACGAAACCGATCTAAACACAAATCGTATCGTCCATGTCGCTCCCTTCGGCGACAAGGCACCTTACAGCTGCTCAAAGCACGATGATTCGACATAGAAAAGTTCTCCATCTTACAACAACATGCCACTACGAACCCGATCCAAACACAAATCACATCCCCCATGTCGCTGGTAGAAGATTCCGGCCGCCGCAATGCGCATTGCCTCTTCAAAACAGCACGGTGAATCGACATGGAAAAGTTCTCCATCGTACAACCGTACAACTCCGTGCTACTACAAACCCGATCCAAACACAAATCACATCCCCCATGTCGCTGGTAGAAGATTCCGGCCGCCGCAATGCGCATTGCCTCTTCAAAACAGCGCGATGATTCGACATGGAAAAGTTCTCCATCGTACAACCCGACGTCGCATCGCAAGCAGTCTGAATGGTACAGGCAGGTTCGCGCTGGTTCCTATCTAAATGCTAAGAAATTTTTTTTGTTGCGATAGGAAGCTTATCGCATCGCATCGCATTGCCGGCAATGTGAATGGGCTGTCACAAGTGAAATGTGTGTGCTGGTACGCAGCCTCCGTCAGTTACGAGAGGCCACTCGCTGTCATCTATTTGTATGCGCCTCCTGACTGCAAACCTAATCATGGCTTCTCCGGCAACATTTGGAGTGGCATCTGCTGTTGTATATGTTGTATAGTGCAGCAATTTTTTTACTACATCGATAAGAATTTTTTACCATCTTCTTCGACCTGGGGGGGGGGGGGGCGACCGATGAATTTGTTTGAACAACATTTTCAAAAGATGGCTTTTCTAAAGGATTACCCGAGGTCATAAGTGACTCAGATTTATACTATAGATTTCCTTGTGACGAACAACTTCAGCCAGTTTCAGTGTCGCGTCTGTTTATGAAAGCACGTTTGCATAGTATGATTTTGAAGAAACTATACACAGTAAGTAGTAGAGTGTCTAAAATATCACCATCCACTATAAGATGTTTCTAATTCTTGCGAGTAACATTCTTCGTTGCATTTCGTCGACTTAAATTACAAATAAGCATGACTTGAGTTGTGATGTGAAGTGAGAAAGCTTCAACCGTCTCGTCATTATAAGATACAGAACTCAGCCATATATGTATGTACATATTTAGAAATAGTTGGAGATAAGTATGAGTAGGTAGGTACTCCTTGTTATCTTAGTGGTATCAGAATAAGAAGAAAGTTGTGATGGTCGCATTCCGTGAAGAGAATGTTACCTGCTCTCATGTGTAATGCATGTTTGGTTAGACTGAGGTGAATGTGCTCAGTGAGGAATTCAAAATATTTTAGCAAAAAAAAAACTATGTAGGTACCTTCATATGTACATACTGGGTACCAATATCCTTATTTTTTTAGCAAATAATGGGGATGACATGAAGATTCCTCCATACATACCTTAAGTGCTTCTGAAGCCCACCAATTGAGAAAAGTAAAGATCAGATCAATTTTTCACAAACTCCAGCAGTTACTTAACTCAATATGTATCAAATTTCCAATAAAAGAAAACATTCATACAGGAAAAATACAAACAAATTTAAATAACCAACGATTATCACGCGAAGCATAAAATGCGCGAAATCAGGAAAGTCATCATATCCTCTGCATTAGCATAATATTCAACTCATATTCATATTATTAGGCAGGCACAGGCATAGGAGTTCACAACCTTTTTTTAAACATTCGCTATATTTCACTCAAGAATTCATCGTTTAACTCATGATTTATCTCGCGTGAACAAAAATAAAGTTTTGAGAAAAAAATAATCATCGTATCACAGCGCTTAGCACATAAAAAATGCGCGGATATGATAATGTGCGTCAGTGTTTGTAGGGCAACGTTTGTGTGAATATATAGCGCAGTGTGTAGGCAAACTTTTACAGACAAGCGCGTATATAACTTTGCGTTGGAAAAAAGGGCTCTTATCACACGTATCACAGCTCATTAAATTTCAATCGGGAGGAGTGCGAGTTTTATGAAAAGAAGATGAAAGGAAAAAAAAAGTTTAACAAGACATATATCTTTGTGTGTTTAGTGTGAGATGATGAGTGACCTGGGATAAAGCTAAAAAGGATGGTGCAGCCACATCGTAAACCAAGCGAATACATTTTACAGAGAGGCTAGGAAGAAGAGCTGCGAGCAAGTGCCTTAAAGCGCCGTTCGCACGATGAATTTGTGGCTACTCACGCTTTGATCTCTCGCGATAGTAGCGCCATTTGTGGATGATGCCGCGGCTAAGTGAAAATCCACACCTTGTGTCAGCTGATTCTCGAGCATGGACTGATACCGTGATGACGCTCTTGTATGAACTCATTTTAAGGGGAGATTAATCGTCTTTTACGTCAAAGTTCCATGGATGTGATCATATCACCCAAGATACAAACCAATGTACCGAATATGGCCGCCAGGCGGCGCTAGTATCGTTACGGAGAAAATTCACTCGATAGCGGATCTAGGAAAGTCCCCCACCTTCTGTCCACACGGCCAACAAGTTTGATAGGATGTGTTTGATAGGATTGGTTGAAGTTGAATATAGTACAGTGAACCCCCGACATTCGCGAGGGATGCATTCCACGAAATCGTCGCGAATGTTGAATTTGCGAATGTCGGGGTTCAGTTCAGTGTCCTTGGATAGTGGGGAATATGTTCCAAATATGAAAAATATTACATATATATAGGTTGTAGAACATCACAGTTTTTAAATCGTGAAAAAAAATAAAAAAATCGTCTTTTTTCATAATTTCAAATTTTTGGACGAACAGTCTAATCACTGATAAAGTATAGTAATCAGTTCGATGATTCGCGCGAGTTTCCATATAAAACCTGTCAAAAAACTCGCGCGAGGCGAGAATAGCTCGCATCTAGGTATTTAGTTTTTCGGACGAGTACCCTATGCTCAAACCACTGTATGAACACAAAGTCTCCACATATTCTCGTGCGAATATAATGTCCTTGCATTTATTTTCGTGCGAGCGTGATAGGAAAAGACAAAAACTAAATTAAATGGAATTTATAAAAAGTCATTTTGGAGGATGTCTGATGATTAATAATGTTTATGTTCATCGGAGGAACTGAAAAATAAATGTCTTTTCAAAAACTGATAAGATGCAAGAATAGCGTGTGGGTGCTTCTTCAGAAGAATGGCTCACTAGAGGAAAATAAGTCAAACAACATTTTTCAGCGAAATAAAAATGGTTTATATTTAATTATTATAAGACAAACAGCAAACATGGCTTTTTATGGCTTGCACTATTCTATTCTATATCTTATGATATGTTACCGAAATCACGTTATTAGCTCCATATGCCACATAGTTATGTACTTGATCGTCGTTGCCAGTCGTCAAATGTGAATGGACTGCTCTAGATTGGTTCACACGTATTTCCAGTCTTGCTCGCGCTTTTGCTCGACACGTTCGAAGGCTTCAAGGATGCAAGCTCTGGAAATTGTCAAGAAATTGATTAATATTAGAATTATCAATTGAATATTTTCTTTGAATTCAAAACCAACCTGAACAATTTCTGATGCAACATATGCACTAACATTATCATAGCATCCAAATATCGAATCTCAGTACCACGCCAAATACACTCCAGACTAGTGCAACCCTCGCGCGGAACGTAGGCATCATCTTTGGTACAAACGGCAATAACCAATTGCAAGGATGGTTCGCTCCACACAGCATGTATGTATGTAAACACATTATGTACATAGTGTTGCATACCAGTCGCCTGCAATAAAAAAAAATTAAATTGTTAGTTTGCTGGTATAATTCAGAACACTAAAGGAAACAACTTACCTCTTCTAGAAGGTTTTAAAATATCCGCCACATTGAAGCAACATCAAAATTTACTCACGAGCGCATTTTGACTCTATTTTGGCGTAGATTTACATAAATTTGTCGTGAAATAGGCCAATTTAAAAGTCAGGATTGACAGAAAGTTAATTAATATAGAAATTTTTCAAGGCCAACTATATAGTCTCCAACTCTCCACTTTCGCGCGAGTTATAAATGCAAATATTCGCGCGAGAAACTGATTACTAGCCTTAAACGCGAAAATTCGATTAAAAATCTTCATTTGCATTCGCGCGAAGCAATAGTGTCAATTTATCTTTTGCGGCATTGATCCCTAGTGCAATTTTTGGTAAAGAGCGGTTTCAATCATTTCTTCGAATATTGTCGAAAAATCCACGCATGCTACTCCCCGCAAAATTTTAATATATTATGATGGTTCTTGCGTTAATATAATCAAAATTGATTAGTACGGAGTATATTGATTGCTTAGTCTAGAAAAATAAGGGTCTTGTGGCAGTAAATTTTATTGCATTCAAAGAAATCGCAATGGTTAAAACGAACAGGAAAATTTTGTTCTAATTTTTTCAAAATTTTGCTTTCGAA
Source organism: Microchrysa polita (assembly GCA_949715475.1). Classification (NCBI taxonomy): domain Eukaryota; kingdom Metazoa; phylum Arthropoda; class Insecta; order Diptera; family Stratiomyidae; genus Microchrysa; species Microchrysa polita. The sequence continues at coordinate 32,464,133 of OX454421.1, forward strand.
CTAAAACGAAATTGCGAATAAGAATGTTGAAGAAGTGTCGCAAAATATGAATCGCGAATAAGCGAATTCGCGAATGTTGGGACCGCGAATAACGGGGTTTCACTGTACGTGTGAACTGCCTTCCAACTTGTGAAAAGTTGGTGGGAAAAGTTGGGTCAAACAAGTTGGATGCCGCCCGAACGCGCCTTCGCTTCGGGAGCTGGCCCACTGGGTTCCTGAGGTTTGTGAAAAAAACCATCGACAACATTTTGACCGAAAAACTTGGTTATCGCAAGGTGTGTGCGCAGTGGGTCCCGCACATGCTTTCAGAAACCCACAAAGACAATCGCGTAAAGTGTGCCCAGGGGTTTCTTCGAGAATGCGCCGAGAACACCGAAGAATTCTTGGACTCCATTATTACAGGAGATGAAACGTGGTGTTGTCACTCCGGAAAGAAAAGAACAGTCGAAACAATCGCGCCATCCCGGATCGGCGGCCTAGCTGCGGAGTTCAGGAAAAATGCGTGGAAAAATCTGGCGACTATGTAGAAAAATAGTTTAAAGTACAAGCTTTCAGATGGTATAGTTATTTATTGCAAAACAAAAAAAATACCTTACACCTGAAAAAAAATTGGGAACCTTTTTTTTTACTTGCCTCTCGTAGGATTAATTGTTGCCCATACAGCTTTAGTTGGAATAAGTAAAATTTCACTAAGCACGCAACACCTTTCATAATAAGATAATAATATAAGCACCATATTAAGAAGGATGTTAAAAGATTTAACTGTCACTCAGTGTTGTACAAGTAATCTACACCGAGGTAATCTACGTCATTGTCGACGAGTAGAGTATGTATGCAGACAATTAACCATTTGTCTACGCGAGCGGTGTATACAACGTAGACAATTAAGCGTTTTGCAAACTAACCATCACAAGTTTAATCCGTTTACACAAACTACATGAAAATGATTGGAAACATGAGTTAACATTTGTTTTCTTTTTAATTGTAATCTGAAATTTTATTTCGATTTCCTTTTATACCCCTCACTAGGTGAAAGGGTATAGTAACTTTGCACCGCACAGAAGGAAGCATAGTATAGATACTAGGTATATTGTTGACCTTAATTTTTTACAATTTTATTTAGTTGTCGTTGAGCTTATTAGTCTAGTACAGATAGCTCAAAACCTAAACATCCAAAAAGAAAAGAAATTTTTGATGCCAAATTGTTGAATACACTGCCTAATATACGCGGTAAAAAGTTACACTAATTTGCGCCATGGGTTAAGGGGGGAGGGGGTGGCAAAGGGGTGAAAATTCAGTTTCTTGCAAATATCTGGAAAACTATGAGTCTGACCTTAAAATGTCCTGAGGACGAAATAAACTACATAAAATTACCTTTGTAATGATACGTAACAGTCTAGAGATTTTTTCAGAAAATTATACCTTAGACCCAAAAGTATTATAGTGAATTTACATTTTTTGAGTTTTACATTTCGCACTGTAACTCTTGATAGAATATACCTACCGTCATAAGATCTTGTCGATATATTGATAACAAAATGTATTTGATTTGTACCAAAAATTGGAGTGCTCCAATCATTAACGCCCCCCTCACTGCTCCTAACATTTTTCAAAAAGGCATGCCTGTAGCTTCTTTGTAAATTGAGCCAGGCAGATCAAATTTGATGGGGTGCCTATTCTAAGCTCCATTATCCTCCCCACCAAAAATTATTAGCATCGGATCAAAACTAAGGGTACCCCCCATACAAAGTGAAAGAAAATCCTAAGAAATTTCACGTTTTTCCACTTCTTAATTCTATGTAAAATACAAGAAAACAATTTATCTCTTAGAACGTCATTATAACAGTTGATTGTAGTCTTGTCAATGTATATTCAAAAGGTTGTACCAAGGCGTACGCTACAAGTATCAAAAACTTGGGTTTGAAGGTCAGTGATACCAGTTCTAAGACTATTTGTGAATATTTCGAGTAACGTGTACTAGCAACCTTCAAACTCGATTTTTTGTACTTCTAAGGCACGCTCTGGTACAAACTTTCGGATATACATTCAGAAGACTACAATTAACTGTTATTAGGACGTTCTAAGAGATAAATTTTTTTTTTCTATTTTAGGTAGAATTTAGAAGTGAAAAAATGTAAAATTTGTTAGAAATTTGGGTCACTTTGTATGGGGGGTACCCTTTGTTTTGATCGGATGCTAATAATTTTTAGTAAGGAGCATAATGGGGCTTAGGCTAGGCACCACACCAAATTTGATCTGCCTTGCTTAATTTGAAATGGAGCTACAGGCACTGCTTTTTGAAAAATGCTAGGAGGAGTGAAGGGGGCGTCAATGGGCGGCGCACTTCAATTTTTGGTACAAATCAAGCAAGTTTTGTTAACAATATATGGGCAAGATCTTATGATCCTAAATCTATTTTATCAAGAGTTACAAAGCAAAATGTAAAACTAAAAAAATGTAAATTCACTATAATACTTTTGGGTCTAGGGTATAATTTTCTGAGAAAATCTATAGACTGTAATATATCATTGCAAAGGTAATTTTATGTAGTTTATTTCGTCCTCAGGACATTTTAAGGTCAGACTCATAGTTTTCCAGATATTTGCAAGAAACTGAATTTTCACCCCTTTGCCACCCCCTCCCCCCTTAACCCATGGCGCAAATTAGTGTAACTTTTTACCGCGTATATTAGGCAGTGTCTTCAACAATTTGGCATCACAAATTTCTTTTCTTTTTGGATGTTTAGTTTGGGGCTATTTTGAACCAATTGTACTGGACTATATGTAATTTTTGGCAAATGTTACTTTATTTTGTTTTGTAATAATTTTTATTGTTTTCTTTCTTAATTATACAAAAATTACATAAACTCAACAACTAAATAAAATTGTAAAAAATAAATGACCTGACGATGCTACACAATTGTAGCGAAACGTCGTCCGGAAGAAAGAATCAAAATATAAGCTACATAGGAACAACAAATTAATAGATGTTTTAATATACATACAACTGTATCGATAAACAAAAAACCGAATATTGATCAGTGTGACGAAATCATGTCTATTGATTGCCCGTCCTGCGCTCTACCACTCGGCCAACCTCACATATAGTCAGCATTGCTGACGTTGATTAAATCTTACATTCATCAATAAAATGCTGTTAGTCAGGGCAGAAATCACATTAATTGGTTCAGAAATTAACAATAAGCGAGAAACGTTGATTTCATGCAAGACTTCAAACAATTCCATTGATGAAACTTGGTTTTCCAGAGCACTTCATAAGTTTCAATTTTTTCAAAAATCCCAAGTCGTTCCTTCTATAAAACTACGGGAACATTTTTTATCGGATGACAATACGAATGTCACACTATTAAAATGAAGTCAAAACTGTGCTATGGAGAATATTGCATGTTTTTGTGATAATTTAGGGAAAGACTATTGGGCACAGACCCTCCGATCGGTTGAAGAGATTTTTTATCACGAGATAAATTGGAAGGTGTATGCGACCATCGGATTCAATTTTCGGATTGGACTTGTGGAACATATTGCCATGCAATTTTTCGGACAATCTGTCATGAAAATCATGTGTTTTCAGTTGCTAATTTTTGACATAGAATGTAGTCATCCTTCATGCTGTGGTTGTGGCGGTCATTCTCCATCGAAAGTAGCAATGGATGTCCATCTTCCATTGCCACAAAATATATAATTTTCGCTATGTCGTGTTGTGTTGTATGGGCAGTGTGACTGACATTTCAGATTGCGCGGTAAATTGTGTGCAATCGATTGACCAATGAATCGCGAGGTCTGTTTTACTCTTTAGAGATAGTGTTATCGAAATTTTATACCACTATCTTTAAATTGATTCAATAAGGATGTTAAAAGCTTTCTTGAAAATGTTCCAAGGAGTATTCATGCGATCATCACTTCTTTAAGCGATGTCACACGATAAACTGATTTTATGTTTCTATATTATTGATAAAGGGTGAAGTGATTCTTTAAAGCATACGAATGGTCAGGCCCGTGCGAAGAGGGGGCGAAGGGGGCACTCGCCCCGGGCGCCGTATTACAAGGGGGGCGCCGTAACGTATTTGTTTTTAGAGAAGTAAGTGTTTGTTATCTAAACTATCATATACAGTTATTGACCTCGTTATAACCGGATGAACAAACAACCGTCCGGGTTAAAACCGGACGAAGAAAAAACTGAAAATAAACCGGTTAACCGTTTTGAAAGTACCGGTTTTCGGACTAACCGTCCGGTATTTGACATCCCTAGAATGGACGGTCAATTTGAACTGACGAAATATGTTACAAATTACTATCGATGACTGCACCAGCACATTTTTAAGCTTAGAACGATTTATAGGCAAAATATTATCGTCAGTTGTCATATGAAATTACAAATAGTGCACTGTGAACACTTTTCGGTGATTTCTGAAAACGTACGGCGAAATCAATCCGTTTTCATCCACTCTGAACATAATATTAGTCCCGAGTTGTAATTACATGGAAACGGTGAACAGAATATTTCTGACAATACTTGTGTATGCTATGCAGCAAACTCAAAATAATAAAGAATTATTTGACATCCTTAATGGGCCAAGAACGATTAAGCAATTTATCAATAATATTAATTGAGAATGAAATCTCGAAACAGCTACAGATTTTTTCAATGAAAACGCTGCTACTTACAGTCGTGGAATATGTAGTAAATGCTGGGAATTCCATAAGCTACGAATATAATCAGAAAACAAGTTCAATAATTTTTATCGGCCACTTTGTTTATTATTTTTCCATTCCCCGGTCATTTCATCGTGTAAAATATCTAATGATCGGGGAATAAAAAAAATACATAAATTGGCCGAAAAAATTATGGATCTGTTGTCGGATTGCAGCTTATAGAATTGTCCAGCATTTGCGACATGTTCCAGGACAATAAATATGAATTTCCATAGAAGGCACCTTGATCAAAATTTGCCCCGGGCGCCAAATTGTCTTCGCACGGCTCTGCGAATGGTTACTTGAGCATGACCCCATTGTCCGAATTAGCGATTCAAACACACAAACTACCTGCAGCAAAAAGAAGCATTTGTGCAAAAATGTAATCTCAATAGCTTTTAAATTGGTCGAGAATCTTTAACATGCTTGGAATTTAGCATTTACTGAATCAAAATACAGTAGGACCCCCATAATCCGGACCCCGAAGATCCGGAAGTTCGATAATCCGGATTCGGATTTGTGCCAAATTTTACTTAAATTTTCATAAAATTCATCAATTTCATAAAGTTTGTCCAAGCTTACTGCTATATAAACTTAAGATAAGGCAAAGATCGAATATACGAAATTATGAATTATCGTTAGAATGGTTATAATTTGTATGATTCATACTCAATACTGTCCACCAATGTGTAAATTGTGTAGTACATTTCGAAAATTCGGACAATTCGATAATCCGGATAGGGTGCGGTCCCAATCAATCCGGAATATCGGGGCTCTACTGTATGTTCAAAATTCTCAACTCAACAAACATTTTGAGGTGAATTCAAAAGATATGAGAAGTGACAGTTCATTGTCTTCATTATTTGCATTGTATGCATTGTATACATTATATACGTTGTCTACGGCTTTGTCTACGCTGTAACGTAGACTTCTAAAGATTACGCGTATTTGCACAACACTGCGGTGTCACTACAGAAAATACCAAAAGCTTCGGATAGTCTGTCACCCGATCCCACTGGGCTGTTCATATTTCGCCTATTATCAATTGTAAACAATAACATTTCACCAATATAACTCACCAAGCGGATTCATCTAGAGCAGGGGTGTCAAACTCAAAACCTGGCCCGGGCCAAATAAGACTCTCGTCAGGTTTAGGTGGGCCGCAGGAGGAAAATTTCAAAAACGTTTATATAATCGTATTACGAAAGTTGATTACAGAATATTACTTCTAAAATGTGACAGAAAGTCTGGATAACTATAGCGCAGTGGTGAATCCAGTTCGTGCCACCCTTGCGAGATCTGCTGATACTGCCCCCCCCCCTATGCCATGGGCAAGGAATTCTTTAATTTTGGACATACGTTTCATCCAGGAATCCATTGCCGCAATTTAAATTGTTTGAACATTTGTTTGTGTGCAGCCCATATTGTGGAACTACTGAATTTTAGGAAGTATTATTTAAATTTCATGATTTCCGCATCCTGAATTTCGTCATGAGCAAAATTGATATTGACATTACTGGAGCGACCAAAATCCGTAAATTTTATTTAAAAAAACATTTAAAGACTATATCAGCCGTATCAAGAGATTTTTTATTTTTTTCTCGACCTAATATTCTCAGCGGTGTTTATCAAATGGATTTTGTAGCAGCGAATTAATCGACGAAAATACAATTTTTGCCATTTGCAAAGCTTTGCAACAACCGCTTACCTCCTGGTGTACATATTTCGAAAGAAGTTCGGAAGAAAACCATAATTAATTATGGCAAGCAAGCCCTAATTTATTAATGGTGTTGTGCCCGCGCCCCCTTCCCTAGCCGCCACGCATCCTAGGGGGGGGGGGGGCGCCCCCCGTTTGGGAATCACTTTGGAAAATGTACTTCTTCAAGATATGGTACAATCTCATGCACCAATACAGCTTGATAAGTATAGGTCTAAAAATCAGGCATTTGGGCTGTGATTATTATGTTGTAATTTCACATCCAGGCGATTTAGTTAACAATTCCAAGATTTCTGTAGTTTTTAAAGCTTTGCCATTTTTCCAAATAAATCTCAATTTATGTTCGGTAAAGCCAACCAATTTTTTGTTAACTGCATGTCGGGACAGAACAGTTTCATGAAGAGACTTAGTATTATCCTGTACGAAAAAGATGAGCTGCCTTATAAAATCAAATAACCGACCTCAAATTGTTGGTAGTATTTGGAGAAAAAAATCCTAAAATAATCTTGCATAAGCCACTGACGAGTTTTAGTAATTTTTGTAGACTTGAGTTCAACGGCTTAATTTGTTCACCTTACCAATTTCAACATTTTTGTATTGATACACATTGTGCTGCTTCGACATGGCCGCGGGCCGCACAGAACTGCACGGCGGGCCGCATGTGGCCCGCGGGCCGCGAGTTTGACACGTCTGATCTAGAGTATATATTAAGCTGCTCAATATTCGAGACCACAACCATAATAGCGAAGGTCGGTATGCGGCAAAGCGGATCACTAAATTAGTTCTCGGCCCATTCATATTTATGGCGACCATGACGATCGCCATGCCATGTGGTGTCAAAAGCCGATTCGATAAAGCGTAGCCAAATGATTGCCCAAAAGCCGAGAGTCCGTCAATTTCTATTAGCGTAGACGGATAAGTGCCGGTGTCTTCGGGAGGAGGAGGTTGCGGGGCAGCACTGCTTAAACTTTGCCCGATTGGACGACGACAATTGGT